>CM037089.1:66597100-66921139 GCA_020916435.1 Oxytropis ochrocephala
TCTTGCATTAGTGATCTCCGTCCGACATCTCAAGTCGTATTTCGTGGATCACTAGATCGTTATAAAGACCAACCAGGAAATCAGGAAGATACTACACCGACCGGATCTGGCTGGAAGGGTGATAAAGTGGGTAGTCGAGCAATCAGAATTTGGCATTAGATACGAAGCTCGATCGGCAGCCAAAGCGCAAGAGCTGGCCGACTTTATTGCTGAAATGACTCCCCCTCCATAGAAAGGGCTTACCCTCTACTCGACTCTACATATTGATGGCTTCTCAAACAGCAAAGGCAACGGGGCCGGCTTGATACTCGAGAACTCAGAAGGCTTGATGGTGGAGGTTTCACTCACGTTCTTCTTTACATCCAACAATCAGGAAGAATACAAAGCTGGCATTGCGGGTCTTTTACTAGCCCTAGAATTTAATGTCACCCAGGTAGAACTCCACTTGAATTCTCTCCTAGTGGTTTCACAAATAAAGGAGCTATTTCATGCCAAGGACCCAACCCTTAATGTTGGACTATATGATAACCTTATAGGGGGGTGAATAAGGTTATATGTTAAAAGTGAAATCTTTTTTTTTCTCGAAAAATAAACGATGCAAGTTTAAATCAAATGCTGAAAAGCGGATTTAAACTATATGCAACACCTAAGCAAGCTATAACAATGGCAGAAACAATTACAGTGATATTGAAATCTAAGCGCGATAATATCAAATGCAATGACGGTTAACAATTATAAGGAAAATACAAAGTAAAGATAAGGGAAAGGAGTACACCGTGATTTTAGCGAGGTTCGGGATAAAAGCCCTACTCCTCGGCCTCCGGCTTTGCAACTTTCGGACGTTGGTAATCACCACTATAAGAGAAGAACTTCTTCAACATTTTACAAGCAAGCAACTTCCCTATAGCTACCACACCAATCTCAATTTTCCCCAAATTGAGAACCCAAGCTCCTCGCTAAGGATTTCGCTACAATTCAATCTCCCTGATTGAACTACCCAAGAAAGCTTCCCAGGATTTCACAACAACCAAGTATAAATGATTACAAGTAGAAACTAGGATCCAATCACTCAAGCAATAACAATATGCATTTGAGAGAGATGATAGATTAGAAACCCTAGATGAAGAACGTAAAAAGAAGTATGACAGTGAAAGTTTGCGCTCTTTTGAGATTTGTAGGTTGTTCAGATGAAACGTGAAAACCCCAATCCTATTTATAGAGTTTGTGAAAATATGACTGTTGGAACAATTTTTGACACTTGACAATCGATTATCAATAAGTGAATAATCGATTGTTGTCTTTTAAAAACATAGTGTGATAATCGATTATGTGCTTTAAGAAAACAAGGTCATGATCGATTAGGTGCTTAAAAAACAGGTCGATAATAGATTACGCTCCTGTCAAAATCTATTATCACACACTTCTTTATAAGTGAGTAATCGATTATGCTCTTTTAAAACTCACCTTCATAATCGATTATCCTCTTCCACCTTCATAGGTGGATAATCGATTATTGGCTTATAAAAATCAATTTCATAAATCAAGAAGGCAGGTTGATAGTCTATTATCATAATCTATTATTTGCCTGTGCCTAACATATTAGCATGCTTTTATAAAAAAGATTTTACTAAGTTAAAATGAGTTCAAAGAAGAATGAAATCGATTTCTAGCTTTATAAATAAGAGGAAATCGATTTCTAGCTTGAAATACCAACTCAAGAATCAATTCTTTACTTCAAAAACAATTTCTTTTAAAACACTAAGTCATGAATCTATTTTCTTTAAAAACAACAATTCATTATATGTGCCTACCCTATTTTACCAAACCTAGATCAATTCCATTATAAAAGATATTCTCTCAACTACAAAAGTCATAAAGCTTAAGTGACGGGTTCTTACACGCGTCCTATGCAAAGCAATGTAACATATAAGTCTTAAATGTGTCAGTAGCTTCTCCTCTGAGCTGCTACACTTTAAGATATCATGTCAAATGCTTTGGTTCATGCCCTGTACTTTGGTTCAAGCCATGTACTTTGGTTCAAGCTCTGTGCTTTGGTTCAACTATAACCATTAGTAAACAGATTGTAATTTGTTATCATACAAAACAAAGAGTGTTTGACCTTGGAGACCTTGTCCTTCGGAGGGCTGACGTCGGTCAGAAGAATGCAACACAAGGGAAGCTAGCACCTAACTAGGAGGGAACATACCGAGTTAGCTCGAAGACTGGAAAGGGCGATTACTAGCTCGAGAGCATGAACAAGGAGCTGATCGCTATACATTGGAACGCAACCAAGCTCCGAAAGTATTTCGTTTAATTGTTGATGGACTAAACATGTAACTAGGTGATGTACTCTTTTTTCTCCACAGTCTTTTTTCCCATTGGGTTTTTGGTCGATGGAGGTTTTAATGAGGCACTCTCATCTGCCAATAATAAGAAGAGCAATATTATGTTGAAATTCACCAAACAATGTTAACCATAATTCAAGATAGAAGATACTAAATACCGACCTAAAGAGGCCTTAACGGCCTTATGAGACTTAGCCTTAAAGAGAGGCCTAGCACTAATCACCTTCACCTTACCTGGGAGGTGAGTTACCAAATTTTGAAGCAACCTTAGAGTTTCCAGATCATCGGCATCAAGTCAATCCTCCTTCACCACGTAGGTGGACAGTTTCTTGTTGTAATCACTAGTGCAGAAAAGACTTTTTGTATCGGTTGTTTTGCACTTTTAGTATCGGTTATCTGTCGATACTAATTCGACCGATACTAAATGTCAGACATTTAGTATCGGTTAAATAACCGATACTAAATGTCACTTTTAGTATCGGATTTTCAAAAAACCGATACTAAATGACGTTTTTTTGGTGATTTTTATGTCTTGAAAACGTACATTTAGTATCGGTTATTTAAATAACCGATACTAAATGTCACTTTTTTAGTATCGGTTATTTAAATAACCGATACTAAATGTCTTTTCAACATTGTGTTTGCTGTCTAAAAATTGACATTTAGTATCGGTTATTTAAATAACCGATACTAAAAGTGACATTTAGTATCGGTTATTTAAATAACCGATACTAAATGTCACTTTAACATTGTGTTTGCTGTCTAAAAATGACATTTAGTATCGGTTATTTAAATAACCGATACTAAATGTCACTTTAACATTGTTTTTCTTTGTCTAAAAATGACATTTAGTATCGGTTTTTAAATAACCGATACTAAAAGTGACATTTAGTATCGGTTATTTAAATAACCGATACTAATAGTGTTTTCAACATTTTAAGCAATCTCTCACACTATTAATGCACGAGTTCCTTCACACACTATTAAAAGTCGCAACATGCGGCACATTTTCTTTCATTCAACCTCAAATCAATTAGTAGTTTAGTAGAAATAAATAAATAGCCATAACCTAAATTATTTCATTCTTATTGTATTCTTTTATGCGATGTTCATATACCCCCATAACAAAAGAGGTCAATTAGCCATAACAGCGTCTATACAAATAGCACTATAACACATATAAATAGGCTAAATTATATCCATTCATTGTCATATCTTAAGACTCTATTTACAAGTCAAAAGTTTTCATAGTCAATATTATTCTTCAACTTTTGTCCTTGTATTCTCTTTAATTTCTACCATCTTATGCAGGTATAGCTTAATTTGAAAATATCATTGAAGCTATTTTGATCAGCAAAAATATCCAGAAGAGACAGTGCCTGAAAACAAAACGATGACAGAGTTTAATTCAAAGGAAAAAAAACACTAAACATTAAACTATATCCTCATATAAAGAAGGAAAAATATTTCGAAAAGTGATGATAGAGTTATACCTCATAACACACTCGGTTCAAGACGAAACTTTGGGCCATCATAGTGGTGAAGAATTGGTCTAAAGGAATCATCTTCTAGTGGCTCACAAACTTTTCTAGTGATCACTTGTACCTACAATGCAACCATCATGTGTGTAAATTCATAAGCTTCGACAGACTAAAACAAATAAACATAACAAGTTGGAATTTGGAGATGATACCTGAGCAGGGAAGCGAGATTCACCGGGGCACTTCTTGTCCTCCCAAGCCGTTGGATCAATGTTAGATCCTCCAAAACTTGCAGCCTGAACAAACAAAATTGTAAATGGAAGTGATTGCTTCCTATAGCAAGGTAAATACAAAACAAGTACTATTCTATTAGAATAATCAAAAAACAATCCAGTAGTACTTAAAAATGAACAGCAACATTAACTTCTTAATGCTACAATAGTGTGAGCTCCAACCAAGAAGAGTTTTAATGTCAAGTACAATACTCGAATTACCATCCCATTGAATTTCTAGCTTCATTGTAATACCATCAATTGGTATAGAGCTCTTAAAATAGGAAAATGAGCAAAAAGCTGACTGGTGGCACAAAAATGAGATGAAAATACATTAATAACCTTGCAAAAATACATTAATAGACTCACCATCAATTGGTGTCTAATTTGAAAGTATAAAGCTCATTCAAAAATAATTCAGAGCATATTAATAAAAAGTTATTTGTAATTGTAACTCTCCCAAAGAAATAAATATACCTAGTGATATATCTAAGCCCAAAACAAGACAAGTAATGTATAAGTAGAGAAAAACAAAAGACCATGAATTTCCATTAGCTTTGCTCCAAAGTCTATAATGATGATATGATAAGAGAGACAGAACATGATTGGAAACATTCTTAATTTCTTAATTTCCTTAGTGCTGAATTCTGGTATTTGAGATTTGAGAACAGGGAATTACCTTTGGTCTAATTGCAAAAACACTTCTGTACAAACCAAAAAGAATTGCCCTCACTGCAAATATAAGAATAAAAGATAACATAAGCTAGTAGATGTGTTTATACTATATGATTCACATGTCTTACATGCATTGACAACAAAATTCATCAAGTGAAAAACCTTCTGAGTTGTCTATCCATATTCAGTTCCCTCATTTGGGATAAGGGAAAAACCAAGTCAAAAAGTAAGGTAAGTTAAGCAGTATGAAATAGTGACATGTTATTAATCTCATCCATAACTATCATTGCAAACTGAAGTACTGAACGATTAAGAGATATTTTAGATCAAAGGAAATGCAATAAGAACCTTAGCCTTTGGGATCCCCCGACCTTCTTCGTCATCCTTAGCATCAATAGTGGATGTCATTATACCTACAATGTACCCACAGGAGAAAAGCAATTACAGAAATATTTGGCAAAATGAGAGAAGTGATCAATCTGCAGAATAATAAATACAGATTGCATAACAACAAAAATACTAATTTCCAAATCAATCTGCAGAATAAGGATTTATTGTTGCAAGTTCAAACAATAGAAGAGAAGTAAGTCCACTATTGACAAAAATACCAGACCTTGCGTGACAAAGTAATCTTCAATTTAGTTTGAACTTATAATCAAACATGGAAAGCTGTAGACTCAAAATTGATCTGCCAAATTGTTGAAACAAAGCATTATAGATTTCAATGAAGATACTAAACTCAATAGAGACTTCTTTTGAAAGAAATCACACAGTTAAAAATTAAATGAGAGTTTCTTGTCTACGGAGTACCCTCTCTAAGAGCAATAAGAAGGTCAACAATGGATTCAACAAACTTGAGAGCAAGTCTAGAGTAGGAGAAGCTGATCGAGTAGGACGTGACTCACCAGAAACCTCTTCTAACTCAGCGTTAGGAATGACTGCCCTTGATTGATGTTGATAGGTACTACAACAAGGGCACTAAGGCTTCCTTTATCCTTGCATTGATGGTTAAGGTCGTTTAGACAAAAGGTCCCACCTTGACTATGGCCAGACATGTGAGAAAATAAGGTTTCAAGACCAAGAACATTGAGGTTTTGAAATCATGTCATAGACCAACTCTTCCAAAAGCTTAGTCTATTAGACAAAGCCTCATGAATGATTTTATAGAAACATGAATACAATCTCTAATTTTCAGAAACTAGGAAAACAGAAAATAATTCATATTCACAACATATACATATGAAACCATGATTATTACCATGTTGAGAGAAGCCCAAATTATTCCACATGCAACTCTTTACTTTCCAGCAGCATCATAAAAATAATTATAACTAACCAATTAACTAAAGAAGTGTATGTGCGAGTGTTAGTGAGCGAGAGAGCAAAAGAACATCCAAAATTCCTTGATTCATACAAGCTCATCATTCCAATTATCGATAGAAGTTTTATATTTTATGGTCCAATAGTTAAACTTCGAATATAACCCAAGTAAGGGCCAGAAATTTAGATTTTATAGCTAAGAATGATAACAACTGCACGTGCATGGATCAATCAATATAAAGAAATGTTGGAGATGCATAAACAACATGAAGAACACAAGAATATTTTTTTTGTTATCAAGAAGAACACAAAAATATAAAAACAAGTAAAAAGATAAAAGGACATAGAGAAACTTAAACACACTGAAAGGACTAAGAAATTATCGCGTACAAAAATCAATTTAAAACACGAGGTATTAGCTTGTGAGATACAAAAATGTACAAGAAGCATACAGTAATCACCTTACTGCATTCAAAGTAACATTCTTTTCAAGATTTCCCCAGGCATAACTTGCATGTAGGCATGCAATCTTCCTGCAGGATCTAATGAATCTGTTCTAACAAACTTGTTTACTGGCACTTTCTGTCATTTTGAGCCTATCATCAAAAAAAGATGAAACGTACAGAGTATAAGACAAAAGCAAACAAAAGGCATGCACATTAAAAGATGAAAACATTTCTCATACCTGTTGGGGTAGGACTGAGGTTAACCTCCCTGCTTTTATTAATATGAGAAGACGAAGATTGCCCCGCTGTCTGCCACAAGCATGAGAAAAAATACACTGAGAAAATGCAGGTACTAAGTGAGCATCACTCAATAAAACATGAAATAAAGCAAAATCTGCATTCATGATTTTCAAGAATTTGTAATAATTAAAATGCAGATAGATGCTTCATGAGATTTGAGTAGGAAAATATAACAAAGGGATGGAGGCAACTAGACAAGAGTCCTTGTTTCAGATTTTGGAGCAAATCATTTAAGTAAAACTTTTCACAGGTATTGGCTCCATTGAAAAGAGGGAAAAAAAACTGGCTACTTGTGAAACGAGGCAATACTAGATAGGTACCAAACCTTCATCATCACTTCAGATCTGCAACATCACCCTGCAAACCCACACCCTCACCTAATAAACATTTCATCAAACACCAAAGAGGCATGCCTCAAACTGAACTTTGAATCGTTGCATAACCCAAGCACCATAGTGGCATTACTCAAAGTCAATCCTTGTCAAACATAAACACCCTTGGTTCCTATCAAAGACAACAATCGGTTGTGTTTTTATCCTCACAATAACAATCAATAGAAAAATGGAGAATAGAGTACATCGGTTGTGATATCCCCTCTAAAAATGGTGACACCGCCGCAGACCTTAGATGCTGTCAGATGCAGCACACCCTCCCTCTTCTCACTTTAATCTTCTTTCCAGATCTGCTATTTTTTTATTGCATCCACAACATATATGTTGCTCTCAACTTGAAAACAAGCATAAACAGAAGATGGAGATGAAAACGAACAGATCTACAACATAAAAGCAAGAGAGTTGTCTTCGTTGTTGGCAACGGCGAGAGCGTTGAGTTGAGCGACAAACTGAGAGTGAGAGAGCACCGCCGAGAGACGCCGTTGAGTTGTACTTCGTCGTTATGAACGGAGACGCCGAGAGTAGAACGGAGACGGCGACGGAGACGAGGAAGAGAAGAACGGAGACGACGAAGAGGTAACAGAGCGACGCGAGTGAGTGCAGAGAGTGAGCGAGTCGTGAGTGAGTGCAGAGAGTGAGAGACCGAGAGAAGGAGAACGCGTTTTGGAAAATTAGATGGGACCTTTAGTATCGGTTGTTTAAACAACCGATACTAAATGTGTTAGAGACACACATTTAGTATCGGTTGTTTAAAAACCCGATACTAAATGTGTTAGAGACACACATTTAGTATCGGTTGTTTAAACAACCGATACTAAATGTAAGCGTGAAAATTGAAAACTTCAATTTAATTTCAAAATTGCCACCGCGTCTACATTTAGTATCGGTTGTTTAAACAACCGATACTAAATGGTGCTGTCTAAAGTCATTTTTGCACTAGTGAACTAGCTTTCAACCACCCGATGGGGAAATTAACACTGACAATGTGTTCCGCTTTGGTACCCATCTTCGCTACCATATTCACAGTGTTTTCAATCAGCGGAGCGACCCAAAATTAGTGTTCTACCACATCTTCAAACAGTCGGAAAATGCCTTAAAGATTTTGTCTTTTGAATTTACCTTCAAGGTAAGATGCTCCCAGCAATTTCAGTTACTGCCCGGCTCGCCGCGGCGACTTATTTCAAAAATGGTGAAAAATAGCTTCCTAGAATACAGTCTCTCCATCGCCTCCATCAGCAACTCGAACACCTTCATGATGCCCCAACCGTTTGGATGGAGTTGAGAGGGGGCGACTTCTAGAACCCGAAGCACTTTCTGCTGAAACAAGGTGAATGGTGGTCGTATTCGCATCCCTATCAAGACAGTTGGCGCATCCCTCTTATCACGCATTAAAGGAACGCTCCAAAGAACGAGGTAATGGCGCCTCGTCATCATGATTTGACGCCTCGAAAACCGCAAACGTCGAATCAATCAATGCCATTTATCACTGCACGTACTCCAAGAAAGAGTGTGAAACTTCCACGCGTCTGCATAAAAAGACGGATAAAGGAACGCGACTCTGTGATCCCAACGCGAGCTCAAAGCTTCAACGAGCTAGCAACATTCTCAAGCCCGGACCCGCCCCACTGGAAACTCTGGCTTGGGGGAAACTGTTCCGAACTAGACGGACAACCTACTCCTAGTAATGGGCCGCGACCAGCCCACTAAGCTGAGCACCACGCTAGGGAACTCTCGATTTGCACCCAGGCGGCGCTTAATGGCTGAGATTATTTCTTACTGACCCAACGGTTGGCCCCCAGGCACTCTCGCCCTATAAATATGGGTCAAACCCCTGCTTCCAGTTACGATCTTTCCCATTTCATACCTCGCTTTGACTTAGCTTTCGACGAGCAAGGCGTGAGTGTCTTTTGCAAGCACTCACTCGACTTCAAAGAACAAAAGGACGACTTGATCTCAACTTGGTCCATCAAAGACCCATCAGGCACCGATCACCTATTAATCTAAAGTTTAACATCTGTGCAAAACCCAATGGAAGAAAAAGCATCACATCAGAACAAAAGAATAACATGGTTTCTTTCTCTTAACTTTCCAGACTTGATAAATAATCAGAATTAATTAATCTATGTTTCTATTTTAACACTAAAACAATCAAATCACATTATCCTAAAGCAAAAGCAAATGCAATCCTTTTATAATGCTTTCTCATAAGTCCAAGACTCCTCCCTCTGCATCTTCAATTGTTTGTAAACCAATCCAATGAAAGCCTCAGCTTTTGCAAACAATTATTTCCCATTAACTCCCCCAACTTCCTCTTCTGCGCGCTTCAAAAGTTTCCTCTTCCATAACTTCTGCATCATCTTCTCCATTCCCTGTGAATAAAAGACTAGACCTTGAAGGACACTTTTGCACCATATCCAATAGGGTTACAGAATTAACCCTCTCATATTCTGAATTTTCAACAAGTTTAAGTTTCTTCTCAACATGTTCTGAGACAATGGTGGAAGCTTCGCTTTTCCCTATGAAGAAAAGACTAGACCTTGAAGGACACTTTTGCTCCTTATCCACTTTGGTGACAGAAACAACCTTCTCAGATTCCGAATTTTCACCAAGTTTAAGCCTTTTCTCAACATGTTCTGAGACAATGGTGAAAGCTTCCCTTTTCTTAGAAGTGGCTTTTAAGGGTATGAGGTTTTAGGATA
Organism: Oxytropis ochrocephala; assembly: GCA_020916435.1. Lineage (NCBI taxonomy): Eukaryota > Viridiplantae > Streptophyta > Magnoliopsida > Fabales > Fabaceae > Oxytropis > Oxytropis ochrocephala. The sequence goes on from CM037089.1 coordinate 66,607,031, forward strand.
ACAGAAAGGGACTGTTTTGTTTCTTTTAAAGGCTTGAGAAAAACTGAAAAGAGGCCAGCTTCAGCACCAAGTGTGATGATGATGATATTTGAGATGAAGTACAAGTTCAGAATATGATGGCAAGAAGGAAGAGCATGAGAACTTGAGATTTCTTATACTTATTCATGGCTTTGGTGACTGAGAAAAATTAGCAGAAACAAGCAAGAAAAACTATGAATGGTGAGGAATGGAAGTAATAGGATGGAAGTGGAAGCAGTCGACATCGTGTATTAATTAGATTTGTAGTATATAAGTCAACATGTGTACTCATGAAGTTTATTGAAAGAGCTCTGCTATTTATAGCGAAGAGAAGCGTTAACGAATTCGTGGAATGACATGGAGCTCTTTTTTAACAATTAAAATAAGCAACAAAAAAATAATAATAATAAGACTTAATTCTTTCTCTGCAAATACCGCTTGGAGTCACGTTTCAGACTGCTAATGGTCGTTGTCGGTAACTGCAAGAAACAGAGTTAGAGTCACTCAGAGGTGAGTGAAGTTGAACCACTTCACCTCTCCAAGTCCACACCACACCCAGATTAGAGAGAAAGAGAAGCCATGATCACAACTCAGTTAGAAGAAGACCTCAAGTGTCTTAAGCATCAATAATTTGACATTCTTTTTTTCTTTTTTGTATTTGTTGCAGATTCTGTCAAGGCATTTAAATGGATCTGTAAATCCAAACGTTTTGTATATTGGTTCGATAATTGAGATGCTGTCAGTGAGGCGGTGGTCATAAGGCAAGGAGGGTGGTGGTTGAGATCTATGGAGAAAACATCAACACAGTGATGGGTTCTTCAGATGTGTTGATAAAAACCAACGTTGTTGTCGTAATTTCATCACCGATATGGCTACAGTCACATTGAAGACAGGAGCGAAAATACCGTGCCAGGTCATTCGTGAGGCGTTCGTTATGACATCCTCGCTAGATTTAGCATTTTCCTTGTGGATAATTCTAAGAAAATTTCCTACACAAGAAAATATCACTGTCAATTTACAACTTTGGCAGCATGTATAAATCTTAAACTTGTCTGAGAGTATATATGTTCACAAGAGGTGTATGCTATGTCGGTAACACTTCATTCATCACACACGTCTCAATTTTCATGTTGTAATAACTTAATAAACGTGTAGTGTGGATGGGTGAGGCAATTGCTATTTTGTGGATGGAAGTGGTTTTACAATGATAAACAAATTTAATAATATTGCATCACTAAGCTCTACCTTTACCTTTAGTAACTATCACTAAAGTGATAGATTGGTAAATTACTAAATAATTAATAATGAATATGTTACTATTAACTTTTATTTCGGTTCCCATTAATTAGGCTAATTGGGTGGAATCGATTAAAAAAGAAACGGTACAATAACTCTCCCAAAAAAAAGGGAGAGCTGTAACCAATGAAACACTGAAACAAGGCAACCACAAAACCCCAAAACGAAAACCAAAACCCAGCAACTCCAAACACCAACTTGCAGAAACACAAGCAAAACGAAAAAACACAAAAACTCACGATAAACATTGAAAAGAAACTCACGATGAAGCTTCAATGTTGTTAATATGGCGTGAAAAATATTGAAGGCCTGAGAGGAGAAATGAAGCTTCAATGTTGTTAATATAGCATGAAAAATATTGAAGGAGATGTTGAAGATTGATAGTGCCGAATAAAATCAGTTGATAGAGAAATAATAGGAAGAAAAAAAAGGGATTAATAAATAATTGGATTAAAAAACGTGGAATCTAATGTTCCTTAAAAATTGCGTCAAAAAAAATGTTCCTTAAAAATGGGAATTGTTATTATTGCTAATTATTTCAAATTATTTCTAATTATTGCAAATTATTTAATTAATAGGCATTCTTTTCTCGGTTCCTATAATACCCTTCTTAATTACCAACCATAGGATATATTTTAATTAAGAATTTGATAATCCAATGGCTAAGATTAATTTAGTTATTATAGCTAAGGAAAAGGCTTAGTGATGTAATCCTTAGTCTCATATAATCATACGGTTCAACCAGAAAACCTCTCTTTTCATTTTTAGTAAAAACTTCATGAAATATTTTTGGGAGTGAAAGTTTTCGAGTCTAGTTTACATCACTAAGCTATACCTTTCGTTTTCGAGGAAAGGGAAGGGGAGAGCATGTTTTTGTTTTATAAATTATTAAAGTTATAAAATGTTTCTAAAATGTTATACAATCATATATTATGTTAACCTTTCAATTTTTTTTAATTATATATTAAAATATAGACTCAACCCCCAAAAATCCCTCCTTTAAAATTATCCAAAAATCGTTATTTATTTATACGTTAATCATGTTGTACGTGTTGTTCTCCAATGATAATATGACATTCACCTTTTATTTAGGTGAATTCTAAAAGACTTTACAACATAATGTGTGGTACCAACACTCGGATGAGTTGTCAAAACATTAAGAGGTGATGTGTTTCAATTTCCAAGCACTAAATGTGCTTACTAATTATTAATTACATTTTAATACCCAAGGACTAATTGTGCCTTTGCAAATTCAAATTCAAATCTTTAAAAAATAAACAATTTACACCAAAATTGTTCAATTAGAGGTTCGAACCTTAGACCTCCATTTGGGGTTTAACGATTTTACAACTAGGCCAAACAATATTTTTGTTGATATTAATTACGAATATTGCTATTTATTCTCTAAAAATCTGGTTATGAGGTTCAACAATTGACCATTCGGTTCAACCCTTTAATATTCAAACAGAATATTAAATTTAAGAAAGCCATTTGCCTCTAAAATATTTGCAAAAATATTTGCAAGTCGATAAACAAGTATACTTATAAGAATTTACACAAAAATTAGTTGATCATGAAAATCATAATAAAAATCCTTTTTTTTCCTTTTAGATTACGATTGTTGTATTTGAACCAAGTAAAAATGTTTCCTCCCGAACTAGCGCCCTAATCTCAAGTGTTAAATCTAAGTCATTCAACATTTTTATCTCATTTTTCATGTGTTAAACACTAGTACAAAAAGATATCTAAAGTAGAGCAATTTGGACATTTAAAATCGGTTCAAAATTCGATTCCATTTATGTGGTCATTTTAAATGTGAGGCATTTAGAGCCAGGTGTTTACCTGACTCCAAATGTTGATTCATAAAGCCTTTTAGGCCTCAAAATACCCACATTTGAAGTCAGGTGCCTAAAGAAATATTTGGAGATGGGTGTTGGAAACATCTGACTCCAAATGTGGGTATTTTCAAGCTTTAACACCCTTCAGTGTCCATATTTTGTGTTGGTGTGTGAACAACTGACTCCAAATAATGACATTTAGAGTCAGTTATTTCAAGAACCCGACTCCAAATGTCTTAAGAATGCCATTAAGAGTCAGTTGCTTGAAATTTTTGCCGCCAGCGGGGGGTTTCCTCTACCGTCGTCGGAGCTCCCCCTCCTCTTAACACAGTGAGTGTAGTTGTAACTTGTGTAAGCACCATTTGTAATTCTTCAAGCATCATAGTGGAATCTTTTAGCTAGGAATCAGTCCCCCAGAGTAGGAGTTAACTACGAACTGGGTTAATAATCTCTGGTGTACACTCTTACCTTTCTCATTTACCGGTTTTCTTGTTTTGTTTTTCATTTCATAGCTCTGCAATGAAGTTCTGCCGATAATATGCAGATGGTTATGCGGAAGATTATGCAGACATAAATCACATACATACCACTCTGCAATCTTTAGTTTTTCAATTAAATTTCAATCTCAATTACAATTAGAACTAGGTACTTCAAATTATTCTTGTTATCGTTTCAGGAATTAGTCAATTCTTTAAGGGATTTGCGCAACATCCACCTTGTTCCTTTGGTAAGCACACTTTGCTCCATCTCACCCACGCCATCTTCTGAACGTCTTCACCTCCACCGCATAGGAAATTCCACTGAATCCGGACAATTTCATTAATGACTTTTTTTGGCGCCTTGAGTTGCGATGTTCATTAGTTCAGATTGGCAGATCAACTTTGGTCCATTACAAATTCAGTCAATGAGCTGGGCACTAACTTTGTAGATTGAGATGGTATTAGGTCACCACTGATTTTGTACTATTCATCGGTATTTTTCCGATTTATGATATATTTCACCGAGTGTTGTAAAATTTGTTCACGGATTCATCATTTCAAGTTTAGCAATGATGAATTTATATCGCTTTTGGATGTATTTTCTAATTTTAAATGAATATTGAGACGCATGGGTATTCCCGTATTCATCATCGGTATTCACTCTAATTTTGTCATATTCATCAAGTATTTTTCCCATTTATGCTATTCACTGAGTGCTTTAAAATTTGTTCACCGATTTATCATTTTCAAGTTTAAAAATGATGAATTTATATCGTTTTGGATGTATTTTCTAATTTTGAATAAATAAATATCTTCTTAATTATAAAATGTCCGTTGAATGAATTTAATGGCCTACTTGATCTTTTTGAATTAAAAACATTATCCCTAAAGAATCATAATTTGTAATATATTAAATTGGGAATATATGCAATCCTTTCGCCAATGGCCTTTATGTTTACTTTTTGGTATATTAATTATCAAATTCTTGTGAGATGACAATGCTATATTGAATATATATATATATATATATATATATATATATATATATATATATATATATATATATATATATATATATATATATATATATATATATATATATATATATATATATATATAATCAAACTAAGCCCAAATTAAAGTAGACAATGAACGACCCAACACAAGCCGGGCCGCATGCGAAGAGCGAACACTTAATTTCACGCTCGGGCAAGTGGTGATTCGCACACCACTGTGAATCGATGGAAGACATGATCTCACTTTGCATCCAACGGCTGCAATACCACTTGGGAATGAGCATTTGTCAAGCCCTAATGCACGCTCCACGCCTATAAATAAATGTCAACCCCTAAACACAAGGTACATTATCCATTCCCTGAACCAACTAAAAGCATTTTCGGTCAAATAACTTGGAAAATATTTCATTTTCAAAAACTCGTCATTATCCAATTCACCACATTCAATCTGGTATCTAGCTACATGCTCCACTGTTGATTTACCAGCCTCGCCAGCAAATTTTGAAAATTTGGGGATCTTGATCCCTTTAGGTCATTCATCCAGAAACTACTGGGTAAAGCGAAACAAAATATTGCCTATTTGCAAGACCAACATTAAATCTTGTCTGTTCAAGATCCTTTCGACTTCATTTTCGACATGTCGACTCCCAAATATTTTGTCGAATTTGTAACACCCCCTTATCTAATCAATTCGGTTCTACTAAATTAAAATCAGAGTTTCAAAATTCCACTCAAAGGAGGCTACATTTGATGATTTGAAAAGGAAAATAGAAATTCAATTAAGTTCAAATAGTTGCACAACATATTACTAAGCATGCAATCATGCGCATCACATCGGCACAAAGGGTCTAAGCCCACAACATAAGGCACCTCGGCCAGTAAGCATCAAGTCATAATACATAGTATAAGTTACAACAAAATGTTATAGTTTTCAGATTCCACAATACTATCTAGCGTAAAATACACAAGATCGGCATAACAAAGTACTAAAATCTACTCGGCCCCAACCCAGTGTTACACGACCAGAGCAGACACAACCGACTTGAGCTAGGCACAACCATCACTCATGAGTACCTGCAAGTTGCCGACATGAGAAGCAACATAAGCGACTAGGGTGAGTCTCTTAACACAAGTAATATAATGTGAAGAAAGCTTAAGGTTAGAGATAGCACTAAAGCACCTCGGTTTCACTAAAACAACACTCACCGAATCGCTCTTAACACATTAAATTATGAAATGTATGCATGAATGCAACCCAACCACGTGGCATTATGCAACGAGGTACCTCCACTGTCGTTATTTAGCCTATCGGCTCTCCGTCGTTCTCCGTCGTTATTTTGATATGGAGACCAAGTCCTACCACATCCGAGGTCGAAACCTCCTCCGTCGTTATATGCACATGAATATGAGACTTCATGACAAATGCAATCACACACCAATCAAACATAGCGCATGTGAATGCTTACACCGTCGTTATTCGCCGTTCTACTCGCCGCCACACCGACGCCTATACCATCTAGACATCATCACGGTGCTAAGGTCGACCTACTACACCCAGAGAATCACCCTAGGACCTACAACCGACCTCTCAATCACCTCAAGACTCCATGGTGGACTAATTGTCACACCGAGGACCATGAACGACACTTAGGGACCAAAATGTCACCTAAGGACCAAAATGGACTTAATCGCTCCCTTACTTATGCACATTGGTGCTAAAATCACACTCCCGCTGGCGCCCCACAATGTGCTAGGCAACATTGGCGCTGTAATACCCCAATTTTGTCCGCCTTTTTAATTTAAGTCAATTTCAGTTATCCAGCTAAACTAAATAGAAATACCGTTGTTTAAATTAGGCAGGCACGCGAATGGTCGATCTTTTCGTGCGTTCTTCAATTTAATCTTCGTATTTGGGTTTAGTCGCATACATAAGTAGGTCTACTACCAAAAGTCATTTTTCTAGAAATTTGGCTTGTCTTTTCAATTCAGGTTTAAGAATGTAATTCTGAGTCAATTTTAGTGTTTTTAGTTAATGAGCCCATTTCCTCTATTTGGGTCTTGTTTTAGCGTATTTTGTCTAGTCTCCGCCCGCTCTCGTCTTTGTGTTCGCCCGACTCCTTTTTATTATTATTATTCTTATTTTGTGCAGCTATTTCATTTTGAGTATATATGTATAGTCCAAAAACGCCAAAAATTCTATTTAGTGTTATTTACAATTTAAAAGTGTTATATAATACAAAAAGGTCAAAAAAAAATCTCTATTTAATTTTTATTACAAATTAGAAGTATTCAAATGTCCAAATGTCCAAAAATACAAAAATAATAACACAAAATATACAAAAATAAATAAATCCGAAAATACAAAAAAATAATAAAAGGCAAAGAAAGAAGAAACTGGTTCAACAAATTGCTCTCCAAGCAGTGAGCTCAGGTTGATCCGCTCCAAAACTCGAAAATAATTCAAGGCCCAAGTCAAAGAGCAATTAATGCAAAAACCTAGAATATTAGTATAAATAAACAAATAACACACTTCTAAAAGGGGGATACGAATTTCAAAGAAAACGATCGACCGAAATTGTGGTCTCACCGTGAAACCCTAATCACCAAACAACACAGATCGTAAAAGAGAGAAAGCAGATCCAAAAATGTAGACATCGCCACACCACCTTCTGGCCATCCCACCTCCACCAAAACCACCACCAACAATACCACCATCAACCATCACTAACCCACGACCACCAAAACCACCACCAATGACCACCATCAACCATCACTAACCCACAGCCACCAAAACCGAGCCATCTCCCTCCTCCTACCACCATACCCAGTCGCGAACCAACTCACCACCAACCACCTCACGCAAACCCTTTCTCCCTCCCTCACAGCCACTTGAAACCATCACCCCCACCCAAAGAAAACACAAAACCCTAAAAATAAAAAAACATGTTTCATGTTGATGAGAGAAGGAGGAAAACGAAGAAACCTGGAAAAAAAAGGAACAGGAAAACGAACCCCACCCAAAGCTGAACGCGTCACCGTCGGCCACCCACCTCCGATGGCATCGTCACCCTCGTCGTTGCCTTCCTCTCCCTCTCAACGCGAAACCACGCCCTTCCCTCTCTCGTTTCTGGTTCCGCGTTTTCCTTCCCTCTCACCGTAATCTCTCTCTCTTCCTCCTCGCTCGTTCTCTCTCTCTCTCACCTCAAACCGCGATTCTCTCTCCATTAAAACCGGCGTGATTCCTCTCTCACCATTGAAACCGGCGTGATTCTCGCAAGAAAATCTCTCTCTCTCTCTCGAGGATCGGATCATTTGTGCAGCAAAGAAGGTAGGGGGAGAAGGAGAATGGATTTTTAGGTTTTGAAATTAGGGTTTGGGCTTATATGGGCTCTCAAACTATTCATTTTTTTGTATTATCAGTTACTTCGTACCACTCGATTAACGCGCACTTCTCATCTCACTTAAGCCCGGGCCAGATATTGGGCCCTCCTATGCAAACCGGGCTTACGCTTTACACCCTCGCTTAGTTATACCACTCGTAACTAATAACACACCCCATTTTGCAATTTTCACATTTTTCTCGTTTTAATTCTTTTTCAACTCAAATAATTTCTCAATAAATCAAAAAACTTTGTTAATGGTTTTTTGAAGCCTCCGCTTGCATAATCATTAACAATGAGGAACTAGTGGTGATCACTTGGAGCCTTTGCTCAATTGATCATCATGAATGCCTAATTTTTCTAATTATTTTCAATAAATCAAAAAAACTTTGTTAATGGTTTTGCGAAGCCTCTGCTTGCATAATCATTGACAATGAGGAACTAGTGGTGATCACTTGGAGCCTTTGCTTAATTGATCATCATAAATGCCTAATTTTTCTAAATATTTTCAATAAATCAAAAAAAACTTTGTTAATGGTTTTGCGAAGCCTCTGCTTGCATAATCATTAATAATGGGGAACTAGTGGTGATCACTTGGAGCCTTTGCTCAATTGATCATCATGAACGCCTAATTTTCCTAAAAAACTTTTCATTAAATCAAAAACTTTGTTATTAGTCTGCGAAGCCTTTGCTTGCACGATTATTAACAATGGAGTGCTAATGGTGGTCACTTGGAGCCTTCGCTCAATTGATCATCATGAAAGTCAATTTCACAATTAAACAAAATAAAACCAAAAACCCGTAACTACGTAGCTTTGAATTCTCCATCGCGACTGGAGATACGTAGGAGTGGATCCTCCGTCAAGCCCAATAAACTAAAAACATTTTTTCTCCCAAAAAACTAACTCTCGTCAAGTGCCGCAAATAAAAAATTCCATTAAGTCTTTTCAATTAAGAGGCAAATTTAAGTATTTTTCAAATCAACACTTAGAACCACACCTTTAATTAAAGGTTCCCTTTCAAGAGAAAGGAGATGTGGGGTGCTAATACCTTCCCATACCTAACCGAATTCCCGAACCCAAATCTCCAGGTTTCCAAAAGACCATCCGCCTTCCAAAAAAGGTTTTTCTTCAATATTTTCCTTATAAAAATATTGGTGGCGACTTCATTGTTTTAAAAGTTGTAAACGAAGAAAAACCCTCGGGGACTTTTTTTTCGCGCAATGTACCGTGACTTCACTAGGGAATTTTCTTTAAGTGGGTCAAGCCTAACTAATTAAATGTGTGGTTTAATGTGCTATTAATTTGATTTGGATACTTTGCCTCTATCCCTTCTCGGTTTCCTCTTCTTTTTATCATGCTGTATACAGGTGCGTTTGTTTTCTCTCCTTCTATATTTGTTTTTCCTTCCTCCTTTTTGCTTATGTGCTTAGTACCCTCATGCATTTCTCCAATCCCAATCATGATCCCTTCTTCTCGGCTCCCTTTCTTGAGATAAGCAATGCACTTGGTTGTTATTAAAAACCCTAGGCTGACTTATTTGATATTAAACCCTAGGGTAGACGACATGTTATTGTTTGCTTCTGTCTGGACTGTTCTGGGTTTTCATTTGCAGGTGGGGAAGGGTAGTTATTCCTAGGTGTCGTGCCCTCAACACACACTTCACACCCTATACTTGTGAGCGTTGAGTGGGGCCTAAAACCCAAGGTCTGAATGAAAACCTAGGAGAGTGGGAACGATTAGTGACTGCCATTCGTAGACCTTTGTCTGTATGGCTCTCATGAAAGTTCCACCCAAGAGTGCGCTTTGTCATGATGCCTCACACTCGGTAGCTTTCTACGATTGTGGGTGTCATCATGAGAAAGACTTCAGCTCTTGGTTGCCATTGTGAGGAAGTGATTAGAACCTACATGGGAGGATTACCCTTTTCGTCGACTTTAGACCCTAGGATTCCCACCCTTCGTAGGACACAAGGGGCATACCTAATTGTGTGTTGCATTGTAATCTAGGCATGTTTTCAAAAAAGGAGAAGGGGGATTTTTTTTTTCAAAAAAAAGAAGAGAAAATAGAGAAAGAGCTGCCGTTGCAGCCTTCCTTTTGTCGGTCCGTACGGGGCAACATGTGGTCCACCCTTTTCAAAAAAAGAGAGAAAGAGCTGTCGTTGTAGCCTTTCCCTTACTAGGTCCATATGAAGCCACGTACGACCCGCATCCTCCAAAAAAAACTTGAATCACTGCCAATAAAAGCTCTTTCATTTATCTTGCATAGAGCATCATCATCATGCATACATCATCATTTGCATTGCATAAAACAAAAACTCGATAAAATTCATTCATGCATTTTTTATGGTTTGTGTCTTATTAGGGGCGCGTCTCATGCATTATTGTTTTCATTTTTCACGCATCATGGAAAAATAAACATTAACGTCTCATTTCACATGCAATTCCATTCAATAAAAAATCATGTCTTTCCATTGTGAGTATCATGCATTTCATTGCACAAAAAAAATGAAAACAAGAAAACATCTCCTTCATAATCATGAACAAAAATCATCATGTAGCATTCATGCATCATTTCATTAACCTCATCACTTTAGTTCAAATACATCATTTCTCCCTACATGCATCCTTTCGAAACAAAGAAAAATTTTCTCATGTGATGGCTTAATGGGTAGAAGTGCACCTTTGAACGACGAGTAGGTAATATCTCAAATTTGTTTGTCGACTACAAATTTGAGATGTTACTTCACGATATCGAAGCACTTTGACCGACCACACGTGTTTTATTTTCAAGTAGGAAATTAAGTTGAGTCAACTAATTGTCGAAACGTTTCAGTATATTGTGTGAAGTATTGAGTCAGGATCCACTCAATGTTTCATGCAGGTTACTCAGGGTAACGACAATCAGTTGCCTCATATTACCATTCTTGCATCTTTCATCATTCAAAAGAAAAGGGAAGGAGCATTGGCATTTCATACTTTGTCTTGCCTCAAAAAATCATCATTTAGGAAAAAGCATCATTCATGCATCTTTCAAAAGAAAAGGAGGCATCGGCGTTTCATATATTGTCTTGCCTCTATAAAAATCATTCTCAAAAGAAGCATCATTATTGCATCATTCATCATCCAAAAAGGCATTGGCATTTCATATTTCGTCTTGCATAAAAAGAAAACCTAAAAAAAAAAAACAAAAAAAAAACTTTTAGAATAATCACACTTTTCAAGTGAACATGCTTTCATGCATTTCATTCTCATCATGTATGCGTCATAGTATTTTCATCCATGCATTGCATACAACAAAAACTTTGTGATGAGAGACGAGATGTTCTTCCAAAGTAATCTTTCCTTTTTTGGAAAAGTTTACCCTCACTCATTTGCAAACTCAAGGTGTTCCAAGGCCCTCAATTTTTCACATCAATAACTCATTTGTATTTCCTTCAAAAAAGCATTGTATCTCATCCATTCCATGATACAAGATCAAAATGGATTTATCAAAAAGTTTTTATATCATGTTTTAACCAATGTTAACTCTCTGTGAAGCGTTTTTCTAGTAAGTATGCATGCCACGTGTAGTTTCCCTTGTTGGAGTCAGTCAATTTCCCTCATTTATCATCATTCCCCATCCAAGTCTAGCCCCGCCCCGTGCACCCATAAAGCGCATATTCTCTCCCATCAGTGCATCCTTGACTTTTTGGTTCATTCTCGTTAATACTTTAAATCCTCCATGCTGGGGCAATTCTGTGATCACTAATTTCCTTGTCAGTATCATGTTCCTTTAGTGCAAGTCTTTCTAAGAAATATATAATAAATAAAAAAAAAGATAAAATAAGCTCGCTAGGTTGAAAACCCGCAAAGGGCGGTCTAGGCAAAAAGAGCGCCGGTGGATTGAAAACTCAAAGAGCAATCCAGCAAAAGTTAGGGCACACAAAAAAAAAAAAAAAGCAAGAACATGAAGATAGATAAATTATTGTCCTAAAGTTAAGTCTTACAGAAATAAGCAATCGGGATTTGAAATGAAATTTGGTCATCTCTCCATACCCTCAAAAACCTAAAATCCCAAAAAGTCCATTTCCTACCCCTCTTAAGCCACAGATTCAAAATTAAAAAAATACCCTTCGATACCCATCTTAAGCCAAGAAAAGCCCAATATATCTCCATCACCCTAGACGAGGGTTAATTCCACATCAAAGATGGTATATCATTTTCACCCTAGACGAAAGGAAAGAAAATCCACAAAAGGAGGGGAATAACAAAGTTTCAAAAAGGAGAATCCCAAAACAAAGAAAGGAAGACAAATGGAGTATAAATTAAGAGTCAATACATTTTGCCATAAGAGCTCCCCTTCCAAGACCCTCAAATTCAATGGGTTCAATCATTCCCCCTGTCAAAAAAAAAAACCCTCAATTCATTGGGTTTAACCACCTTTCCTTTCATAAAACCTTCAAGCACCTCATCAAACCTAATAACCATTTCCTGCACCTCATCAAAACCTAATAACCATTTCCCGCACCTCATCAAACCTAATAACCATTTCCTTCATAAACCATTGACCATCGGCCAACACCGAACAGGACCCATCCTCCCCATCAACCCCAAACACTTCATTAAGCTCAACCATCCCTTTCTCCACATCAGAACCCTATAAGTCCATTCTGATTAATGACTAATCGCTTTCGTTCTCTCAAGTGTTAATCTTAGGACAAATAAGTTTATCCATTTATGACGTGTTTTGCTCAAAAAAAAAAAACAAACAAGCGAGAAAAAAAGAAAGTCGCTAAAAAAACAATCAAAAAAGAAAGTTGGTAAAAAAGAGAGAAGGACTTGCACTCCAAGATGCATTCATGTTGCATTAAAACAAGGTTTAGTGGTCACCAAGTGGAGCCTCTCCTCATACTAAAAAGTCAAAACCTTCATTGCATTTGAGTTGTTCTTAAACAAAACCAAAAGTGTGTACTAGGGGGCATTCCCTTCACCTCTCACTCCGCTCAACTTTGGGAGGTTTGTCCATTGCCCACCTCATTCATATGTCACCCTCAGTTCATAACCATCACCATAACTCGTCGCTTTCACCACCTCACTCAAAGAAACCATTTGAAATGTCATTCGAAAGTGGGGCAAGTGCGTTCCCATTCCTTCACCTCATTCATTCCTATAAAACCTCACCGGGGCAATCTCTCAACTCACTATCCTAAACAAGGCATTGTCATTCTAATTGGGGCAACTTTGTCCTTGTTATGACTTGGGCAACATCAAACTTTATGGGTTGAGTCAAAATCTCTTTTGCTCCACCCTTCATTTCAAAAGCCGAAGCGTTCCCAATTCATCATCTCCTACACCCCTAGTTGTTGTCACCACTAGACAGGGGCAAGCTATTCACTCATCAAAGACTGAATTGGGGCAATCTTGTATCTCTTGATCCTCATGAGCTTCGCTGAATAACCATGTCCTGTCATTCCTTCACTTGCCATAAATGTCCATGCCCTAAACCAATGCCAAGCTAGCTGACTCATTCATTCACATTTGCACTCCTATGCATGCTTACTAGACGATGCTTCAGGAAGAGAGAACACAAGTTGTTTACGTGATATCTAAAATTCAGTCATCATGGAAAGAAAGAGAAAACAAGTGAGATTGTTTGTAAATAAAAACCTTGAGAACACCAGAGTTTGAATCAAATGCAATTTTTCAACAGAATGGTCAACAATCATCTCAATTCCTTGCATCCAAAGTCTCACATCTCATCATCACCAAAATGTGCACCTCATGCATCTAGGCATTTCAATCTATTCATTATGGCATATGCATCAAAGCATTACATTTGCATCTTCACATTTTGTGCATTCATCACATAGCAAAAAGCAAAAAAAACGGTCCACGCTCGATCGTGATCATACTAATACTTGCATTTCATAGAAAAAAATAGTAAAGAAAAAGCGTAAATCTTTTCATTGCATTGGCATCACATTAATGCTAGCATTTCCATAAAAGAAAAAGAAAAAAATCATTGCATCAAACATCGAGCATTGCATCATATTAAGGTCCGCATTTCATAGAAGAAGCAAAAAGAAACAAAATGAAGTTAGAATAGGAGCATTCCATTCATCAAAGCATCAATCACCGTGATACACTTGCATTCAAACATCAAAGCATTATGTTGATATTTGCATCTCATAAACTACAAAGAAGAAGCAAACACAAAAGAACACAACATCTTCATATCATTCATCGTTCTCATATCATCCATACCATTCATCACCCCATGGCATCAAACAAGACATTACGCTTTCAAGTTCGTGATCTCGTAAGAGCGAAAGAATAACAAAAAGAAGAGAATGAAAAATCAAACGGAAGAAGCATCCCACCAAAATCAATCATTGCATTCATATACCCAAGTGCATGCATTTCATGCACCATCCAAAGAAAAGTTACTTCGGGCGAGAGTCCCGTAAATCTACTTTTTAGAAAATCACCATCGACCGAAAGTTAGTAAACTCCTCAACACGGAGTTCGTGAACTCCATCAACACGGAGTTCAGTAAACTCCATCAACACGGAGTTCGTGAACTCCATCAAAGACGGAGTTCGTAAACTCCATCAAGACACGAGTTCGTAAACTCCATCAAAGACGAGTTCGTAAACTCCATCAAAGACGAGTTCGTAAACTCCATCAACCCGCAGTTAGTGAACTCCCACGAGTTAGTGAACTCCTTCCACAGATCACAACATCGTATGCGCACGCGATGGATCCATCGGACCGTTAAGTCCTTCGGATTAGTTGTGCCACCCAAGGCACGCGGCACAGAAATCCATTGATCAAACCGGCCCGACCGATGTTGATCGGCCGCCGAAAAGGCCACCCCCGCAGTTCGTAAACTCCATCAATCCGCAGTTCGTAAACTCCATCAACCCGAGTTAGTGAACTCCTTCAGAGTTAGTGAACTCCTTCCACGCATCACAACATCGTAACGAGCACGCCGATGGATCCATCGACTTCGTTAAGTCCTTCGGATTAGTGTGTCACCAAGGCACAACGTAAATCCATTGATCAAATCGGCCCGGACTTGATATTGATCGGCCGCTCGAAAAGGCCACACCTCAGAGCTCTGACTCGACAAGAGTCCGTTAAAAGGTTTTAGGCAACCTCTCGAATTCCCAATTTACCGCTTTTCCGAATTTACCGCTTTTCCCAATTTATTGCTTTCCGCACGCGACAAGTGTTAACCCTCTCTCAAAAGGAAAATAACAAAAAGATTTGAACTTTTCTCAAGCGGACAAAATTAGTATTATTTCTATATCTTTATTTCCATTTCACCAACAAATATGAAAAGGCCAATTCATATTTTTGGCGAAATGTGAAATAAAGAGAGGCAAATTGTAATACCCCAATTTTGTCCGCCTTTTTAATTTAAGTCAATTTAGCTTATCCAACTAAACTAAATAGAAATACCGTTGTTTAAATTAGGCAGACACGCGAATGGTCGATCTTTTCGTATGCGTTCTTCAATTTAATCTTCAGATTTGGGTTTAGTCGTACATAAGTAGGTCTACTACCAAAAGTCATTTTTTCTAGAAATTTGGCTTGTCTTTTCAATTCAGGTTTAAGAATGTAATTCTGAGTCAATTTTAGTGTTTTTAGTTAATGAGCCCATTTCCTCTATTTGGGTCTTGTTTTAGCGTATTTTGTCTAGTCCGCCCGTTCTCGTCTTTTTGTGTTCGCCCGACTCCTTTTATTATTATTATTCTTATTTTGTGCAAATTTATTTCATTTTGAGTATATATGTATAGTCCAAAAACGCCAAAAATTCTATTTAGTGTTATTTACAATTTAAAAGTGTTATATAATACAAAAAGGTCAAAAAAAAATCTCTATTTAATTTTTATTACAAATTAGAAGTATTCAAATGTCCAAATGTCCAAAAAATACAAAAAATAATAACACAAAATATACAAAAATAAATAAATCCGAAAATACAAAAAAATAATAATAAAAGGCAAAGAAGAAGAAACTGGGTTCAACAAATGCTCTCCAAGCAGTGAGCTCTGGTTGATCCGCTCCAAAACTCGAAAATAATTCAAGGCCCACCAAAGAGCAATTAATGCAAAAACCTAGAATATTAGTATAAATAAACAAATAACACACAGTCTAAAAGGGGTGCATACGAATTTCAAAGAAAACGATCAGACCGAAATTAGTGGTCTCTTGTGAAACCCTAATCAGCCAAACAACACAGATCAGAAAAGAGAGAAAACAGATCCAAAAATGTAGACACTGCCACACCACCTTCGGTCATCCCACCTCCACCAAAACCACCACCAACAGCCACCATCAACCATCACTAACCCACAGCCACCAAAACCACCACCAACAGCCACCATCAACCATCACTAACCCACAACCACCAAAACCGAGCCATCTCCCTCCTCCTACCACCATACCCAGTCGCGAACCAACTCACCACCAACCACCTCACGCAAACCCCTTCTCCCTCCCTCACAGCCACTGAAACCATCACCCCCACCCAAAGAAAACACAAAACCCAGAAAAAATAAAAAAACATGTTTCAGTGACAGAGAGAAGGAGGAAAAACGAAGAAACCCAGAAAAAAAAAGGAACAGGAAAACGAACCCCACCCAAAGCTGAACGCGTCACCGTCGGCCACCCACCTCCGATGGCATCGTCACCCTCGTCGTTGCCTTCCTCTCCCTCTCAACGCGAAACCACGCCCTTCCCTCTCGCTTTTCGGTTCCGCTTTTCCTTCCTCTCACCGTAATCTCTCTCTCTTCCCTCCTCGCCGTTCTCTCTCTCTCTCACCTCAAACCGCGATTCTCTCTCTCTCCATTAAAAACCGGCGTGATTCCTCTCTCACCATTGAAACCGGCGTGATTCTCGCAAGAAATCTCTCTCTCTCTCTCTCTCTCAGATCATCATGCATGCAGTTAGAGGGCAGGGGAGAAGGAGAATGGATTTTTAGGTTTTGAAATTAGGGTTTGGGCTTATATGGGCCTCTCAAACTATTCATTTTTTTGTATTATCGATTACTTCGTACCACTGACACGCGCACCTCATTCACTTAAGCCCGCCCATATCTGGGCCCTCCTATGCGGCCCGGGCTTACGTTTACACCCCTGCTTAGTTATACCACTCTCGTAACTAATAACACACCCCATTTTGCAATTTTCACATTTTTTCGTTTTAATTCTTTTTCAACTCAAATAATTTCTCAATAAATCAAAAACTTTGTTAATGGTTTCATGAAGCCTCGCTTGCATAATCATTAACAATGAGGAACTAGTGGTGATCACTTGGAGCCTTTGCTCAATTGATCATCATGAATGCCTAATTTTTCTAATTATTTTCAATAAATCAAAAAACTTTGTTAAGGGTTTTGCGAAGCCTCCGCTTGCATAATCATTGACAATGAGGAACTAGTGGTGATCACTTGGAGCCTTTGCTCAATTGATCATCATGAATGCCTAATTTTTCTAAATATTTTCAATAAATCAAAAAAACTTTGTTAATGGTTTTTGAAGCCTCCGCTTGCATAATCATTAATAATGGGAACTAGTGGTGATCACTTGGAGCCTTTGCTCAATTGATCATCATGAACGCCTAATTTTCCTAAAAACTTTTCATTAAATCAAAAACTTTGTTATTAGTCTCGCGAAGCCTTTGCTTGCACGATTATTAACAATGGAGTGCTAATGGTGGTCACTGGAGCCTTCGCTCAATTTATCATCATGAAAGCTCAATTTCACAATTAAACAAAATAAAACCAAAAACCCGTAACTACGTAGCTTTGAATTCTCCATCGCACTGGAGATACGTAGGGAGCGGATCCTCCGTCAAGCCCAATAAACTAAAAACATTTTTTCTCCCAAAAACTAACTCTCGCCAAGTGCCGCAAATAAAAAATTCCATTAAGTCTTTTCAATTAAGAGGCAAATTTAAGTATTTTTCAAATCAACACTTAGAACCACACCTTTAATTAAAGGTTCCCTTTCAGTAGAAAGGAGATGTGGGGTGCTAATACCTTCCCCATACCTAACCGAATCCCAGAACCCAAATCTCTCGGTTTCCAAAAGACCATCCGCCTTCAAAAAAAGGTTTTTCTTCAATATTTTCCTTATAAAAAATATTGGTGGCGACTTCATTGTTTTAAAAAGTTGTAAACGAAGAAAAACCCCTCGGGGACTTTTTCGGGCGCAACAGCGCCTAACATCACCTCGGCTACCTACTCAACATCACCTCGGCACACTATGTGTGTACCTCGGCTAACTACACTCAAACCCTCAATTCGTAGCGCTCACGCCGATTCTACGCACTCCCTTACACTAAAATCATCTAAGTCATGGGAATTCACTTCTCAGTATTCCCTGGTTCAGTTCACCTATACTTAGGTATTTGGGCGTTTCACCTCGGTGACGCTACCTCGGCCTGAGGACCTCGGTTCACTCCCTCTACACCTCGGTAACCTTACGGCGAAACACCTACTATTAGGTTTAAGCGCCCTTACCCCTCGCGAATGGTGTTTAGACACATACTCTCCCTCAAACTCACCAACAGACTCTCAATCACTAAGACACTCTAGCGTTGACTTCCCTCGACTCGGTTTCTCTCACTCTAAGCTGAAGGGTACTCGGTTTACTCTGTTTCTTCACTTAAACCCAACATGCAAGCTCATTTCCAGCTCACCACACTCATGCACACTCGGATACCCACTCCTTTGGCTCCAATCCTCTCCCTAACTCTACATGCAAGCTCATTTCTTCACACTACACCGAGTTACACTATGATGCCTCACCATGCAAAGCTCTCTTCATATCACATTGTAATGAGAGAGTGTTACACTCCTCTCTCTTTCCCAACCGATCCACCATCGTTACCTCACCACAGATCACAAAGAAAGAGCAAAACACAAAGAAACATGTCATGAACAACCCATAAAACACACATGCAAGGTGATCGTAACCACTCACACCAAAACACTATCAAACACAAAACATTACAAGGATTAAAAGAGCCCCTAACTTTGATTACAACCAGTAGACACACCTCTTCACTAGCACTTCTAAGAATCCTTGAAAATTCAGCTCACTTTTCACCTCTTCTCTTGGTTCGCACTTCGGTTTCTCTTCCTTCTCTCCTTCGGTTCTCTTCCTTCTCTCTAAGTCTCACTTCTCTCTCTACTTTCTCAATTTGGAAACTTAACTATTTTTGGAGCAATGTGGTGGTCTCCTACGAAGTCACCAATTAATATGTCCTAAGGGACTTAAATGAGGCCTTGGCCCTACTAGGCCGTGGGCTTCCTCTATCCACACCCTTTCCTAACTTAAACATTTTCCTAAAAATGCCACACAAGCTTAACCTTCACTTAATGAATTATTGAATTAAAAGTAAAATGTTGCAAACCCTTAATAACTCAACTAAGTTAATTAATTGAATTATTTTGGGGTGTTACAACCCTCCCCTACTTAGGAGATTACGTCCTCGGAATCTTACCTTAATCAAACAGCTCGGAATAGGCTTCCTTCATCTTGCTTTCTAGCTCCCAAGTAGCATGCTCACCAGCAGCTCCTACCCAAACCACCTTCACCAACTTGATTTCTTTTCCTCTAAGAGTCTTTACTTCTCGGTCTTCAATTCTGATCGGCATTGTCTCCACAGTGAGGTCGTCTCTCACTTGCACATCATCCATTTGAATGACATGGGACGGGTCAGAAACATACTTCCTCAGTTGAGATACATGGAACACATCGCAAATTTGATGTGATTGGGTGGCAACGCAATTCGGTATGCCACCTTCCCAAATCTATCCAAGATTTGATAGGGTCCAATGAAACGAGGTGATAGTTTCTTGGACCTCAGAGCTCGTCCAACTCCAGTCACAGGGGTGACTCTAAGGAATACATGGTCACCGGCTTGAAATTCTAAGTCTTTCCTCCTTTTGTCATGGTAACTCTTTTGTCTGCTTTGTGACGCCCTCATCTTCTCTCTGATCATCTTAACCTTCTCGGTAGTCTCTCTAACCAACTCGGGTCCTAACACAACCCTCTCTCCTGTTTCATGCCAACATAGTGGAGTTCTACACCTACGGCCATACAATGCTTCAAATGGTGCCATTCCAATACTTGAATGATGACTGTTGTTGTAAGTGAACTCTATCAATGGTAGATACGAATCCCACGCACCTTCTTGCTCAAGCACACAAGCTCTCAATAAGTCTTCTAAATTTGGATAGTCCTCTCTGATTGACCATCAGTCTGAGGATGGTATGCCGAGCTCAAACGCAACTTGGAACCCAACGCCTCTTGCAAGCTCTTCCAAAATTCCGAAGTAACCCTGGATCTCTGGTTCGATACAATACTCAAAGGGATTCCATGAAGCTTCACAATGACATTGATATAAATTTCTGCTAACCTCGGCCTTGGGTATGTGATGTTAATAGGAATAAAGTGTGATGACTTTGTCAGCCTATCAACAATCACCCAAATAGTGTCAAACCCTCTTGTTGTCCTCGGCAACCCAGTTACAAAGTCCATGGAAATGCTGTCCCACTTCCATTCAGGAATATGCAACGGTTGCATCATGTAACACCCCCTTTCCAAATACTACTAGTTAGTCAATTTTAAAATCAGAGTTTTCAAAAATATTCCACGCACCTCAAAGAGGATGCTACATTTCTTCAAAAACATAAAACAACACGTTGAAATTTCATAAAACAACTAGTGCGTGATATATAGCACATTAAAATGGGGCGAACCCTCAAAACACCGGTTTAAGTTATTTACAAGATCCTGATTATAAATCACCAGTACAGCA
Source organism: Oxytropis ochrocephala (assembly GCA_020916435.1). Lineage (NCBI taxonomy): Eukaryota > Viridiplantae > Streptophyta > Magnoliopsida > Fabales > Fabaceae > Oxytropis > Oxytropis ochrocephala. The sequence continues at coordinate 66,627,875 of CM037089.1, forward strand.
GACATCGACCAGTCTCAAAGTATTTAATACAACATCCTATACGCATCGAATACATCAAAATAAATTACTAAATATCTAAGACTTCCCGCCCGGTGCTACATATCGAGCATGACCATCACTAGACTACTTCATTTGCTATCACCGCAGTTGCCGACATACGAAGCAACACGACTTGAAGAGGGTGAGTCTCTTTACATAAATAATAGCAAATAGGATAAGCATTATATTAGGAAGGCAACTAACATAAATCACATTTAGCATATAGCATTAAGTATGGCACATCAACTCACAATCATCATCAAGGCAACGCCAAACATATGAATGTATGCATGAGTGCAAGTATGCATGTGGATCCATCATCACCGCTTTGGCCAAGCCTACATCACCGCTTTTGGCGAAGCCTACATCACCGCTTTGGCCGAAGCCTACATCACCGCTTTTGGCCGAAGCCTACATCACCGCTTTGGCCGAAGCCTACATCACCGCTTTTGGCCGAAGCCCATCACCGCTGAATGCACATGATTTATGTGACACCATGACAATGCATCACACACAATACATTTACCACAACAATCATTAAACTCACCACTTTTTATTTCACAACTCACCGCTTTTCATTTCACAACACCATATAAGCCTTAAAGGCACTCACCGCTTAATCATCACCGCAACACAAATATTTGGCCGAAGCCTACACACCGCTTTGGGCCGAAGCCCACACATCGCTTTATCGTCACCAAAACACAACACACCTCATTATTGGACTACATGTCACATCAAGGACTAAACCGACACCCATAAGGACTAAACAGTCACCTAAGGGACTAAACAGTCACATAGGGACCAAAACAACATTTTTGAAGGACCAATAGTGCATAGGGACCAAAATAGTATTTTTAAGGACTAAAAAGTTCAGAGGGACCAAAACAGTATTTTTGACAATTTGGGCAACATTGGCAACAAGTGCTGGATTCCTACAGCAGTACTCCTACTTCGGCGATTTATTTAAAATAGCAAACGACATCGAAAAATTACAAAAGACCACTCATTGGAAAGCCCTCTGAGTGTAGTTTCTACCTATGATTTTAGTTTCTCAAAATCAGTGTCCAGTTGGTACAGTTTTTCAAAACACTACGCTGAGGTACCAAAATCGGACAGAACGTTTTACTCAACTTGCAACCAAATTTTCTTTCTCATTTCTTAATGAAATTCAGTGAAATCAGTGCCTATTTCGTAGAGAATTGAGTCTATTTTTCAATGAAATAAGAATCATTCAAAACGGAGTTCAATTGAGCACACAAAACTTGCAAAAACTGACCCTACTCCCAGTTTGACTCCAGAAAATTGACCCGACTTTGGAGACTCATAACTGGAGCTACACAACTCCGAATTTAACGAAACCAGTGCCAAAACGACCGGCCTTAAGTCTATTTTCAAAAACAGTTAGCCACATAATTTTTTGAACCAACCAAACAGTACCAGTTTGAGAAAACCGAAACAGTGTCCAGAAAACACACAAACACCATAAACAAGTAAAACTCATCATCAACCGCATCAAATTTCACCTTGCGGTTCGGTGCACTTTGTTGCTCAAAACCGAACCAAACCGCACCGCGAACACCCCTAATCAACCCCCAATAAAATCAACAACACTTAAACACCATTTAATCCAACAATACATGAGCATCAATTTAATTTCCACAACACTTAGACATCATTTATTCCAACAACACATAAACAACAATTACTCCAAATAGTACTTAAACAACACTTAATCCAATTAACACCTAAACAACAATTAATCCAAGTGACACATAACCAACAATCAATTCAAATACACATAAACAACAATAATTACCCTAAACACCAAACCCACACATAATCACTAATCTTATAGACTATTATAGATGAAAAGAGAGCCCCTTACCTCAAAATTGAAAACCCAAGAAGCTTCTCCTCCAAAAACACAAGAAACCATCAACTATGGAAGCTCTCCTACTTTGAGCTTCAAGAACCCATCCATGGAAAAGGAAAATGGGAAGGAATTAGTGTAGGAAACTTACACTAAAAGGTAGAGAAAGAAAAATGGAGAAGATTGGTACCCAAAACTCACTTACCCAACCAAAAATGAAATTTCTCCTCTTCCTCCCTCCCATGGCTGCTGGTCACGCCTCTCCATGCTGTCCCTCTCTCTCTTTTTTTTCATTTCCTTCCTTCTTTTTTTTTTGGTCAACTTTTCCTTCCTTCTAATGGGGAGGAAACCCTACCCCTAGTTAATTCCTTGAACTGGGCCTATTTAATGGGCTCCCGTTCAGAATGCACCAAAGAGGCCTACGTCCACTCACCTCACGAGGCCAGGAAACCATAGGATTGGGCCCCTTATTTACACCCCCTAGCTACTTCAACCACTCCCTATTTTAATTAATTCCCCACTCCCTTATTTACTACCCAACACCTCTTAGTTATATTAAATACCCTATTTTTAATATAACTAATCACTATAACACCTCCTAAATAAAATAAAACTCTAAATTAATTATTTGACTTAAATAAATGTTGCAAGCCTTTAATAACTTAATTAAATAAATTATTAAATTATTTTGGGGCGTTACAACTCTCTCCCACTTAGAATATTTTCGTCCTCGAAAATTTACGCCAAATTCATGCACTCAACATCGAATCCCCTTATCACTTCTAACCGTTCTCATCCATGTTCTATTGTACACTCAACCGACCAACGCCCTCCTCTACACTCTTACTCCTCAAATAGGTATCCTATCCTTTAGCTTATCAACATCCTACTCGACTACCCAACACCATAAAATAGCTAACTTGTGGCATCATCACCAATTAAGTAGGACCGAATCCTCGTCGTCGCTATGAGACGCTAAGTCTACCTCGTTACTTTTAGATATAATTACCTATATCATCACTTTTATTTTCCTATTCAACGGAAGACAAACACATACGACACCAGAGATAATCAACAATCATGGCGAGAGCCCAACAAAGCACCAACAATCGCAATTAATACAACAACACCAATCTCAACAATGGACTCAACAATTTATCATAAATCCAACATCAACCTCATCAACAATTAACACGACCACCACAACAAAATTCAACTTCAAGCTATTCAACAAATTTATCATCTTATTCCACGCTCAAATTAATCTACCTAAACTCAGTGCAGAAAATTCTGTAACTATGCGCCTACTTTGGCGAATTAATTAAAATAGTAAACGACCTCGGATTTCGACAAATAAATACTTGCTGGAAAGCCCTATGGGTCTATTTCTTATCCCTAAATTCAGTTTTTGAAGGAGAGTGTTCAATAGGTACAGTTTTCAAAAATACGCATACTAGTTTCAAAAGATGCAGTTTCTGTCCTTCAAATTCAAGCAGTTCTATAATGACCAAAACTCAATCAAATTGCATGAAACTTGTGCATAAAGTGAGGAAAATTCTGTCAAGTTTTCAAATAAATTGGATTCGTTCGAAAATGAGCTCTTTTGAAAATGCAGTAACCAAAACACTGACCCTATGTCCAGATTGTTTCCAGAATTTTAACCTAACTTGTTTCACCTATAACTCGAGTTCTACAACTCCAAATGCAACCAAATCAGTGGCAAATTAACAAGCATTCAATCAAGTTTTCGAAATGACAAACCACATAATTTTTCAATTAGTAAAACGTTCTCAGTCACTGAAATACTGAACCCATGTCAGAACATCTCAAAACAGTGAATTCGACAACACAAACAACCATCATAATTCAGCCACCATTACTAATAATTCTACACCGAGTTTTATAAAAATAGCATTTTCAGAAAGTTCGCAAAAAGTATGCATAGCTTTACCGGTTCCCATGAGTCTCAACCTAAGACATTGATTCTGACATCATTTCTACTCCTGAGTTGTATAACAACCATGCTTTCATTCTAGTCACAAAACACTACTAAGGTTCATTGAGGACACGAAAATTATAACAAGATTTAATTAATTCCCTGCCTCCAAAGAACACACGTAGGAAACACATAAGCATAACCAATCATGCAAACAAATTAAACACACAAGCCCGAAAAGATTAAACATGTAGGCATCTTCTTCGATCTCTTTATTCCTAGGGATTGACTAACATGCGATTTTACAATTTCCCTAGAAAATAACATGGGACATATAATTCTACCAAATTGAACCGATTTCATATCACAGCAGAACATAGCCAACACATGCATTACAGTACAATCATTTTGAGACACGACTTGACATTAGTTTAACCAATTTGAAATTAAATACTCTTGTCAACATTGAGCAAAGAAAAACTAGTCAAGTAATAGAAGTGCACAAAAGGTCTCATTGCACAGTGTCCAACATTAGATTTAGAAGCCATGTAAAACAAATTTTCAAGAAGTGACAAATAATAATAGTAATAGCAACAACAAAGGCTACAGTTAAATCATAAATCGAACAAAATTTTCACAATTGTAATTCACAGTCAGAAGGTACTCAAAATTGTATATATTCGTTTCTAAAACTTGACAATTGAAATTGGACTCACATTCGCATAACATAAGGACTCTAACTCACCTAATCATGCAATTAGTGTAATACCCCATAATTCTCAAACAACACCTACCCACAACCTAATCGGTGCAAAAACCGAAATCATGTCTCATTTTGAAATAAAATCTTAGAACAACTTGGATACAAAATCCAACACTAATTTGCACTTCACATTCATTTTCCAATAACATAAAATTTTCCAAGTACCGCTTTTTGAAACAAACATAGAACTCACGCTTTTTGTCAAAAGAAATTATATGCAAAACCCCAACCTTACTATCACTCGAGCATGCAATCACATAAATAACTACGTATTAGTTCAAAATTTAATTTCCGACATAAACTCATTTAATTTTGACAAATCACATCATGCTCACGAAACACGCCAAATTGAAACACCGAAAATATCGAAACTTCAAGTTATGCAATCTCAATTGAGATAATGAAAACATAACATTACACAACATTTCATTTTAGCATACTAACTTCGAAACAATTAAGCAAAAGTCAAATTTAAACTCGTATACATCACAGTAACAATCAACCTATAGCAGAGACGTCAATCAAGTGCAATAATATTCAACAAGCAATCCTTCAAATATTGTCGAGTGTAAAACTTACCAAGGTTAGGTCATATAAAGTACCTACTATATTCTAACAATCTACTCAAGCAATCAATCAAATTAAAATTAGTGCATGCATCCAAAGTTAATAATAAACATGAGTTATTGTCGCCTCTTTCATTGGGGATGAGTGATTGGGGTGATCAGTCCCTCCTACTCATGCAACCAACTAATTAAGGTCACAAAAACTACTTTCTTTCAATTTATAACTACCACATTAAAAGATTTTTAACGATCCGAGTGCGAAGGCGTCGCCACGACTTTCACTCCTTTGACATCGTTAGAACTCTTTTAATCACACATATCTTAATGATACAACAACAGTCACAAATAATCAAAATCAATGATACAATAAACAGTCACATATTTCAATCACACCTACCTCAATAAATCAATATAATCTTTCAATCGCTATCCATTAAATAATTTACAAGACATGTCAATGAAAGAACAAACCAACAAAGGTACTTGATAATAAACAAAGAACATAATTATGATTTAGAACGAGTACCAAGACTCGAGGTTAACAGACTCGACAACTTGGCTTAGGACAGATCGAATCGCCTCGATACCACTAATGTAACACCCCTTTCCAAATACTACTAGTTAGTCAATTTTAAAATCGAGTTTTCAAAAATATTCCACGCACCTCAAAGAGGATGCTACATTTCTTCAAAAACATAAAACAACACGTTGAAATTTCATAAAACAACTAGTGCGTGATATGTAGCACATTAAAATGGGGCGAACCCTCAAAACACCGGTTTAAGTTATTTACAAGATCCTGATTATAAATCACCAGTACAGCAGACATCGACCAGTCTCAAAGTATTTAATACAACATCCTATATCAGACTGAATACATCAAAATAAATTACTAAATATCTAAGACTTCCGCTTGGTGCTACATATCAGAGCATGACCATCACTAGACTACTTCATTTGCTATCACCTGCAGGTTGCCGACATACGAAGCAACACGACGCAGTAGGGTGAGTCTCTTTACATAAATAATAGCAAATAGGATAAGCATTATATTAGGGAATGCAACTAACATAAATCACATTTAGCATATAGCATTAAGTATGACACATCAACTCACAATCATCATCAAGGCAACGCCAAACATATGAATGTATGCATGAGTGCAAGTATGCATGTGGATCCATCATCACCGCTTTGGCCGAAGCCTACATCACCGCTTTTGGCCGAAGCCTACATCACCGCTTTGGCCGAAGCCTACATCACCGCTTTTGGTCGAAGCCCATCACCGCTGAATGCACATGATTTATGTGACACCATGACAATGCATCACACACAATACATTTACCACAACAATCATTAAACTCACCACTTTTTATTTCACAACTCACCGCTTTTCATTTCACAACACCATATAAGCCTTAAAGGCACTCACCGCTTAATCATCACCGCAACACAAATATTTGGCCGAAGCCTACACACCGCTTTGGGCCGAAGCCCACACATCGCTTTATCGTCACCAAAACACAACACACCTCATTATTGGACTACATGTCACATCAAGGACTAAACCGACACCCATAAGGACTAAACAGTCACCTAAGGGACTAAACAGTCACATAGGGACCAAAACAACATTTTTGAAGGACCAATAGTGCATAGGGACCAAAATAGTATTTTTAAGGACTAAAAAGTTCAGAGGGACCAAAACAGTATTTTTGACAATTTGGGCAACATTGGCAACAAGTGCTGGATTCCTACAGCAGTACTCCTACTTCGGCGATTTATTTAAAATAGCAAACGACATCGAAAAATTACAAAAGACCACTCATTGGAAAGCCCTCTGAGTGTAGTTTCTACCTATGATTTTAGTTTCTCAAAATCAGTGTCCAGTTGGTACAGTTTTTCAAAACACTACGCTGAGGTACCAAAATCGGACAGAACGTTTTACTCAACTTGCAACCAAATTTTCTTTCTCATTTCTTAATGAAATTCAGTGAAATCAGTGCCTATTTCGTAGAGAATTGAGTCTATTTTTCAATGAAATAAGAATCATTCAAAACGGAGTTCAATTGAGCACACAAAACTTGCAAAAACTGACCCTACTCCCAGTTTGACTCCAGAAAATTGACCCGACTTTGGAGACTCATAACTGGAGCTACACAACTCCGAATTTAACGAAACCAGTGCCAAAACGACCGGCCTTAAGTCTATTTTCAAAAACAGTTAGCCACATAATTTTTTGAACCAACCAAACAGTACCAGTTTGAGAAAACCGAAACAGTGTCCAGAAAACACACAAACACCATAAACAAGTAAAACTCATCATCAACCGCATCAAATTTCACCTTGCGGTTCGGTGCACTTTGTTGCTCAAAACCGAACCAAACCGCACCGCGAACACCCCTAATCAACCCCCAATAAAATCAACAACACTTAAACACCATTTAATCCAACAATACATGAGCATCAATTTAATTTCCACAACACTTAGACATCATTTATTCCAACAACACATAAACAACAATTACTCCAAATAGTACTTAAACAACACTTAATCCAATTAACACCTAAACAACAATTAATCCAAGTGACACATAACCAACAATCAATTCAAATACACATAAACAACAATAATTACCCTAAACACCTAACCCACACATAATCACTAATCTTATAGACTATTATAGATGAAAGAGAGCCCCCTTACCTCAAAATTGAAAACCCAAGAAGCTTCTCCTCCAAAAACACAAGAAACCATCAACTATGGAAGCTCTCCTACTTTGAGCTTCAAGAACCCATCCATGGAAAAGGAAAATGGGAAGGAATTAGTGTAGGAAACTTACACTAAAAGGTAGAGAAAGAAAAATGGAGAAGATTGGTACCCAAAACTCACTTACCCAACCAAAAATGAAATTTCTCCTCTTCCTCCCTCCCATGGCTGCTGGTCACGCCTCTCCATGCTGTCCCTCTCTCTCTTTTTTTTTCATTTCCTTCCTTCTTTTTTTTTTGGTCAACTTTTCCTTCCTTCTAATGGGGAGGAAACCCTACCCCTAGTTAATTCCTTGAACTTGGGCCTATTTAATGGGCTTGGGCCCCTTATTTACACCCCCTAGCTACTTCAACCACTCCCTATTTTAATTGATTCCCCACTCCCTTATTTACTACCCAACACCTCTTAGTTATATTAAATACCCTATTTTTAATATAACTAATCACTATAACACCTCCTAAATAAAATAAAACTCTAAATTAATTATTTGACTTAAATAAATGTTGCAAGCCTTTAATAACTTAATTAAATAAATTATTAAATTATTTTGGGGCGTTACAGGGTGCACCAAAGACATCAACAATTATTCCCTTTTGGGATGCCATTCTTGATAAGTGTTATTAGTATTTCCAATTATAGGATTAAACATCGTGGCTATTTGTTGAGTCATCCTGTTAACCATATCATCGTTACTCTCATTCATTTGTTATCTGAATGAGTGCATGGCCGTGTTAGTCTCTAGAGAGTTAAATTCATTCTCCGGGGCCATGTTTCAAGGATTTAAATGGCTAAATCTCGAAATAACAACTACCACATTATTTATTGTTTGGAATCCAAGAGGAATACTAGGACTTGCGACAGTTGCCCTTGGAGGAGGAACAAATTCCTAACGTGGTTGGACTACATTAAGAATTCTTCTCGCCGGGTCAATTGGTGGGTTTGGTACTACTTGACTTGTCATAGGATTCGATCTCAGTACTCCTTGAGGAACAACATCAATATAGTCATTTTATTCTGAATTTAGTTGTTGAACTTCTTGGTCATAAATATTATTCTCATTAGAAGAACTTGCAGATACCCTACAACGGTTTTTGGTGTTTACCATGTTACCGCTTCGAGCGAGCACGATTTAAAACTTGGCACAACTAATCTAATTGAGTCCCACTGAGCGTGCCGGTTTGTTATACAGTATTTTTCGTTAGAGTTTTCTGTCAAACAAATAATTAAATTTGAAAGTGATGAGATAAGAGGACTCGAATTAAATATTGGGTTCACCAGTTGATTTTACACTGCAAGCATCAATTTGTGTTCTTTTCGAGAAGGAAAATGGTTCAGAGAGGGAATTCAACCGCATAACTAAACGAATCAAAGATTCTAGGTGATTGTCCAATTGAATTTGAAGTACTACGAATTTGAACAAAACACGGGACACATGTCTTTATTAAAAATGAATAAATGTAAATGACCTATGATGATCGATGCCACTTGTCCTCTAGCGTCTGAATGCTTTGTATTTCTACTTTGAATGTTCCCGGAAGAAACTACGAGGCCTCAACCGCTAGTCGAGTCTTCGCAAGACGACACTTCAACCTTCGAGACTTGCGAAGTTTTTCTCAAGCTATATGTACATTATCCGACTATTGTCCCTGGATTATTATTTTCGTTGAGTAACTCTCGAACTCTCTTTTAACGCCATGCCGATGTGTCCTTAGCTAATTCGAATCCGAAATTTGGTTGTAACACTCTTTTTTCTTAGAGTTATCATTTTCCTATACCAGGACTAGAAAGGACTCGTTATTTTTGGCATACAGTCCTTTAGGCTTGCTGAAAACCAAAAATGAGAATTTTTTTTCGAATAAAATGTTAGATCTCCGTGTAGTAAAGTTATCATCTATAAGAAAGTGGCTACCAGGAATAGAAAGGACTCTTTTATGATTGATATGTAGACCTAATATAGTGTCTAATGAGGATAGGAGCCATAGGCTTCGAGTTTATTTTAATTATTGTTTTTGGAGAAGCACTACTACTCCTTTATGAATGGGTCTTTTGATCCATCCGACTCATGTACGCTGATTAATTGTTACAGGTTTTAATATTCTAAATATAAAACACATTGTGATCTCCATTCACTGAATAATTGTACCCATATATTGTAGAAAACTTGACATCATTTATTACATCATTATTTCAAACATAACAAATATAAAAACATATGTTTTCAAACATAGAAACAGTAGTATTTAGCATTATTGCATGGCAATATATAAAGCACCAAATGATAGATTATTGCTGGTTGGTATTGGTATTTTATGATCAAGTTCTTAAGACGACTTTATATCTGGACCAAAGTCCTTTAAATTTAGTAATCGTCGAGTTCCAGGAATAACTTTAGCATGATTCTTCTTTGAATTTTTTGCACGATATAATGACATCCAAAGAGTTTCTGGTTCTGGAGGCATATTCTTAAATTTTTGAAATGATATATCCCCGTAATATTTTGGCTCTGCAAAGAATGTAAAAGCATAATACATTAATTAGGAGTGCAGATTATTAAACTCACGAGTACGGCTCTCAAGTCAAACTTAGCAAGTATTTTATAGCTAAGTTTTCTCGATCATGACTTAATTAAATACCAACATTTCAAAAAAAAAAGTTGAAATGGCAACGAAATTTGGAAATAAACTAATATCAACATTTAGGGTCGTTAATACTTAGAGATAAATTAGAGACAAATTTTGACCTTTTCCATCTCGATTCATGAAACTGAAATTATATATATATATATATATATATATATATATATATATATATATATATATATATATATATATATATATATATATATATATATATATATATAAAGTTTCCAACCAAATGCTCTGGTTTATGAAGTTATAAAGTTTCCACCTTCACATGTATGGGGGTATGAAGTTTTTTCACCTTTATTCTTCAAATTCATGATTCTCACTTAGACCCTCATGATTCCAATTTAAATGAACACAAAATCTTATTTAAGATAAAAATGAATGAATTGGTACTAATTTTATTCCTTTGTCCTTCTTATTCTTACTATTGCTCAAATAATAAAACACATTGTGACAAAACACATTAGATTTTAAAATTACTTATTAAAAAAACATTAGATTTTAAAAATAATCGAGAAAAATACATTAAGAGATTAATAGACGATTTTGTATTAAGACTATTAAACCAAGAGGAAAAAAGTAATTCTTACATAAAACAACATAATTTTTTTTATACTAAGTCATTATTCTTGGCAACAACTTCTGCTAATTATTGTCCTTTTAGCCCATTTTGTTACAGAATAAAAATAACTAATTTTGTTATTAAATAAATTAGAAAATATTTTTGAGACTTTTACAAAAATCAAAAGTTTTTTTTTGTTTTTGGGTGACATATTGAAAATTACTGTTCCAAAAAAGATTTTAATTTATAGGAAACTACTCAAAACAGATTATCATTTCTAGCAATTTTTAAATTATTTTAAGATTCTCATTTTATAAAAATTGTGTGTGTGTGTGTGAAGTTTCCATTGAAAAACATCTAGTAGACAAAACGGTTCATACTCACGTTAAGATAACTAATAAAATTTAGGAAGGTCACAATGTCTTACCATTGCTGAGATCATGGGGAATCATTGTATTGATTGTCTTTCCACTCTCTTCAAACTCTCCAATGTTGATAGAATTTTTACATGCAAGTATCGACTCATCTACTGATCGAGTGGCGGATCTTGACCAAAAATTAGAGGCCAAAATAGTAACAAATATATAAACAAAAATTAACTATGTATTCATAATAGTTTGTTTGGTTTAGTGGTCAAAGTTATCTATGTTAATTTTAATGTCATTAGTTCAAATCTTGCTTTATGCAATTTTTATATTAATTTTTGAGAAAAATATACAAATTAATAACTGCAAAAAAGAGATGCGGTCATCACAAGAATTGAACTGGGGACACTCAATACGCCAATAATGCTCTTAACCTCTCAGTTACTAATACTTTTATTGTTTAGTCTTCATTTGGTTCTATATATTCTAACTTTGAGTTTATTTATATATTAACTTTATGGGAGCCGGGGGTACCGTGGCACCCCCCGACTCCCACTAAGATCCGCCTCTGTCTACAGTGACAATAAGTATTTGCCAAAAAACATTAAATTCTCTACCTTAATATATTAATACTCAATTTAAAAATGTGTCCATTTAGTTTGTTTAGTTTCCCTTAACTAAATATATGTCCCCCGTTCAATCAAATGATAGAACCACTTATAACCTCCACAATAAAAATGTATAATACTTCTTTAGTCAAAAAATGAAGAAATGTATAATACTTCTTACTTCTTGTAAACAGCACTGCTAAATTATAATAAATCTTAAGTAATAGGTCCAAGTTTTTAATATACGCACCAGTCAAAAAAAGTTTATTTTATATTTGAATTTCTCTTCTAAAATCAAATTTTGAACTAAAATAACTCACCGCAAACAGGAGGCTGTTGTTCAGTGGGGGTAGTAGCTATAGCCTGAGAAAAGAGAGTCACAAGAAGGAAAAGACCAAGGGAGATACATGAGTACTTTAAGTTAGCCATGGCTCTTCTTGGCGAATGACAATTTAAATACAATTTGAGACTATATGGTTAATAAATAATAATGTAGTCTCTCAATTTATAGGGCGTAAATCTGTAATATACAATATCACTAAAGCAAGAAAATGGCCTATTTCTGAGGCGAAGAGTCAAGTTGAAATTAAGGCCAAAATATGGATATTAATATTAAAATACAACATATAATGCTTTTTATATATATATATATATATATATATATATATATATATATATATATATATATATATATATAATTTTGATGATGTTCAGAAATTTCAGATGCTCGAGCTAGATCATTTTATAATTATAAAAAAAGAGCTTAATTCCTCAAAATACCCACATTTGAAGTCAGGTGCTTAAAGTAATAAATTCCTAAAGAAATATTTGGAGATGGGTACACTACAAATGCATCTAGTAGATGGGCGTTTTTTCATCCATGAGCTAGCGCTTTTGAGTCTTCTTTGAACGCATACTGGTGATTCCACTCCAACAATGGCAAGCGCTCCTAAAAGCGCCACCCATTGTCAAACACGTCCTCAGATACGCAGCGCTTTTTAAAAGCGAATATTGGCCAAGCGCCCTACAAACACGCAGCGGCGCTTGTTAAAAAGCGCTGAATATTGCCAAAGCGCCCTACCAAATACGCGCAGCGCATGTTAAAAAGCGCCAATATTTCCCCATTGCCTTCCCAGATACGCAACGCTTGTTAAAAAGCGCTGAATATTGTCCCAGATACGCAGCGCTTCATTAAAAGCGCTGCATATTGCCTATTTGTGTTACTAAATACGCAGCGCTTCAGTAAAAGCGCTGAATATTGCCTAAATTTTTTTTTTTAATTTTTTCTGTTTTGTGTGTTTTCCTTTTTATATTTACTAGTTACCTGTACAGTCAATCCAATCCAATCCAATACATAACAGAAACAAATACATAAGAGGAACCAAATTACATATAACAGAAACAAATTACATAAGAGGAACCAAAAAAACTAGCTAAGAAGTTTCATTATCTAATTCATATGTATCCAAAACAAGCTATCAAGTTACAATATTATGAACCAAAAACTAGCTAGCTAACTTATATGTATCCAAATCAAACTTTAAAAAAAACGGGAGACATAACTGCACCATTCTCCCCTAAGCTCAGCAAGCTGCTTAGTAGAGTATGTCTGGCACTTACAATCGCGAAAATACTGAAATTATATAAATAAATAAAATTAGAATTGAAATGGTTAAATATTGGAAAGAACCGCTATTAAATCGAAATCATATAAAAATATATTATAAGTAGATACCTGACGGGGGATAGTGGTTTTCTTTTGGGTAATAATATCCTTCATATATTTCATGACATAATACCCACAATCAATGTTATTGAATTGTCTAGGACACTACAAAACATAAGATTAGTTAATTGTTAAATTGAGTTGAATACAGTTTTTTGACAAAATAATGTAATGTATAAGTTAGAAACTTACAATTATTGGTAACCATTTGACCGTTAATTTATCCACTCCCCAATATGTGCTTAAAGCGCTGAATAGAATGTCATATAACTATATTAATAACAATATATACATATATAAGTAAAAGTAATAAATATGCAGAATGAACGGAATAAACACACTTGTTAAAAAGCTCCACAAACTCGATGTGGTTTTGGTAATGATTTTGAAGGGAGACAAGGTAATACACGGTTTGTTTGCTAGGATTAATTGCAAACAAAACCCAATGTCTACTACAAAATAAATTTACGAATAAGTAATTGACTACTATTTAAAAAATGCATGTTATATAATAATGGGTAAAATTTCTCACCCTAGATTAACCGGTGCTAGAAGTATAAGGCATCATCATCACTTCTACTTTGAGCTTCATTTAAGCGCTCAGTGACATAAGTTTGAACAGCAACCCGGTTTTGTTCCACAAGTGATTCATAATTTGCCAGGCTGCGATCCACTTGATGAAAGGTTGTACTTTCCGGACACAAGAACAAAAATCTATGTGTCTGTTCGGAAGGGACCACAATGTCCTCGTACAAGTACCTACATTTAGATATATAAATATATATAAATATATATATATATAAAAATTAAATTAACGATATAATAAAATAAATTCGACAATGTCAAATAATAAATTACATAGTACCTGACATATATATTCATAACAATACAGGTTGCCTCATCCGAATCACATACAGCACGGATATCCTAACGTCCGACTATTACTGGACCGCTAAATCCAAAATTTTCTTCATCAAACATTATGATAAGGTCTTTATCCTTCATCATGTATTTCTCGTACGTGTCGGCCTGACCAATATTCCTATAAGCTTCATTAATGGAAGAGGAAGAGGCGGGCTGAGACACAATTGGAGAAGGGGAGGGATGATTCACTTGGCGAGAAGAGGATGGTTTGATCAGTCACTTTTGGAGGAGAGGCAAGCTGAGAAACTTCTGCATAAGGGGTGGACTGAGACACTTTTGTAGAAGGGGTGGATCGAGACACAAAATAATTACTTAGTTAGCACAAAATATATGACAAAAACTATAATTAGTTAGTTACCAATATATTGTCACTTACAACGACAAGGTCTGATGGCCATGCCACAAAGGTACCAACTGCTTGTAACACCGTCATTATATCAATACTGCCAATTGGAACAGGAAATGGTGCATCCTCTCTAAATGGTACCGCAACTCTGACTCTAACATGATTTGGAGGTAGGGGTAAATTGTGCATCAAGGGACCCAATTCGTTACATGTGAAGCCTATTGCAACCATTTCATGTGGGTTTGAGATATACAATTCACACTCACACTCATTGTTGTCCTAAATCAATTATAAACCACAAAATAATAAAGACATTATTTGATGTTATATATATATATATATATATATGTACAATAAAGAGAGATTAATTCCTTATTTATTGTAATAAAAAACAATTAATACCTTAGTTGACGGGATGGTGCAGCTATCTCGTGCACTGCTATGTGTAGCAGGGGATGGTGCCGGTGGCATAACATGGCCATAATGCGATCAGATATCATTAAGTTGAGCTTGCAAACTTTCATACAATGCCATCATCTTTCTCAATTGTGGACAATCATGATTCTCATCATAGACTTTCTGTTTTGGTCCAAAATACTCGGTTGGAGCAATGCCAAATCCAGCACCCCTTGTGCGACCCGAGTATTCTTCTTTACCTAAGGCACGTGTAAGGATTTCCTTTTCAGAGCAATCAGTGAGCTCTCCCTGTGATAATCGATCGTGATATGGCTTCCGATTCACAAAACAAAAGTATAATACATTATAAAAATCATAAAAGTTACAATTAAAATCAGTGAGCTTGAATTTAGGAAATACTTACAATTCTTTCAGACACCTCCTTAGTTTTAGGATCAACAATCTCCTTTTCTTTGTTTAGTCGAGCCTCTACCCACAAAACATGCCGCTCAACACCTTCTTTAGTAGGATCTTTCCCACTCTCCACCAACTATATATATTTAAATTTACCAAATGTTAAGAAATTATTTATAAAAAGTTTCATGAAACTAAAAAAATCAAGCTTATTGTGCCTTACCAATCTCTCTTCAATATGTTGATATGGAGTAGCACCGCTCTATAAGGATACTCACAAATGAGAAGCACACTTTCGATTCTGTTCACTTGCTTTCTATTAAGAGAGATAAGTATACATTAATATATAATAGATAATTGTCAAATATATTTAATGTTATAACTTAATAGATAGTAGCACTAACCAAGAAGTTTGGATCTTCGGTGCGTATCCTAACAAATGTGTGCCAATCCTCCTCTGAAATAAACCCACTATATATTGGTGGAGGATTCCAATTGATGTTTCCATTATTATCTTTCAGCCAAGTTTTTGTTAATGTCGTTCTGAAATTTTTATGTAACTTTCCGGCTTCCTTCATTATCCAATTCTTTTTAGAATCATCCACATCAAAATATTTCTGTTTATGCACATTCAATGAAAATGATATAAATAGATTTATATATATATATATATATATATATATATATATATATATATATATGGGACTACAAAATTACTAAATAAGATAACCAAAAAGATCTAAAATTATATACATGTATTGTTAACCACAACTCATGTTTTTGTTTCTTCAAAACAGGATTTTTTGTGTGAACCCAAGTAGTGATTGTTATTGGTATCATTTGTTTTACCTTACTACCAAGGAAAGTAATCAAATGAATGTTGTTTTCTCCAATTGGCAGACCCTTAACATTCCATTGGACCTGCATTATGTAAATAGTAAATTAGATCACAAACAATTAAAACTTAGTATTGAATGAAGTTAATTAGCAATTAATTAGTAACTTACACTTAATTTGCAACATCATGATCACTGCCCTCACTGGTGTCATGCCCACTATCATGTCCATCACTATGATCTGCCATCTTACCTGCAATAAAACATAATCATTGTTTGTTATATTTATCCAATTTAGAAAAAACATCCAACAAAAAAATAAATAATCAGTCAAAGAAGATGAAAATAAGATCCATGTCTATAAAATAACATCTATGTCGGTTACCTTTTCCTTTTCTTCGATACAATTTTTTTTGCAATTCGCTCCTTGGTACTTTGTTTTTGACTTAATCGTAATTCCATCAAGTATGATCCTTTCTAACATACACAACATCCTCTCTATAAGTACTTTCCTCTTCTAGTGATGTCCCCAAGAAAGTGGTCGTCCTCGATACCATCATCATTGGTTTCTTGATCATAAATGTTATTCACTAATTTTTTGTGTCAAGAAACAATAGACCAATTGATATCAATTGGATTAGTGACATAAAACACTTGTTGAGCTTGGGATGCCAAAATAAAAGGCTCATCTTTATATCCCAACTTCTTGAAATTCACCCGCATGAACCCCGACTCATCAATCGTAAACCATTATTATTGTCAACCCACTTACATTGGAACACGGACTCTGAAACATGGTGTAATCCAACTCCCATATTTGTTCAATGACCCCGAAGTATGACATATTCGCGTATATGGGATTTCTGTCTTTGGCACTTGATGTATGCATAGCTTGAGCAACAAGAGTCACCCCACTATTTTGCATTTTACTCTGATCATCATGGGTTTTTGTATAGAACGTGTAACCGTTTAGATAGCTGGTGTAAGAGAAAACATGCATATTTGGACCTTTTGCTAACCATCCCAATCTTTTTGAAATCGAAGTAGGATTCATAGCAAACTCGAAATCAATGTGGTCTTTTAACCACACTATGAAACTCCGATTGTGTTCCTTTGTTAACCAAACTTCACTCTTATATGGGTAATCACTCTTAAGTATGTCCATGTGCTTGGCAACATATGACAACCTCACTATCATTGTGCAAAACATATAAGTGTGTTTGATGTAGTTCTTCCCGTGACACCATAACTATTTTATATCCTGACATCCCTTTACTAAAGCTTCCTAAGTGACGAGACGTTGGAAGTCCCGGAGAATATTCAAGACTAGATAGATAGGCGGTGCAGAACTCAACAACTTCTTCAACTATGTAGCGCTCAACAATACAACCCTCGGGTCGTGATCAGTTTTTCACATATCCTTTTAATATCTTCATGTAACGCTCAAACGGATACATCCATCTCATGTAACATGGGCCACACAATTGTGTCTCTCTAATCAAATGAACTATTAGATGAATCATTATGTCAAAAAATGAAGGTGGGAAATACATCTCAAGCTCACACAAAGTGACAGTAATTTCTCTTTGCAATGATGGCAACTTTCTAGGGTTAATCACTCTACTACAAATCGCCTTAAAGAAGTAACAAAGTTTGGTTAGCGTCTGGCGCACTTTCTCAGGCAAAATGGATCGTATACCAATGGGGAGCAAATTCTCCATTAGAACATGACAATCATGGGACTTTAAAGACTTTAACTTGAGGTCTTTCATGGATACAAGGTTTGTAACATTTGAAAAATACCCCTCTGGAACTTTTACTCCATGAAGAAACTTACAAAACACGGTCTTCTCCTTTTTAGATAGAGTATGAGTGCCGGAGGTAGATATGTACGTGTACCCTTCTTTATCGGACCCAATTCTGGTCTCAACCCCATACTAAGCAAGTCCAACCTCGAGTTGATGGTATCTTTAGTCTTTCCTGGTGATCGTACCTGATCACCAAGTGTGTTGTGTGCTGCTCCTTTGTCCGGTCGCTGCTCGGGTGTGGGGACCGGTCTTCAGAGCACCTCGGGTGGTACCTGCAAAGACACTCCGACGCTCTAGTCGAGAGGTGTGCTAACGAGGCAGGTATCAGGCAGGTAATTGTGCACTGACGACGATGTGGACTGAGGTGGTATTTATACCACTGGGGCGACCTGACCGTTGCGAGAAATGCGGCCGGTCGCCGAGAATTGCGGACCAAGCCACGGTCTTGGGCCGTTTGGCAGAGTTGGGCCGCTGGCCCATTGCTGGCTGCACCTCCGTGTCCTTGCTAATACGCCCCAGAACAGTTGCCCCCCAAGCCTAGGTCGCTTAGGAGCGGGCTGAGGCTTGAATCAATGCTCGTGGTGGGAAGATGTTTCTGCACTTTTGGCCAGACTTGGTCGGTCCTGTCCTTGAAGTCGTCCGATCGCGCGTGACGCTTGGGTTTCGACCCTGCCATTAATGCGCTATGATTGCACTGATTTTGCGTGCCTCGAGGTGCCTTTTGGTGTTCCCCATGCAACGGATGGGAGGAGGCGTGCAGCTGACCCGCGACGTTTCGTCTGGTGGGCCCTCCTATAAATAGGGCCTTTGGTCAGCACGTCTTCAACACCGAAAAGCATTCTCTCGCTGCCGATCGAGCCGCTCGCAAGCGCCACGAAAGCTTTTGTTCGAACATCTTACGTCCGCTCCTTTCTTCTCTCGCATTCCAAGTAAGCGCGCTCTTCTCGACTTTTCTCTTTGATTTTTATTTGCTTTTTGTTGCTTTCCTAGTTAGTTTCACGCCTCGTGAAAGGGAGGTCCGGTCGAGGGACGGCCACGTCGCCCCCTTTTCTCAGCGCTTGCTTGCTCTGGCCGACCGACGCCATGTCTTTCATAGGTGGATCTCGGCGTAACGGCGCACCGCTCGTATATCGGTGCCCCACAGCCAAAGCCTCGCGCTAATGGCGGCGCGCGCCTTCTCAAGAGATGGAACGGACGAGTCTTCGTCCTCTAAGGGTCGCCCGGCGCTCTCAAGTTGAAGAAAGAACTTCCCTACGGGATCTTCATCGAGCGCTCCTCCTCGGCTCGAGCGAAAGCGTCTCTCATCGACTTCCACGAGTCGACCAGCCCAAGGATCGCCGGCGCCGACACTACTCGCACGGGTGGCGAAGGAGTGACGACCACCGATCGGCGTGGTGGGCGGCGGCGATATGGGCGATGTTACCGGCCTTCTCGGGTCCTTTTGTTGACTATGTTGACTTAGAAGATGACCTCCCGGGCCCGAGCCCATGCAAGTGGAAGATCGGGCGGTGATGGAGGCAATCCCGAATCACGGCCGGGGATGGTGTCGACCGGCGGTGAAAGAATGGGTGAACCGCCGAACCAAATGAAGTCGCGATCGAGCGGGGGAGGATGGCCGGCCGCCGGAGGTTATAGACGTGAATGACATCTCGTGGGTGTCTGAGAAGATGAGGGCTTTCAAAAGCTTTGTCCCTCCGGAGGCCCCATGTATTGACGATTTGAACGCCCTCTTCACCAAGCCGGGGTGGAAGGTGAAAGGCGTGCTGGAAGATGAAAACATTGCGACCGTTCCCTCCACGTTGAAGTTCACCATGCACCGGGTGGTGTTTGAAAAGATGGGGATCGTCCCCCCCTTTACAGACTTCCAGCAGGACGTTCTCAGATATCTGAACGTTGCCCCCTCGCAGATCCATCCGAACGGCTGGGGCTTCATGAAGACGTTCGAACGTTTGTGCGACCGGTTGGGCGAACGTATCGACCGTGCTCTTTCTTGCCTTGTTTGAATTGAGCCGCACGGAGTCACGGGACCAACATGGCTCGCAAGGAGCAGTGTCTTTTAAGAACAGAAGTCATTTGCCCGCAAGTTTTTTGAGCTTACTCGGACTCTCTGCAGGCGGTTGGAAGAACCAAGACTTTTGGGTCGTTCCGATGCAAAGGCCGCCAAGATATCGCAGAGTTTCTCCGGACGGTACTCCAGGAGCTCTTTCTTTCCCATATCTCGGCGGGTGGCTCACTTCTCGGTGGCCAGAGGCGATTACACGTTCACGTGGTCGACTCTTGATGAAGAGGATTCGGTAACCTTGGGGATGATAATGAGTTGTCCACCTTCTTGCCGCAAAACCCCGAAGGATATCCCATGCCGACCGCTCGCTTGTATGAGGGGGATAAATTGGTATCCGAGCTCGGTCGGTATCTTTTGTTACCGCTTGTTCGCTCTTTTTCACGGACGACCGACCTTTCTTTGTTTTTCTTTTTGCAGCTAAAACTCTAAAGATGTCTACCTCCGATTGGCGTGCACTTGAGAAGCTCGTCCATCGGCGGCGCCAGAAGAAATCGCCCCGGTTCTCAGCAACGCCAGAACACCCCACTCCTCAATAGGAGCGTTGGGGCGGTCACCAAGATAGGAGCGCTGGTGGTGGCCCTCGTGGCGGGGCGGTCGCACTCTTCTAAGCGGCCGAGGGAAGGGAAGAGCGGATTGAGTCCCCCGTCTTTGAACTCGAGGATTTTGACGATGCTCAGGTGGCACTTTTCAAGAAGGATCCCATGGAGTTTTGTGGCGACCTGCTCAAGTCTGCCAACAAGACTATGAAGGACATAAAGAGGAGCCAAGCACGTGAGTCGCTGTTTTTGTCACCTTATCGATCAAATATTCGACATTCGTCTGTTAACTTAGTTTTCCATTTCAGGTGCTGAGGCCGAGCGGGATGCGGCCCAGAAGAAGGTCAAGGAGCTTGAGTCGGCCGGTCGGAGACTTAAGGAGCTGGAGCCTGAGATTGCCGCTCTGGAGCAAACCAAGATCAAGCTGGCGACCGCTGAAAAGGATAAGAAGCAGTTGGCGGACGACAAGGTCAAGCTGGGGGCCAGGAACAAGGAGCTTGCTGATTTGGTGAAGACCCTGAAAGCTGAGGTCGCCCGCTTTGAGGAGACCAAAACGGCCGCTATTCAGGAGAAGCTTGCTGAAGTGGCCTCTGTTGCAAAGGGGGCGGCCATTTACCAGTTTGACAATGCCGTGGCCCAGATGCAGCTGCTCGCCGCTCGGGGCATTCAGTATGATAGCCGTTTGGTGCAGCCCGACCATGTTGTCGAGGGTGAGGAGATCATCTTGCCCGTTCGGATGGACGATGATGGCAAAGTGACTCGCAAGCGGAGCGTGGTCCTCCCTCGTGCTAAAAAGTGATTAATTTTCTGTTTTGCCCGCCTGCGAGCGGTTTACTATTTTGTAATTTCGGTACTTGTAATTTTGTTGTTCTTGTACTCCGCCTTCGAGCGGTTCAAACATTTTGGGCGCCCGGCTTTGTCTGGGCATTTCGCCTTGTAATGAATTTCGCTTATGTTTAATTTGTTCGCTTGAATTAATTTCTTTGTCTTCGCACTTAAGTTACGAAATGCAGGCCGATCGTTGGCCGCTATTTTGGGCCCTTTCGAAGGCATACGCTTTAGGCCGATCGTCGGCCGATTCAAGACCTTTATTTAATTATTGGAATTTGGGGCCATTCGATGGCTCGTTGTAGGTCGCCGCGCCTCACGATCGCTAGTGGGTTTACTTAACCTCGGCCAATTCGATGGCACTCGTTGTAGGTCGCCCGCGCTCACGATCGCTATTGGGTTTATTTAACCCTTGGCCAATTCGATGGCACTCGCGTAGGTCGGTCGCGCGCCTACGATCGCTATTGGGTTTATTTAACCCTTGGCCAATTCGATGGCACTCGTTTTAGACCGCTCTGGATCTTCGTTCGTTCGGACCCCCTTATTGAGAGCGAACGAGCATTCAATATATTAAAGAACGGGCCTCGGTAATTTAAAAATGCAATATATTAAAGAACGGGCCTCTGTAAAAAACCCCAGTGGGGAAAAAGAGCGCCCGCTTATCGTTTATTTCAAACGATCGACCGATTACAAAAGTGTGAACTAAATATAATACTGCTTCAATTTATCACTATTCCATGTCCGGGGAATAATCGCCCCTTCCATGGTTTCTAATTCGTATGCCCCACGGCCGGTCTTATTGATAATACGGTACGGGCCTTCCCAATTTGGGGCCAACTTCCCTTGGCGTGCATTCTTGTTGCCGACGTCCGCCCGTCTGAGAACCAGCTGTCCGATCGGAAAGTCCCTCTTTTGTACACGGGCGTTGTATCTGGCAGCGACCCTTTGCTTGATCAGTGCCTCCCTGAGGGATGCTTGGTTGCGCAACTCTTCAACCAAGTCTAATTCTTCTTTTATAGCCCGGCCGTTATCGGCCATTGTCGGTAGGTTGGCGTTCTCGGTTCAGCTCATTCATCTCAATAGGAATAACGGCGTCCATTCCATGAGACCGGTTTGAAGGCGACTCCGGTCGATGAATGGGGTCGCCCTATATGCCCAAAGGACGATGCGACTCTTCGACCCAATTCCCTTTAGCCGCCAGCAAGTCTTCTCTTTAACCCTCGTAGAATGACTCGTTGGCGCTTCAACTTGCGTTAAATGTTCGGGGTGCTCGACCAGAAGTGAAACGCTGTTTCACCCCAGGCCGACCAACATATCTCTGAACTTCCTATCGCAAATTGGGTGCCGTTGTCCGTTATGAGTCGCTGCGGAACTCCGAACCGGGCTAAGACGTTCGCGCAAAAAACTTGTTGATCTTTGCGAAGTTATTGTTGCCGAGGCTCGGCCTCTATCCACTTTGTGAAGTAGTCCATCGCCACAATCGGGAATTTGAGCGGCGGCGCTGCGGAACGGACCGAGCAGATCCATCCCCACCAAAGTGAACGGCCATGGTGAGGTGAGGGTTTGCAATTCTGATGAGGGGGCGACGTGAACATCGGCGTGTACTTGGCACCTCTTGCATTTCTGTACTAACTTTTGGAGTCCTCATCCATGGTCGGCCAAGTAGTAACCCGACCCTAAGTGCTTTCTTTGCAATGGACCGTCCATACGATGGTCGCCACATATCCCTTCATGTATGTCCTCAGACATGGTCTGGCCGACCGACGATAAGCACCGGAGGAGTGGGCACGAGAATCCTCTTCTATACAGCTTCCCTTCGATCACAGAATACTTGGTGGATCGTAACCTCAATGTCTTAGCCTTCTTTGGGTCGGCCGGCTCTTCTCCTATTGTGATGTAACGCAGGATGGGGGCGATCCAATCATCTTCTGCTTCGATGGTCAGGACGGCCACTGGTTGACTAGCCTTGGTGGATACGCTCGGCCGGGTGAGGGTTTCTTGAATTAAACTCCTGTGATTGCCCGGTGTCTTGGTACTGGCTAATTTTGCCAGGATGTCAGCCCGGACGTTTTCGGTCCTCGGCACATGTTTGACTTCCGCCCGTTCAAACTGGCGGAGGAGCTCTCTAACTCTGGCCAGGTAGTTCTTCAACACTTCGTCTTTTGCATCATATAACTCCTGAATCTGGGAGACGACCAGCAAGGAGTCTGAGTGTAGTTCTACCCGGTCGACGTTGAATTCTTTTTCGCAGTGTGCCGGCTATGCATGCCTCGTATTCAGCTTGGTTATTGGAAGTGTGAAACGCAAATGTTAGGGACACTTCCACTGCAAGTCCTTCTGAATTCTCTAATATGAGGCCCGCCCCACTGCCTTTGTTGTTGGAGGAGCCGTCCACATGCAAGGTCCATATTGTCTCTGGCCGGCCCCCGTGTTGGGGTCATCTCGCAATAAAGTCGCGCCGAAGACTTGGGCCTTAGCGGCCGATCTTGACTCGAACTTTATGCCAAACTCACTAAGTTCTACCGCCCATTTGATCATCCGTCCCGCCCGGTCGGCCGATGGAGGACACGTCTTATGGGTTGGTCCGTTCTTACCACGACACGGTGGGCCACGGCAGTATGGTCTCTGCGCGGCGGCGCGCCACCGGCGGATGCAAGTGCTAGCTTCGATCTTACGGTATCTCGATTCGGTCCTTGCAAAGACTTTTGGCGATGAAGTAGACCGGATTTTGCTTTAAGTTGTCTTCTCCGACCGGGACGGCACTCAATACTTCTTCGATGAATTGTCGGTACAAGTACTGTGGTTTCCCAGTCCAACCGTCATAATGGGCGGGTTGGTCAAAGCCTCCTTCAATTGTTCTAGTGTTCACTGCTTTGGTGATCCACTCGAACTCTACCTCTTTCTTCAAAAGTTTGAATAGGGGAGCGACTTGCATGCAGATTTGGGTATGAATCTTGAAAGAGCGCGATCATACCATTCGGATCGTTGGATTTCCTTTTTTTGTAGCGGGCGGCCTCATATCTCTGCATCGCCCTACATTTGTCCAGGTTAGCCTCTATCCCCCTTTCGGTCAGATAAAACCCTAAGAATTTGCCGGCCCTAACTCCAAAGGTGCACTTTTCTGGGTTAAGCCTAAGAGAATTTTTCCTCGCTTCTTTAAAGATTTCTCTTAGGAGGGCCGCATGATCTTGGTCGTTCTGCTCTTGATGATCATATCATCAAGGTAAACTTCACTACTCGACCGATCGATCCTTGAAGATCTTGTTCATCATCCATTGGTATGTTGCCCAGCGTTCTTGAGCCGAACGACATGACCTTGTCTTTCGAAGTTGCCACGATCAGTCATGAAGGCAGTTTTGTGGCGGTCGGGCGGGTACATCGTAATCTGGTTGTACCCAGAATAGGCATCCAGGAAGGATAGCAATTTGTAGCCCGATGCCCCATCGACCAGCTTGTCAATGCTCGGCACCGGGAAGGCATCCTTCGGGCATGCCTTGTTCAGGTCTGTGTAGTCGGCGCACACGCGCCACTTGCCGCTTTTTCTTCTTGACTAGCACCACATTTGTGGCCCGTGTCGTGTATTTTATTTCTTCAATAAACTCGGCCTTGACTAGGTCGTCAACGGCCTGGGCTGCTGCTTGAGATTTCTCTAGGTTTTGGGTTCGCCTTCTTTGGGCGACCGGTCTGACGCATTCATCCACTGCGAGCTGATGGCATGCGACTTCTGTTGGGATGCCGGGCATGTCAGATGCTTGCCATGCGAACAAGTCTGCATACTCCTTAAGGCGGTGTGAGATCTTGCTCGACCTTTCGGGTAGTCCGCGTCCGAAGTTTGACCGTCTTCTGCGGGTCGTCCCCTAGGCGGGCGTCAACAAGCTCTCCATGTGGCTCGAGGCCTCTTGATCTATTTTTAGCTCGCGGGCTAATTCATCATCGTCGTCGTCCTGCGGGTCGCTATCGGGTCATCTGGGCGCCTAAGTCCGCGAGGTTGACTTGGTGCCTTTTTCCGGTGCTCGTGGGTCGATATCTCCGTCCCTTTCGTTGCGTATGTCTTGATACAAATAGTGGCTTTTCTTGGCGCTTCTAGGTCGGCTAACACGGTCACCACTTGATCGTCCTTGCTGTGAAACTTCATCTTCAGGTGGACTGTGGAGGCTACCGCCCCTAACTTTCCCAGGGTCGGTCGGCCTATAATGCACTGATAGCAGGATTTGATGGGTAGGACTAGGAATGTGGCCTTCACCGTCCGGTATTTTGTGCTCGTTCCTGAGTCATCATCGAAGGTGACCAAGAGATCGATCGTTCCTAGGGGGTAGGTGATCGCCGTTGAACCTGTTAGGGGTGTTGGATCGATGCGTGGAATGATCTCACTCCGGTCGGCGTTGATCTTGTCGATCAGTGCGCAAATATGATGTCGGCCGAAGCGCCTCAGTTCGACTGCAGTCGGCGTGCCGGTATTGGCCATTACCGCT
This sequence comes from Oxytropis ochrocephala, assembly GCA_020916435.1. Taxonomy (NCBI): domain Eukaryota; kingdom Viridiplantae; phylum Streptophyta; class Magnoliopsida; order Fabales; family Fabaceae; genus Oxytropis; species Oxytropis ochrocephala. The sequence continues at coordinate 66,654,350 of CM037089.1, forward strand.
GACGATTACCAGCGGGGCATAGCTATTGGCCCTTCCGTCCAAAGAAATCTTCATCTCCAAAGGAAATGGGTGGCTTTTTTGAAGCCGGTCGCTCCGTAGATGTAGACCCAACCATCATCAACTCGTTCCATTTTCTTTTTATGGCTTTCTTCGAATCCCTTTTCTCTAAGGGGTTTCCTCCTTGGATTACCATGGCCACTCTTGGTAGTTGGACATCCGGACGTCCTCTTCGGAGGTGTCCTTGTCCGCTATCTCCTCTACGGTTGCTGCAGTAATTTCTTTGCCCTTTGATTGGGGCTTCTTTCCTCCGGTTTCTCTTCAGGTCGGCCGGTACCCTCCGCTCGGACGTACTGCCTCAGCTTCCCCTTTTGGATGAGATCCTCGATGTCATCTTTTAGGCCATGCACGATCATTGGTATCGTGTCCCTTGCTTTTATGGTACCGTGCAATATTTTTGGTGGCGCGCGCGCCTTCTTGAGTACCAATGGATCGGGCCTCTTCACGTCAACAAATTCGTTGTTCGACACTCGGACAATATTTGGGCTATGGGAGCATTGAGCCTCGTCCGATGCTCATACTTCTTGGGCGTACTGCACGGCTTGTTGTCCCGGCCGTTGTCTTGATTTACGCCCGCTTGCATCGTCTTTTCTAGGTCGCGCTTGCGCGCCTTTCTGCGCGGCAAAGGTTTCCTCATAATGCATGTGGGCGTTGGCTCTACGGAGGAACGTCTTTGAGATCGTCGATGTGGTTCAAAGTGAACTCCTCAACAAATCGTGGTCCACGGATGCCCTCTCGAGGTATTTTCGGTTTATCCCGCTATGCGTCGGTGTCGTGCACTGATCGGCTTCATTGTTAAAACGCTCTATATAGCGTCTTAATGATTCGTTGTCCCCCTGGGTGATGGTGTCCAGGTGCTCTTCATGGCGGTATTGGCACCGGTTGGCGGTGTAATTTGCCAAAAAGATTCTGATCAATCCTTCCCACGAGGAAATGGTGTTCGGCCGTAGCGACCCCCACCATTCTAGAGCTCGTCCGTCAAGTGACTGTGGGAACATCCGGCACTTCATGATGGAATCTAACTCTCGGTAGCTACAGTAATTGTTGAAGTATCTGATGTGTTTATCAGGATCACCTCGCCCATCAAACTTGTTGAGGTTGGGCGGCTTTCTTAGGTCCCTGGGGATACGGTAGCGTCTGATCTCCCTAGTGAAAGGGCCTTGGCCGCCTGTCGAGAAGTCGTTCGGCCCGAACGTCTGCATCGTGAGATATGCTTCGCCGGTCGGTATTCCATAGAATCCACCGCCGGTATGGTGCCCGTGTATGGGGGGTGTCATACCCCAATTTTGTCCGGCTTAGGTCAAAACCCTAATTTTCCCTAAAAATAATTAAATTAAAAAGTAAAAAACATCATGCATTGCATTTAGAGTTCTAAAAGTCATTTCAAGGCTTCTAAAATCATTTTTGGAGTTGGAATGCACTTCTTAGACAAATTAGGGTTTTTCAGTGCAAAAGGGTATTTTGGTCATTTTGCAAATAAAAGACAATTCCTCAAAACAAGTCATCCAACATGCATTTCAAGGTACTAGAGGTCACTCCTAGGGTGGAAAATCATTTTTGAGGTGGAAATGTGTTTCAGGTAAAAAAAACTAGGGTTTTTAGAGTAAAAGGGCATTTTGGTCATTTCACAATAAAAGCGGTCTTTTGTCCCAAATCCTTGGATAATCATCAATGATTTATTTGAGGATATTTGTGCCCCCATTGTGATTATTTTTGCGCATAAACATTAAACCTTTTGGCCTAAAAACCTAGTTTTTGGACGAAAGGTAAAATGGTCTTTTCCTTTGAGGTGGGGTAAATAAATCAATTTTGGGATTGGTGAGATCATAAAATTCAGAGCCCAATCATTGAATCATGGATATAGCCCAAAATGGCATGAACTAGGAAGAATAATCTAGAAGGGAATATTCTACATCATTTGAATTTTGAAAGGATAAGGATAAGAACAATAGTACAATTTGCAATTCCACTCACTCTCTCACACTCCTTGCTGCGAAATAACAGCCCATAATCACCCCATTTCCATTTATTTTTATTGTTTGCAAATTGTGTTAAATCATGGCCATTCATTCAAGTGTGAAAAACAATCTTCACCCTTCATTTGAACCAAAATGGCACTTGTGTAATAAGCTTTATGGAAAAATACATTTTTGTCAATGAGCTTATCCTTCACCACCCTCCTTATGCTGCACACCCAGCCCTCTCTCTCTTCATTTTATTGCCCTTAATCCATGTGATAATGCATCTTGACCATTGATTCAATTTCTTTCTCAAATCCTAGTGGTTTACAAGAGATGCATTATCACAAATACCCTTAAATTTTCACTTCATATAAAACCCAAAAATAGGAGACCTCACACACACACTCTCTCATTTTTACCTAGCTAGCACTCTTCCTCCTCTCCTCCCTCTCTTGGCCGAAATCACTCCCCCTCCTTCTCCTCCATTTTCTTTTCAAGTTTCATCCACCAAATCACCTCAAATCCACTCCATATTCACATATCCTTTTCTTTTCACCCTTGATTCCATTTTTACATCACTAAGGAGCTTGCTTCCCTCAAGTTTGCGTGACATTTGTTGGTGATTAGTGAAGATTATTGTTGATTTGTTCTTGATCTCCATTTTCCACTTTTTGCTAGTTATCTCTTGAGGTAAGCTTGTTATCTTGTGCATTTTTAATTTTTAGCATGTGAAACTCTCTCCTACTCCTCTTTCCTCTCTAAGAGGCTTAGAGGGTTCATTTCAAACACTATGTCAAGGACATTGGGAGCCTTGGGTGTTTGAAGTGAACCCTTGGCCTTGATGAGAGGGTTCTTGTGTTTTCAACCATGTTTTTGCATTTTTCACACTCATTTTGTCACCTTTTCATGCATAAAGAATTTTCATGTGATATATGCATCTCATTGTTCATGTCATAACTTGCAAGTTTGAATTTTGTTTTGATCTTGAGGATGTAGGAGGTTCGGGTTTGAGCTCTAAAATTTAGGGTTTTGTTGCTTTCTTTTCTCTTTTTGATTTATGTAAATAAAATGCTTGATGTGTATGATTTGCATGATTTGTTCTATGTGTTGGTTATGATTTCTAGCATGAAATAATTTGTTATTATGTTCATGTATGGTTTTCGACCTTAGAGGCCCTTTTGATGCTCATCTTTGTGCTAAAAATTGTATTGTTTGATCTTGTGTAGATGAGTATAAAGGTGTTAATATGTTTTTAACCTTTTTACCACTCATTTTCACCTCATGCATTTTTACCTTACCATCTCATTAAATAATTACCATTCACCTCATGCCTTTTTACTTTACCATCTCATTAAGTAATTACCATTCACCTCATGCATTTTTACTTTACCATTCACTAACTTTTTACTAAAAGTTTTACCACTTACCAATTTGCAAAAATACCCAAAACATTTTCTCACTTGCATTTCCCACTTTTTATCTTCATAAAATAAACCCCAAAACATTTTACCACTTTCAAAACAAAAACATTTCATCTCATTTCCTAAACACTAAAAACCCAAAAACATTTTACCACTTTCTTACTTAAACCTTTTACCATTCCTTACCAAATTACTTTCACATTCATGCATCCTCATTCACACTTAGTCTATGTGACACTCTCATGCATCCTCATATGTTCATGTTCCTTGCTTCCTTTTATGTGCTAGTCATTCATTCACTTGTATGCTTTGCATCCATTCTTAAATGCTCATGCATCCCTTAACACCATGTCTTGCATTCAAACATGCATATTCATTCCTTGTATATTCATGCATTCACATGTTTGCCTAATCACGCATCCAATGATGCCATGCCTTGCATTCTACAATGTGCATTCATCCATTGTATACTCATGCATTCACATGCTTGCTCATTCATGCATCTTTGCTTATCATTCAATTAGGAATATCCTATGCCTATCATTTAATTGTATCACTTGTCCATCATGCCATTCAAATGTCTTGATTTAATTGTGTGCAATCCCTTCCCTCATGCATGTGCTCTTATATGAAGACGTAAGCCTACTACTTGTGTAGCATAGAATCATTAAGACAATTGCACCTCTCTTACACACACTTGCACAATTACTTTTAGAACTTTGTCTTGCATCGTTGACAATTGATTCCCTTAATTGTATGGGCATGGTTAATCTTAATGGATGATCAATGTGTTCTTGTTTGCTTGATTAATTGAACATGTTTGAACTTCATTCATTCATCTTGCATTTGGTTATGGGATTAGAGTTGATTGAAATGTTCTACTTGTTTTCAAGAAATCTTTTTCCAAATCAAACTTCTTTTCTAAACTAGTTTTCAAACCAAAAATCAAATGCTTGTTCAATAAAAATCCTAAAGGCATTTTCTTAAACAAATCATTAGCCATCACTCGAAGCCATTGCTTGTTTGATCGCTAATGAGGAGTTATTAGTGATAGTCACTCGAAGCCTTTGCTTGTTTGACTATCATGAAAGCTCCCACACATTAAATAAACAACAACAAAAAAAACAACTAATTCAAACTTCCAAAATAACACGAGCTATCAGCTCACCACCTTTTTCAAAACTATTTTCAAAAGAATAATACGACGTTGTCGCTTGTAATCACTCGAAGCCATTGCTTGTTTGATTACCAGTTCCAACTCTCTTTTCTTTCGAGTTAATACCGAATGCCACTCGAAGCCTTTGCTTGTTTGGTGTTCGCGAACACTCGAGTCTTATTTCAAAAACTCCAAAACCACTTTCAAAAAATCATAAAGCCGTTTTCACATAAAAACACGAGAACTACGTTGCTTTGATCCTCACCGGTGAGAAGTGCGTGGGACCGGGTTCTGTCCGTCAAGCACGCTTTTCAAAAATCTTTGTCTTGTTCCGCTTTTCAAAGATATCAAAAACATCCCTTTTTCCCGTTTTCAATAAAGAGATTTCTCAAAAAGAAAAGAGAATAAATAGAACAATGTATTTCAAATCAAACATTTCAAAACCACATCAAATTAATGGTTCCCTTTCGGTAGAAAAGGGCGCGTGGTGCTAATACCTTCCCCATGCGCAGCCGACCCCGAACCTACATCTCTAAGTTTTGAAAGACCACCCGCTTTCAAAAAGGTTTTTTCAATGTTTTCCTAAAATAAAATATTGGTGGCGGCTCTCACCGATTTTCACGTTGTCAAACCGAAAAGTCCCAAACCGATTTTTCGGGCGCAGCGGGGCCCGGAGCGAGCGGCCTCTGTTTCTAGTGGATTGATGTCTCCTGGTCGTCGTGAAACATCTCTGATTTCACCGTTCCGATATTCGTTCAACTCGTCGTAGGGGTCCCACGATCGGCTCCTAGAGCGCCTGGAGTCGGAGGATTCGTACGAAGAATATCTCGTGGGCGAACGGTCCGACTCGGGCTGGTAGGGTGAATCTGAATAGTCATAATTATGTGAGGGGGAACGGCGACTGCGCGCGTTCCTGCGGTCGGGCGTCTGCGCGCCGAATCCTTCGGCGAGGATCGGCGAGGTGCTCCTCGATAGCGGACGATCGCCGGGGCCGGCCTGCGTGAAGGGCGAGTTCGGCGAGAGGATGCCCCATGTCTCGTTTCTTGACGGCGGGCATGGACCCTCTCGAGCCGAGTTATGAGATTTTTCATCGGCAATGATCCGATTTTTGGTTTCGAGTAGCTGGAGAACGGCCTGGGTGACGTGTTCCGGCAGTTGCTCCATGATCCCGGCCTCGGCCAGTTCGCTCGGGATTCGTTGATGCTCTGGTTCCGAGGTGGCTCCTTGCCCGCCCTGGACTGAGGGTTCCGGGCGAGGGTTGTCATGGGATTCATTGATTGTTAGTGGAACGCCCTCCGGTGTCTGCTGCGGACGAGCGTCAGGACCGGCAGGGTCGTTCTGGGTGGAAGCCCGCGTAACGATTTTCTTCGGGCCCATCTTTGAAGTGGGAAAGCGCTCGGGCTCCCACTGTGGTCGCCAAATGATCGTACCTGATCACCAAGTGTGTTGTGTGCTGCTCCTTTGTCCGGTCGCTGCTGCTGGTGTGGGGACCGGTCTTCAGAGCACCTCGGGTGGTACCTGCAAAGACACTCCGACGCTCTAGTCAGAGGTGTGCTAACGCAGCGCGTGGTATCACGGGGTAGGAAGTGCGTACGACGATGTGGGTGAGGTGGTATTTATACTCTGCTTTGGCGGCGACCGTTTGCGAGAAATGCGGCCGGTCGCCGAGAATTGCGGACCAAGCCACGGTCTTGGGCCGTTTGGCAGAGTTGGGCCGCTGGCCCATTGCTGGCTGCACCTCCGTGTCCTTGCTAATACGCCCCAGAACACCTGGCATATTGAGTAAGGTACCAATGACACTTTCAAAGACATTTTTTCAACATGCATCACATCAATGAAGTGTCTTACATATAATGACTTCCAAAGTATGGCAACTCAAAGAAAATCGACTTTTCTTCCACCCCGTTTGGCAACCTCTCCGCAAAAGGCTTCCCAAATTTAATGTTCAAATCTTTCACCTTTTCAAGCATTTGTTCACCCGTCAAAGCCATGGGAGCTTTACGGGTTTGATATTCCCATTGAATGCCTTTTTCAACGATCGATCTTCGATGAGTAGATGGCAAAAATCTACGATGACCAGGGTAGATATTCTTCCTACCATGTTCCAACCACATCCAATCGGTGTTATTTTCACATATAGGGCATGCACACCGACCTTTCGATCGCACCGGATAGATTGTCGTATCTTTGGAAAGTCATTAATTGTGCCAAAAATCATAGCCCTCAAGTTGAAACTTTCTTCTCTCGAACCCATCATACACCTCTACTCCATTCTCCCACATTAGCTTCAAGTCTTCAATTAAAGGAGCCAAGTATACATCAATATCATTTCCGGTTGCTTGGGCCCGAGAAATTAACAAAGACAACATCATATATTTGCGTTTCATGCAAAGCCATGGAGGTAAGTTATAAATCGCCAATATCACGGGCCATGTATCGTGGTCGCTACTCTACGAATATCGTGCGGGTTAAAACCATCGCAGACAATGCAAGTCGTAGGTTTCTTGGATCCAACCGAAATCGGGATAATCAATATCAAATTTTTTCCATTGCGGAGAATCCGGCTGGGTGTCGTAACATGCCATCTTTAATCCTTTCATCCTCATGCCATGTCAAGTGTTTTGCATCTTACGAACTACGGTACATACGCCTAAATCGAGGAATTATGGGAAAATACCACAACACCTTTTCGGAGCGAATCGTTCTTTTTATACCGCGATGCATTACATTTAGGACACGACTTTAAAAATGCATGTTCATTCAGAAATAGAATGCAATCATTGGGACAAGCGTGTATCTTCTCATAGTTCAAGCCAATGGACCCTAACATTTGTTTTGCATCATACGTCCGAGAAGGAGCACATTATCCTTCGGCAACATTTCTTTCAATAGTGTGAGTAATTCAAGAAAGCTCTTATCCAGTCCATCCGTGGCAAGTTTTCAAGTTATACAACTTTATCACACCAATAATTTTGTGAATTCAGTACAACCCTCATACAACTGGCGTCTCTGCATCCGTTATCAACTTCTCAAACATTTGAGGCGGTCATTAAGATCGTCTTCAAAAGCCTTTGCCATCTCTTCAAATTCGTCCCCAACAAATGTAGGTATTCGGTGTCAAGCGGTGCATCTCTCAAGTATTTATTACCCATATTCGAAGATTCAACTCTTTCCTCACCATGCATTGTCCAACAAGTGTAAGTTTGATCAATTCCATTACCCTTTAAATGTCTGTCAGCAACAAATGCGCATTAAGCGATTTTACATAGCAACAACGTAAGCAGGGACATATCATATTACTAGATCTCCTAAAGCGTTAATGAGATAGTTCACAAAATAATCCACTCCATCTCTATATTCCTTGGACATCCACTTTCTATCCATAATGTCCCAATATCTATAATAAATTCGGATAAGAGAATTTACAATTTTATTGAAGCTAAGACATTCGATCAACTAGCTAGTAGTTTCAACTAAACAAATCAAAGACTTTGATGTCTTCTATATAGTCATTAATTCTTCATATAAAATAAACAAAAGAACAAAAAAAGTACGAACAAGTGGAAGCAACAACGACAAATATCCAACCAGCTGTGAACTCGAACTAGAACGAACTCTCGAACCAGGACAAACTCGAACAACGATCGCGAAGCTCTCGACAAAAAAACTCCCAAAACCTAACAAACAATTTGCATAATATTTTTAACACATTCAACTAATTTTAAACATATCAAACACATACAACTACATTCAACATATTCCTCTATCTATCAAATATTTTTTTACACATTCAACATATTCCTCTCCAACCTATCAAAAACCTATAAACCAAAAAAACAAAATAGAGAACTAACCTTTGAGAGAAGATGAAGACAAGCAATGAGAAGACCAAGGGTCTTTGGAGAGAATTCACGAGTGTGAGGATTGAGAGGATTCACGATAGAACCGATTCAGAGAAGGACCAAGGGATGAGAAGAGTGAGGGATGAGAAGACCAAGGGTTTGGGGTTTTTCTGGGTTTGGGGGCTTTTTCCAGTCTCAGGGAATGATTCAGATAGAACCGATTCAACAACAGAGGAAAAAAAATTCTATTTCTGGGTTGAGGATTCGCTGAGAGTGAGGGAGAGCTCGTTGTGTGGGTGTGGATTTTTGCTGAGAGAGAGGGAGAACAACGTACGCAGAGAGCTGAGAGAGGTGAAGAAGCGCGAAGGGAAATGAGAAATTAGAGAGAAAAACGAACGGGCAAAAAAAAAAAATTAAAACAATACTCAGCGTTTCTAAAAAACGCTGAATATGTGGTTTTTCGTTCTAACATACGCAGCGTTTTCTAAAAAACGCTGATTATGTGGCATACTCGTCCTCTCTATACGCAGCGTTTCCTCATAAACGCTGATTATGTGGCATACTCGTCCTCTCTATACGCAGCGTTTCCTCAAAAACGCTTATTATGTGGCATACTCGTCCTCTCTATACGCAGCGTTTCCTCAAAAACGCTGGGTATGTGCCTATCTCGTCCTCTATATACGCAGCGTTTATTAAAAAACGCTGGGTATGTGCAATCTCATCCTCTCTATACGCAGCGTTTATTAAAAAACGCTGGGTATGTGGCGCTCTTTTTTAGCCATTCTGGCGTAGTGGTATTGGAAACATCTGACTCCAAATGTGGGTATTTTCAAGCCTTAACACCCTTTAGTGTCCATATTTTGCGTCGGTGTGTGAACAACTGACTCCAAATAATGACATTTAGAGTCAGTTATTTCAAGAACCCGACTCCAAATTTCTTAGGAATGCCATTAAGAGTTAGTTGCTTAAAATTTTTGCCGCCAGAGGGGGGTTTCCTCTTACCCTCACTGATGCTATATAACCTAAAAAAAATTATGCCGGAGTGGTATTTGAATGACGTTGAACCGAAATATATTGTCATAACTTGTTAAACCCTATAACACACACTTGGTAAGAGTGTGTCAAATAGTTTACCATTGTTAAGAGTAATTAAACCATTTGGAAAATTGACAAAACTATAAAAAGAATAGCTCTATTTGCAGAGTAGAAAATCTTTAATTATTTTGCTCTTCAAATATACTATACTTCATTTTTTAACATAGATATTCTTTAAATATCATATTTTACAGTGAGGAGCTATTGCTCCAAAGTGCTTGAATAACCAAAACTGAAGTTGACAAACCGAACTCAAAGCTCTAGTAACATGAACATGACATGAGAATTGAATGAGAATTGAATCCAACTATTCTAATTCAATACAATTGCTACTTACTTGGGGACATTCTCCACCCACATATCCTGAATGATTTGAAATAAACTCTCAGAATCACATAAGCTAACAGTAAACTAAACTAAAAATTATCCATGTGTTATCAAATCTTTAAAAATCAAGTTTTGGTATTCTTCTTAAATGAATGCAAAAGATAAAACCAAATATTTCTTTATAACTTGTTATGGAGTAAAAGCTGTTTTGTTAAATACACCACCCCCATTCTTGAAAAACAAGTTATTGGGCTTTCCAAGCACTCAGGCCCAAATCCATCAATCAATGGCTCACAACGCACCTCCAAACCGGACGGTTCAGATCTCCCCACTGAAGTACCTTTTGACTCTATAAATATGACATTCATTACCCATAAGAAGGTACGCATTTATGACCCATTAATACTTGCACTTAACTCTCCAACGCCTGACTTTAGCATCAGAATGACTTTGCAGGTACACCCCACCTCGTCTCGGAACACTACATCGGATAGCATCAATACTGATCAATCTCATATACTACTTACTATCTAGGATCGGTAACCTCTTAGATACGGTACAGAACATTGGCGGCCACAGTGGGAGTAACTTAAACTTAATTACTTTCACCTTCTTTTCTGATCGGAAATGGCCCCTCAATTGAGATTCAGTTTACGTTTGGCGAGTGTCAATGAACCCGTCGAACATTGGGTAGGTCCCGACTTCCGCCACCTCCTGCAATGCTTGTAGTCCCAGTGGACGCAGTACGACAACTGATCCAAGTTCTCGCTCAACATAACGAAGTTGAACAGGCTCGAAGCCTTCGCAACTCCGAGTTGGAGGCTAAGATTGCTGTGTATCGAGCTCGGAATATCCCAGACCGAAGTTCTCCACATCGTTACATTCCCCGGGCATTTGGCAGACTCGTCAAGAGCCCGAAGAGAAACGAGAGGGACGAAGGTGTCATCGTTCTCCCTCTAGACGACGTCACTATCACCGTTCTCCCCCTCGAAGGCAGGGAAGGAGGGACCTTCGGACACCTCCTGAAAAGATTGATTATACTTATGATCCAGAGGATACTTATGAAGAATATTCATCATTTGCTTCGTCCTCGCCCCGAAGAAGACGTTCTAAAAGCCGGGAGACACTCCTGAGGCAGGAACGTCACTGACACAGCTCTGGCAGGACTCCAGAACGAGACCAATGCCGCACTAGGGAACAACCCCGACGTCCTCCACCTCGGACAACAATCCCCGCTCCAGAAGTTCCACCAGTTGCAGCTCCACTTCTTCTAACTGGTCCTATTGTCGCCCCCATTCCATGACGAGGGCCATTTACGGTCGAGGTAGACTTTTTTCCAATCCCTCGCGGTTTGGAAAAACCCCCCAGAGAATTTGAAAATCTACAATGGGCTTGGAGACCCGGATGCTCACATAGAATATTACGAGACCATAATGCAATACCGGAACGCCCCAGGTGAGATTATGTGTAGACTTTTTTCTCTCACTCTTGATAAATCGGCAGGTACCTGGTTCAGGGATATCCCTGCGAACTCAATCTCGTCCTGGCAGCAACTGTCCAAACTTTTCTCTAAAGTTTTGCACATTCCAAAATAAGGTCGAAGTCGTGGATGGTGCTGCATGCAATTCATCAAGAAGGAAATGAATCTATCCGAGCTTTCGTCGATAGATTTAATGATGAAGCATGGAAGATACATGGTTTAAACGAGGATTTTCGTTTGTTTTTCTTATCCCAAGGTTTGCGCAAGGGGACACTATTTCAAACTGATATAAGTGTAAACCGACCTCCGACTTTGGGAGAGTTCCTCCGACTTTCTGAGAAGTATTTAGATCATGAAGAAGGGGACGAAGCGAGCGGAGTTTTTTGTTAAACACGGCGAGTCAATCAAAAGATTTCAAACCTCGTATGGATAAAGGATTTCCGAACTCGGAAGATAATCGGAAATTTCAAACCGGTGGCCCTTCTAGGGAATTCAAACCTAGAGTCGGAAGGCATCAGGAGTATGCAGAACTCACTTGTGGAAGGGCTACAATCTTACACGAGTACCAGAACAATGAGTTTAAACAGGTAAGGTATCCTGATCCTATCGCTCAAAGGCAGGGACAGCGAAGTAACAAATACTGTAGGTATCTTAAAAGTGCTGGCCATGACACCAATCGTTGCAACGCTTTGAAAGACGACATAGAAGACCTTATCAAAAAAGGGAAGCTCGGACAATATGTCAAAAAACCGTACCAACAAGGCGGTGGTAATGGTGATCACAGGAGGAGAACCTGAGGGAGCAACAGCTAGGACAATCAAAAGAAAGTGGAAAGAGATCCAGTGTGTGGCTTCCACCTCCTCTATTCCGATTTTGTCAACGCGTCCTCCTTTGTGTTTCGGAGACGAAGACCTTCTGAACGAAAAGATAAATGAAGACATATCGCTATTAATCTCGGCCGTGATGGCCGAAACCGAGATTAGGAGAATCTTGGTTGACCAAGGCAGTTCTTGCGACATTTTGTTTTCTAGTGTTTTGGAATGGATTGGAATCTCGCCAAAGGAACTATTCCCTTATCGAGGAACTGACCTTTCCGAATTCAACGGGTCGCAGACCAGACAACTGGGTTTTGTGGATTTAAGGGTCACTTTTGGTGAGGAACCTCTGACTCGTACAATGTTAACCAAATTCATGGTTTTATCTTGCCCGTCGATATACAACTGCATCATCGGAAGACCGACGTTGGTAAACTCGGCGTTGTTACGTCTACAGTCCATTTAAAAATGAAGTTCCATTCTGCATGCAACAAAATCATAACCATCAATGCCAACTTAGAATCTTCGGAAAGATGTTATTACTTACTTCTTAAGGCGGAAGTCGCCAAGAAGAGAAGAGCCGAGCTTACGCTGCGTCGAAGCCTCGGGAAGAGTAAGATGATGAAATTCTCTGAGGTCAATGTGATTGACTAAGATGCACGGTATGACCCTGATAGCTCGGAGGACAAGAATGATGATCCTTTGCCTCAAGAATTCAAAAAGAAGTTGAGACGCCCAAAACCCGATGGTGAATTTGTTGAAGTAGTTTTGGGAGACGACCCTAAGAAAATGGTGAAAATTGGCGCAGAACTCCCAGAGGAGATTAAAGCAGAACTGACACAGTGTTTGAAAGATCACGCCGATCTCTTTGCATGGTCTGCTGAAGATATGCCCGAAATTCCACCCAAAGTCGTCTGCCATCAGTTGTCTATCTATCCCGATGCGAAATGGGTTGCCCAGCGCAAGAGGGTTCAAAGTATTGAGAAGACTGAAGCCACTGCCAAGGTCGTTGACGATTTAGTTTAAGCTAACTTTGAAAGCGAGGTCAAGTACACAACTTGGCTCTCAAATCCTGTACTTGTTAAGAAATCTACTGGAAAATGGCGTATGTGTGTTAATTATACCGATCTTAACAGATCATGTCCTAAAGACGCTTTTCCGGTTCCGAACATTGATCGCTTAGTTGACAATGCTTCCGGTTTCCGCCTTTTATCATTTATGGACGCATACTCAGGGTATAATCAAATTCCGATGTTTCCTCCAGATCAGGAGAAAACCACTTTCATGATGGAACGCGGTAACTTTTGTTACCGAGTTATGGCTTTTGAATTGAAAAATGCAGGAGCAACTTACCAGAGAATGATTAACAAAGTAATTAAAAACCAGATCGGACGAACAGTTGAAGTTTACTTGTATGATATGATTGTAAAAAGTGAGCAAGCAAATTGTCATGTTGCCGATCTGAAAGAGATTTTTTCCAAAATTAGAAAAAACAGAATGAAGTTAAACCCATAAAAGTGCACGTTCGGTGTCAAAGTTGGTAAATTTTTGGGATTTTATCTCACTAAAAGAGGCATTAAAGCAAATCCGGATAAATGTAGGATAGTAACCGAGATGAAAGATCCGAGCTCAAAGAAGGAAGTTCAGAAACTGAATGGCACGATTGCTGCTTTGTCGCGTTTTATCTCAAATGTTGCTTTCAAATCCTTACCTCTTTTCAAAGTTTTAGCCGATTTTGTGGCTGAAATGACTCCGGTAGAATCCAATGATGAGTTATGGATGATCCATGTAGATGGGTCTTCACATCCCAAGGGGAGTGGAGCAGGAATCATTCTTGAGAGTCCATCAGGAGTCGTCATAGAACTATCACTCACTTTCAAGTTTTCAACATCAAATAATCAAGCAGAATATGAAGTGTGCATCGCGGGACTCCGACTTGCTTTAGACCTCCGAATTACTCGCTTGAATCTAAATACCGATTCTCCTCTTGTGGTCTCCCAGATCGGGGGGCAGTATGAGGAAAAAGACACGGTCCTCCAGAAATATTTAACCCATGTACAAATATTGCTCACCCGTTTTCACTCAGTCGAAGTAAAACACGTCCCAAGAGCGGAGAACGTGAGGGCCGATGTTCTCTCTAAATTAGCTAGCACCAAGACGTTGGGAAACCACCGATGTGTAATACAGGAGGTCCTCAACAAACCCAGTATTGAAGCCGACCTACACTTGATTTCATCAGTGTTCGTTGTCGACGAAAGCAAAAGTTGGATTGCTCCTATCTTGAGATACATAACATCGGGAGAAGAACCTTCCGACCTTGAGGAAGCCAATACCATCCGAAGAAAAGCAACTTCTGTTTCAGTGATCAATGGATCCCTTTAAAAAAGAGCATTTTCCTCGCCTTTGTTAAAATGCATCGAACATGAGGAGGCCGATTACGTATTAGTCAAGATTCATGAGGGAATTTGTGGACAGCATCTAGGTGGTACGTCCTTAACCCGGAAAGCATTAAGGACGGGATACTTTTGGCCAACTATGGAAACAGATTCAAGGAATTACGTTAAGAAATGTCCGAAGTGTCCAAGCCAATGTCCATGTGGCTCCTCCTACTGGTCTTACGAGTCTCTCCTCCCCATGGCCTTTCGCATGGTGGGGGATTGACCTTTTAGAACCGTTCCCAAAGGCCCCAGGTAAAATCCAATTTTTGATTGTGGCGGTAGACTACTTTACTAAATGGATTGAGGCCAAACCATTATCCGTCATAAGTGCAAGAAATTGTATCTCATTCTTCAGGAAGGAGATTATAACCAGATTCGAGTTCGCCGAGGTTGTAATCACTGATAACGGCACTCAATTTGCCGATAAAGGTTTTAGGAAATTAATGTTCGATCTAAGGATCAAGCATCGCTTTACCTCGGTAGAACATCGTCAAACAAATGGTCAAGCAGAATCGGCAAACAAAGTAATTCTCTATGGTTTGAAGAAAAGATTAGATGAAGGAAACTGGGTGGAAGAACTACCTTATGTACTGTGGGCATACAGAACCACTCCTCAAAGCTCTACCTGGGAAACACCATTCCGACTTTCATATGCCAGTGAGGCAGTCATCCTGGTAGAAATTGGGGAGTTGAATTGGAGAACTTCAAATCCAAAGACACCAGAAGACAACGACCAAGCTTTGAGAGAAGAGCTTGACCTTGTGGATGAAATCTGAGGTCACACACCTCTCAAAGAATATCTGATTAAGCAAAGAGTGGCAACTCGGTATAATCTGAAAGTTGTTCCCAAGGGATTTTAACGTTGGCGATCTCGTCTTAAGAATGGCCGACGTTGGTTTAAAAAACGCATCACAGGGTAAATTGCCCCCGAATTGGGAAGGTCCATACCGAGTCATTCTGAAGACCGGAAATGGAGCTTTTGAGTTAGAAACACTAGAACGAAAGGCGATTCCAATAACATGGAACACCACTAAACTCAAGAAATATTATAGCTAAAGCTTAAGGGCGAAGTGTAACGCAACTTATGATCTATTTCTTTTTTGAAAGTATAAATGAAAGTCGGCCTTCCGACACTGTTATATGAACCTTGTATTAATAGACTTAGCTTTTTCAAAGCATTCTAATTTGATATTGGTATTTAATCTCGCTTACTAGACTTAGCTTTTTCAAAGCATTCTACGTTATCAAAGCCAGATCAAACAGGGGGGCAGGGTATACCCCAACCAGGTTTCTATTATATTCAGAAACAAAATCCTAACTAGGCCTAAGTTGCCAAACTCCTAAGAGTAAGTTCAATCTGGGTCGAGTCCTGGTAAACTACTCTAAGGACGATCCTAACAAGGCCTAAGTTGCCAAACTCCTAAGAGTGAATTTAATCTGGGCCGAGTCCCAGTAAACAGCTCTAAGGATGATCCTAACTAGGCCTAAGTTGCCAAACTCCTAAGGGTGAGTTCGATGCGGGCCGAGTCGATGTGAACCGCCCTAAGGACAAACTCAGATACTTGGAAATTATTCACTCATAATTTGCTAATTACGAACGAGTTAGGAATCATTTATGTTTGAGATTTAACTACGAGTTAAGATATGCGAACATTAGATGTTAAATTACCGAAATCATGATTTACTAAAAGCAAAAACATTTTTCCATAAAACTCAAGATAAAGAAGTATGGGATCAAAATGTTACAAATTATCCCAGATATGGCCGGGTCTGCAAGTTCAAACCATATCATGGTTAATCAAAAAATCAACTGGTTCATAAGTCCTAATCCTCTGGTGGATAGACGACCTTAACCACTTGGTCAGTATTAGGATCCAGCACAACGATCTTGTTTCCCACAACGGAGTGACCAGGTTTCAAAATATTCACATCAGGAACAAAGCCAGGTCGGAAAATGGCCACTTGGGCAAGAGAATTGTTAAAAGTCGCCTCAAGCCCATCAGCTCCGAGTTGGTAAGCCTCTGCGACTTCCGCTTCAAGTCGAGCAATTTTCGCTTGAAGTTCGAAAACTGGAACTAGGGTGTTGGTGCCTTTCAATTCAGCGATCTCCTTCCGAAGTACCTCCAGATCTTCAGCATCCATATCTGCTTTGTTCTGAGCCAATTTCAGATGATCTTTCAACTCTTGGATTTTTACGATCGACTTCTTTTTCAAGTTTGCTTTCTCGGTTTCTGACTTTTTGGGCATCTAAAAGAAAAAAGAAATAAATAGTAAGTATCAAGAGAACCGACTGATCAACCAAAATGAAAGCAATATATACAGAAATTACCTGCGATCTGCTTGTTGGCATCCGATCTCATATCATCGACTAAGTCGGTCATACGAGTAAAGACAGCCAACGAGGTACAGAAAGGGTCGACCTTAAAGTCTTCCGCTTTAGTCTGCATAAATTCCTTAGCACAAAAAGGGGCGGTCTTCTTGCTCTTGCTTTTCTTACCCCCTTTAGTGGAAACCCCACTAATTTCCTTCCTCTTTCAAAGAAGAGGAGGTGCAGTTTTCAAGTTCTTTTCTTATTTTTTGAACAAGGGACGTTCTTCTATCTCGAGGCAGGATAGCATTTATAGGCTCTGCATTAAGATTAACGATGCGAGGAGTTGGTGGCGGGGACCGAACGAACCTCACTGCGCTGCTTTCACTACAAAAAGCGGGGTTTTTGGCGGATTTTTCCGCCAAAAACACCAATTCCGCCGCAAATCTGACTATTTTGGTGGATTTTTCCGCCGATAAAAAAAGGTGGTCGCAACGTATTTCCGTGGATTTTAAGTCATTTCGGTGGATTTTTGCGGGAATTTTGCGTGATTTCCTTGGTACTTTCCGTGAATTTTGACTTTTGGCGGATTTTTCCGCCAAAAATAGTTTTTTTTTTTAAAAATCCGCCGCAAATACATAAAAATCCGCCAAAAAATTTTTTTTTTTTTAAAATCCGCCGCAAATACCCTAATTTCCGCCAAAATTTTTTTTTATCAAAATCCGCCGAAAAGACCCTCAATTCCGCCTAAAAATACTTTTTTTTTAAAAAAACATTTTACAAAAATTTATATAAACGTTTTTTAAAATTAAATAAATTTTAAAAAAATAAATATAAATAACATATTTAAATTAAAAAACTCAAATATAAAATGTTTTTTAAAAATAAATAAATTTAAATTAAAAATATAAATAGTATTTTAAATTAAAAAACTCAAATACCAAATAATAAACATCCATAATCAACCAAATAATAAACATTCATAATCAACCAAATAATAAACTTCCATAAATTAAAATCCAACAAATCACTCCGATATCCATAATAATAAACATCCATAATCAAATATAAAGCTACTAAGGTGCGTGTTCATCCGAGTCATCTCTGTGATAATAGTTTTCACCTCGTGCTAGTTGGATGTCATCACCGAACAAAGCACGCTCCAACGCTGTATAATTCAGATCAATATTATGAAGAAGAGTGGGGTGATTCTTTGTTGAGGAGGATATCTTCGGCTTGGGGTTGATCACATTTCTTGCTTGAGGTGGTGGACCAGTGCAGGGAAGATATGTGGATATCGCTTGCCATTTGGGGTGGTGGATCAGTCTTGAGGAGGATCTTTGGGAGGATCTTTGGGGTATCTTGCTTTGGGGTGGATCTGCTTGAGAATAATGGGACCGTGGATCCGCTTTGAGGTATTGTTGCGCCCCGAAAAATCCGGTTTGGGACTTTTCAGTTTGACAACGTTTGAAAATAGTAGAGCCGCCACCAAAATTTATTTAGGAAAACATTGAAAAAACCTTTTTAGGAAAGCGGGTGGTCTTTCGAAAACTTAGAGATGTAGGTTCGGAATTCGGTTGCGCATGGGAAGGTATTAGCACTCAACGCGCCCTTTCTACCGAAAAGGAACCATTAATTTGATGTGGTTTTGAAATGTTTGATTTGAAATACATTGTTCTATTTATTTTTCTTTTCTTTTTGAGAAATCACTTTATTGAAAACGGAAAAAGGGATGTTTTTGGTATCTTTGAAAAGCGGAACAAGACAAAGATTTTTGAAAAGCGTGCTTGACGGGACAGAACCCGGCCCTCACGCACCCTCACCGCCGAGGATCAAAGCAACGTAGTTCTTGTTTTTATGGTTTTTTTAAGGTATGCTTGACGGGACATGAACCCGGTCCCCACGTACCTCACCGGTGAGGATCAAAGCAACGTAGTTCTCAGTTTTTTATGCGTGTGAAAACGGCTTAGGAGATTGAGTTTTGGAGTTTTTGAAATAAGACTCGAGTGTTCGCGAACACCAAACAAGCAAAGGCTTCGAGTGGCATTCGGTATTAACTCGAAAAAAAGGGGTTGGAGCCGGTAATCAAACAAGCAACGGCTTCGAGTGATTACAAGCGACAACGTCATATTATTTTTCTTGAAAGAAACAGTTTTGAAAAAGGTGGTGAACCTCAGTGATGATTATCACTAATAGCTCGTGTTATTTTGAAAATTTGAATTGGTTTTTGTTGTTTAATTAATGTGTGGGAGCTTTCATGATAGCCAAACAAGCAAAGGCTTCGAGTGACTACCACTAATAACTCCTCATTAACGATCAAACAAGCAACGGCTTCGAGTGATGGTTAATGATTTTATTTAGGAAAATGCCTTAGGTTTTCTTATTTGGAAAAAACATAGGATTTCAAGCTTGAAAAGAAATATAACATTTCAAATCCTTTTTCCAAGTCAAAACCCAAAACAACCATTGGAACACAAGCAAAGCAATCATAAGAGTATTCACAAGTTGCTATGAACAATTGGATGCACAATGATACAAGTATATGAGTGCAAGAGTATGCAATTATGGAATGCAAAATACAACATTATTGAATGCATGAGTATTTAATTTATGAAAGGGCAAAACATGACATTAATATATGCATGAGTATTTAATTTATGAGATGCAAGACATGATATTAATATATGCATGAGCATTTTAAGAGAGTATGAAAATGCAAGAGATATAGACATAAATGAATGCATGAACATGTAGGCATAAATGATGGAATGCAAAGTGTGGGGAATTGAATGAGACAAAATGTTTAGAGGAGAGACAAAAAATAAGGGTTGATGAACATGATAAAAATAGAAAATGTTTTTGCATTTTTAGTAAGAAAACATGATGGCAAAGCTAAACAACCTTGTAACAAATTTTATTTTCACAAGACTTAGCAACAATTATTTTTGTGGCTCAAACATATTAAAAAGGCATGAAAGGGCTACAAGGCCGAAACCTATTGTCAATCCAAACCAACATTTTTCATGCAAAAATTAAAGGAAAGACAAAGCAACAAAACCCTAAAAAATTTGCTTGAACCTAAGGCCTTATTTACCCTAAAAATCATCAAATTCTTTCATCAAAATTTATCCAATCACATAGATAAGCATGAATACATGATGGAAAACAAAAACAAACAAGAACCCTAAGATTTAGGACCCAAAACCGAAACCATACCCCCCAAGATTCAAGCTCAAAACATCAAGATTTAACAACAAGTATAGCTCATCATTCCTTCACAAAATTAGCATAATTAATCATGCATTATTCAAACTTCAAACCATCTAATGAACAAGAACAACACAAAGATCATGAGTTAGGCCCAAGGCCAAGGCAAAAGAAAAGGAAAACATGTTTTTATTTGGTGAAAATCACATGAGCAAAGAACAAATCACTAGAACAACACATAATCAACACATAATCACAAGAACAAATTATTTAGTGGGTGATGGACCAGCTCTCACCCACAACAGCCCCTAATCTACATTTTAAAATGATGTTATGAGATGCAAATATAAGTTGAAAAAGATTTTGATGCAAGAAAATTGATGAAAATGCAAAAGGTTTAGGTTATACCTTGGTTCCAAGCTAAACAAGAGTTAGAAATGAAGATCAAGAACAAATCAACCACAACCTTCAAAAGTCACCAACAAAAACTACACTACTCTTGAAGAACAGCCCCTTTGATGATGTAAAAATGGAACCAAGGGTGAAAGGAAGAAGGTTTATGAAGATGGAGTGAATTTTAGGTGATTTGGTGAATGAAACTTGAAAAAACAATGGAGGAGAGTGAGGGAAAGAATTCGGCCTAGAGAGGGAGAGGAGAGGAAGAAGAGTGTGCTAGGGTAAAATGAGAGTGTCTGTATGTGAGGTCTCCTATTTTTGGGTTTTATATGAAGTGAAAATTTAAGGGTATTTGTGACAATGCATCTCTTGTAAACCACTAGGATTTGAGAAAGAAATTGAATCAATGGTCAAGATGCATTATCACATGGATTAAGGGCAATAAAATGAAGAGAGAGAGGGCTGGGTGTGCAGCATAAGGAGGGGTGGTGAAGGATAAGCTTAATTACAAAATTGTATTTTTCTACAAAGCTTATTACACAAGTGCCATTTTAATTCAAATGAAAGGTGAGGATTGATTTTCACACTTGAATGAATGGCCATGATTTAATACAATTTGCAAACAATAAAAATAAATGGAAATGGGGTGATTATGGGCTGTTATTTCGCAGCAAGGAGTGTGAGAGAGTGAGTGGAATTGCAAATTGTACTATTGTTCTTATCCTTATCCTTTCAAAATTCAAATGATGTAGAATATTCCCTTCTAGATTATTCTTCCTAGTTCATGCCATTTTGGGCTATATCCATGATTCAATGATTGGGCTCTGAATTTTATGATCTCACCAATCCCAAAATTGATTTATTTACCCCACCTCTAATGAAAAGACCATTTTACCTTCTATCCAAAAACTAGTTTTTGGGCCACAAGGTTTAATATTTATGCACAAAAATATTCACAATGGAGCACAAATATCCCTCAAATAAATCATTGATGATTATTCAAGGATTTGGGACAAAATACCGCTTTTATTGTGAAATGACCAAAATGCCCTTTCACTCTAAAAACCCTAGCTTGCACAGAAACACACTTCCACTTCAAAAATGATTTTTCACCCTAGGAGTGACCTCTAGTACCTCAAAAATGCATGTTGAATGACTTGTTCTGAGAAATTGTCCCTTATTTGAAAAATGACCAAAATACCCTTTTGCCTTTGAAAAACCCTAATTTGTCTAAGAAGTGCATTCCAACTCCAAAAATGATTTTAGAAGCTTTGAAATGACTTTTAGAACTCTAAATGCAATGCATGATGTTTTTTACTTTTTAATTTAATTATTTTTAGGGAAAATTAGGGTTTTGACCTAAGCCGGACAAAATTGGGGTATGACAATTTGCCCTCTTTATCTCTGGATTTTAACAAGGAATATGAATTGGCGAAACATATTCCGAGGCAAAATAGAGATAAAGAATTCAGAAATTATACCTATTTTGTCTACTTAGGGAAAAACCCGAATTTTCCTTCTTTTTTGTTTTCTAATTTTTTTTCATCCGATTTTTCTTTTTGGGTGAATGAATGCCAGCCAAAAACGACTGTAATGAATGAAGTGCCAACCCTCAGGCGGCAAAAACAAGAAGTAAATTGGTGCCAACCCTCGGGTGGCATAAAGCAAAGAAGAAATAAAGCGATAGAAATAAAGCGATAAAGAAAGGTACCGAGTCCTCACGATAAGCCGAAACCTTTGGCGGGGAAGAAGGTAATAAAGAGTGCGGTGAAGAAGGAGCGCTCGTCGCTCTGAAGGAACGCCTGGGTTCTGAAGGAGCATTTGCGGCTCTGAAGGAACACTTGGGCTCTGAAGGAGCACTTGCGGCTCTGAAGGAGTACTTGGGCTCTGAAGGAGTACTTGCGGCTCTGAAGGAGTACTTGGGCTCTGAAGGAGTGCTTGCGCGGCTCTGAAGGAGTACTTGGACTCTGAAGGAGTGCTTGCACTCTGAAGGAGTACTTGGGCTCTGAAGGAACACTTGGGCTCGAAAGTGGCCTATTCGAGCGCCCGAGGTTCAATATCCGGTTGTGGGACTGATACATTTTACCTTGATGGACTTACGCTATGCTTTATCTCGACCACGGCTAGTAGTCGAAGGGACGCGAAGTGCAGGGGCCGATCCAAATCACGCCCGTGATGACTTGGCGAAATGAAGGACGCGAGGTCGAGGGCCGATCCGTCATGCTCGTGATGACTTGGCGAGATGAAGGTCGAGTTCAAAGTCATTATTTGACCTATTGATTTGAACTAAACCGAAGGACTCGAGGTCCGATGATTCGTCGGTGCTCGATAACGACGGATCCGAAGGGACGCCTTGGTCTGAAGGGATGCACGAGTCTGAAAGGATTTGCAAATCCTGTTGATTGGACCGATTGAGATGACCGCATGCCTTTGGCGTATTGAGGTGAGGTACCCGCGGCTCGAATATGAGGTGAAGTGCGCTTTTGAAGGGGACGCCAGTCTCGAAGGGATTCACGAATCTCGCTTTGGTTTTCTTGATCGATCCATGCTTCGCGACCGATCCGTGGTGTCGCTCAAAGCTAGCGGACCTTTCTTTACGCTTCCTCTGATTGGTGATCAATGTTGTTGCACTGATCCAGGGCGTCTACTCAGGCTAGCGGACCTTTCTTCTGCTTCCTCTGATTGGTGATCAATGTCGTTCCATCGATCCAGTGCTGCCCTCAAAGCTAGCGGACTTTTCTTACGCTTCCTCGATTGGTGATCAATGTCGTTGCAGACCGATCCGTGGTGCTGCGCCCGCGCGAGTTTTTCTTGAGAAACCTCCCCGTGGTCAATGCCACTACTAATCGCTGTTTTAGGAGTCGCGCTCGGAATAGTAGGACTCTTCTTAAACTTTCTCTCGATAATGTGTGCTGCACATGTTAGCGAATGCAAATGCATGGTGCATGGGATGAGGATGCATGTTATGCAAGGGCATGTTATGCAGGGTATGTTATGCAAATGTATGTTATGCGAGCGTATGCAATGCGATGATTTAGTGGAATGATGAATGCAATGAGATGCTATTCTTGATTTTCTTTGGTCAGTTTTCTTTTTTCTGACTGTTTGTTTTTTCGCTTTTTGACAAAGGCTTATTCTTTTCTTGGTTCAACCGACTCGATACTCTGGAACAAGTCGAGAGGCCGATGGAAGCTGCGAGGGCTCATGGATCGAATGCAAGTTTACTTTATGGTTCGCCATCCGGAATGGTTTGTGAGTGCAACCTTCTTTGTAAGATTAACTTCCTCCGTCGACTTTCTTTTTTTCGATCGTTTGTTTTTCTTCGTTCTCTCCTTGATCGCCTTTCTTTTTTTACGATCGTTTGTTTTCCTTCTTGCTTTCTTGCTCTTTTGCCCGTTGGCTTATCTTCTTCTTTGGTTCACCAATCCGCAACACTCATGGCACGAGGACCGAGGAATATATTGGACTTTGCGGGGCTCATGGGCAGTGCGGTGGGCTTTAACTTTGTCGTTCAAGCAATCGTGGGCTTAATCACTTTCTCTTGCATGACTAATCGGTTTTGGGAATTGCCTCTTTCCGTGACCTTTAAGAATTTCATAATGATTTGCAATGCTATATGATGTATGCACATGTTTTCTGATTCGGGATCACCATCATCATAAAACATTTATTTTGAGCGAGAAGAAGCAAAAAATAATCCGCAAAACAGAGACATGAAAAAGTTTGAGTTTTTTTTTTTTTTTTTTTTTGGCGTAGAAGCCGATCGCATGCACGTTACGACGATCGCTCAATACATTTGAAAGTTTTAAACTACAAAAAGACACGAAAACAAAAGAGAATTTGAATTCGATTGTCGTCTCTCGTGGAGCGGTGCCAACATTTGTGTCCTTGACCTTGATCACTCCTCATCCGAGTCTTCGTGGGGAGTTGTATGCCTTTCTTTACTTTTCATGCTCAAGTTTTTCGACCCTAATTTTTTACTGGATCGCCGCTGCGGGTTTTCAATCCACCAGTGTCGCTCTGATTTTGCCTAGGTCGCCTTTGGGTTTTCAACCTAGCGAGCTAATTCTTACTTGGCTTGTCTTTTCTTTTTTTTTTTGTCTATTTTTTCGGGCATAGTACTTCTTCACTTGATCGGAATTGGTGGGTTCCTTGAGATCTTCGCCGTCCATGTTGGTAAGCATCGGTGCTCCTCTATAGAAGGCTTTTTTGACAACATATGGCCCATCGTAGCTTGGAGTCCACTTCCCACGGGGATCAGTCTGGATAAGCAAGATCTTCTTAAGCACCAGATCACCTTGCTTGAATTCACGTGGTCGGACTTTCTTGTCGAAAGCCGTTCTCATTCTTTGTTGGTACAACCGCCCATGACACAAGGTCGCAATTCTTTTCCTTCAATGAGGTTTAGGCTGATCTAGGCGAACTGTACCCACTCGCTTCTTCCAACTTGGTTTCCATTGATACCCGCAGGAAGGTATTTCAACCTCAATGGGAAGTCACTGCTCGACCCGTATACCGAGAGAAAAGGGGTTGCCCCAGTCGATGTACACACTGAAGTACGGTAGCCATGCAAAGTAAAGGGAAGCATCTCATGCCAATCCTTGTAGGTTACCACCATCTTTTGCACAATCTTCTTGATGTTCTTGTTGGCGGCTTCGACTGCCCCATTCATCTTTGAGCGGTAGGGAGAGGAATTATGATCTT
Organism: Oxytropis ochrocephala; assembly: GCA_020916435.1. Taxonomy (NCBI): domain Eukaryota; kingdom Viridiplantae; phylum Streptophyta; class Magnoliopsida; order Fabales; family Fabaceae; genus Oxytropis; species Oxytropis ochrocephala. The sequence continues at coordinate 66,679,557 of CM037089.1, forward strand.
TGAATTTTGAATTCCTTGCACACAAGTCCTTCATCATTTTGCTGTTCAGGTTGCTGCAATTATCAGTGATGATCTTGTTTGGAAGACCATAACGGCAAATCAGATCTTTCTTCACAAATTTGGCAACCACCGGCTGGTTATCTTTGGAGTATGAGGCAGCTTCAACCCACTTGGTGATCTCTAAAACTTTGCCTTGATATAATTGTAACTTGAATGAATCTTGGAGTGCAAGCCTTTTGATTTTCTTTCCCCCTTTTTTTTTGTTTTTTTGTTTTTTTTTTTTTTTTTTTGAGATTTTTTTTTCTCTCTGGACAAACATATTTAAATAAATAAACTTATTTGTCCTAAAGCTAAAACTCTGAGAAAAAGCAATCGATCATTGATAGGAATGGATTTTTTTTGGAGATTGTGGGTTTTTGTGGAGAAATGATGATTGGGTTTAATGAAGTGCTTGGAGCTAACGGTAGGATGATTTTTATTCGGCGTTGGCTGACGTTTGATGATTTATGATGGTTATTTGGCTTGATGAGGTGTTTGGAAGTTTTATTCCTGGCTAAGGGTTGGTGGAGGGCGGGATGCCGAGGTCAAAGGGAAGTATTGCAGTTTATTGGGACAAGGATCTCTTGTGCTTTGTGGTAACATGTATCAGCTCACCACTTACATTTCTTTTGTATTTTTTTTTGGGATTTTCTTTTTTAAATCCTTTTTTCCTTTTTTCTTTTTTTGATTTTTTTTTGATTGATTTTTTTTTTTTTTTTTTTTTCGACTCGGGTGAGCTGATAAAAAGTGACGCACCTTTTTTTGATATTTGAGGTGATCCTTGTCTAGGGTGATTTTTTGGATTTTTGGCTTACGAGTGTGTATACGCTTTTTTCAAGAATATGGGAAAATGGTCAAACTTTATTTCAAATCATGATTGCTCGTTTTCTCAAAAATTAACCCAAGGACAATAATTTATCTACTCCTATATGTTTGCCTTTTTTTATTTTTTATTTTTCGACCCGACTTTCTTTTTACGGTCATTTGTTTTTTTGTGTTTCTTTTTTTGTTTGAAGGGGAAAATCATCTTTGGGACTAGCACGATTCAGACCTCTGTAGTCAATGCACATTCTGACTTTATCATCCTTTTTCGGAACCGGGATGATATTGGCAACCCACTGCGGGTACTTGGCCACTGCTAGGAACCCCGCATCAAATTGCTTCTTCACTCCGTCTCTAATTTTGAGGGACATCTCAGGCTTCATCTTTCTCAATTTCTGTTTTACAGGCGGGCATTCGGGCTCGACTGGTAGCTTGTGTACCACAATGTCAGTGTCCAACCCAGGCACATCTCGATAGGACCATGCAAACACATCCACATAATCGTGCAACAGCTGAACCAACTTCATGCGATCTTCGTCATTCATGGCGGTACCCACTTTGACCTCTTTCTTGTTCTCAGCTGTACCCAAGTTGATCACTTCAATGGATTCTCCGTGAGGCCGAATAACCCTTTCTTCTTGTTTCATTAACCTCATGAGTTACGGAGGAGTTTCCCAGTCTTCCTCAACATCCCCTCACTGATCGATGGGGTGATCAAAGTCAAAATATGGATCGCTAGCTTTGTTATTTTGAGAGACAATTCTTGTGATTCTCGCCTTTTGCCGAGGCGAAAAAGCGAGAATGAAAAGCTAAACAAACAAGCAAACAATAACGAAAGCAGAAAAAGGACACATGAAATGAAGAGAAATGATTTTTATTGATGGAAATTCAAAAACAACGTTTTTATTGATGATGATGATTACGAAAATAAAAACATGCGTGCCTAACAACTTGTCCTATGGCCTTGGGCGAGCCACGTGGTTGCATTACGACTAATTACTTTGAGTTAAAAGGTCACGGAAATCAGCGACTTCTCAATTCTTCACCTCTTTTCGTAAGAAGACAAATGACGAACCGGACTGCACCCACCTTCTTTGGTTTCGAGATCCACCACGGATGGCAACAACTTGGTTGTGATTAAGCAAACCGGCACTCACGAAGCTCGGTGGATGTCACGAGACAGAATGCTCTGGGGCCGAGGATCTTGGCCTTTTGACTCACCAACCATTCGCCACTTCTTTCCTCCGCCACTTTCCTTCTTTTGGCTAGACTTGGATTGTATCCCAACCCGCAACGGTCCTTGTTCCTTTTAGCCTGGGCCAGGCGCAAGAATTCCTTGTCCAGATTTTTCCCAAGCGGACCCAACCTTATACCCTTGATCCATCATGATTTTAGCAACCTTTCTTATTACTTGCCCATTAACATCTTCTATGGCATTAGAGGTTGGCTTCTCGTCCCGACAAGAATGGGTTTGCGATTATGCTCGAACCATTTTGCTTGAATGAAATCCATTTGGCATCTATTAGGTCTTGCACCGCATGCTTGAAGGCTTTACACTCCTCCACGCAGTATGACCAACCCCGTTTTCATGGAAAGCTGCAGTAGCATTAGCATTGTAACCTCTCGGGAAATGGCGGTGAGCGGGCTTCATTGAGCAGTCTTGACTAAGTTCTTGGAAATTAAGTAATCAAACAACTCAAGTATATGTCATTGGTATTGGATCAAAACCGGTTCGCGTTTCTCGATCGATAACCCCGAGCCTTGTGATCAAGGATCGTAATGTGACTCACCGGACGTCCGTTCCTCTCGCATTTGTCCACCTTGGGAGCTTTGAATTTTGGTGGCAAAACCAAATCTGGGACCAAACACGGCACCACAGGCCTCCTTGGCTCGACACCGGCACCTCCATCGCCTCTTACTCTTTCTTTCGAGTGCACGAATTGAGTCGTTTTGTTGCGACCCCTCAAACATGTGTCCTGGGGGTAACTCCCATACCGTAATAATACCATCCCGGTGAGGAGCATTATGAGGTGGTGCCACTAGCCTGCAGTAGGACTAAGTGCGCAAGAGAACTAGAAATCTGGATCTGCGGTCCTCCGGCGGCTCCTACTGCGCAACTGGCGGCGGTGACTTGATTGGGCGCATTCACACCCGGTAGGAATAGATCCAACAGTTTGCGGCATGTACCCAGCAGCATACCCCAAGGACATCTTTGTGGAGTGTCTTGATTTGACACATTCATTTTGGTGGTGACCGGATCCCCATGAATCGCAATCGTGGCGTTTCGACATGAAGGAGGAACAAAAGAGGTGACACCAATCTGGACCCACTACGGCGGCGGCTTCAGCGGTGGCCCTTCTTTAGACTTTGTAGCATGGCCATCATCTCATGCATCCGGGCCTCCATTGCCCCAACCTTATCCTTAAGCACTTGGTTCTCCGAACCGGTTGCTCGAGGTTCGAATTTGCACGCTTAAATCTTCATGTTCGGATTACTTTGGTTTCAATCTCGGACGCTCTTGCGGATTAGCCATCGCTTGGCTTGTAGTCGGGTGAAGTATCGGTGACGGAGAACCAGCGTGCCTTTTTCATTTGTTTAGACATTTATTGCATGAGAATGCATGAATGAATATATGAATGTATGTACAATGTTTGCTTGATGCCGAGAACCACGGGATGCCTTATCTTGTCATAAGCGCAAAACTTTTCTTTGATTTAGGAAGTGAAGTAAATGAGGAATCGAAATAGCAAATCAACATACTTCATAATCGGGAAGCGAGAAGTAAGTCAAGCCTTGCTATTTGATTCCATTACGATGCGACTATGACAAGGCGGTACATTATTCGGTGGTCCCGACAAGCAAATGCAAATGAAATGCAATATGAATGCAAATATTTACAACATTTAGCTTTAATGAATGCAAAGATGATGCGATTATGATGTGAATGATGCATGTAGAGATGATAAAAGCGATGCGTATGGACGGAAGTTCAAAAATTTAGGAAACACGCTACGTCGCCTCACGCAATGGTTTATTTGGAAAAGGAAAATATTTTTGTATTTTCTTGGAAAGTTTTTGAAAAAGCTCCTTTTTGAGGAAGACATGCCCTAAATTACCATGCAAAGACACATTCGTATGCCCCTCGTGTCCTACAAAGGTGGGAATCCTAAGTTCTAGGGCAACTTCAAAGGTTCCTCCCATGTAGTTCTAATTCACACCCTCACAATGGCTCACAGAAGCTATAGAATCCTCATGCCGACACCCACAAATGTAGAATGCTACCAAGTGTGAGGCGTCATGAGAAAGCGCATCTCGGTTGAGACTTTCGTGAGTATCGACATGCACAAAGGTCTTGAATGACAGATCACTAATCGCCTCCACTCTCCTAAGTGTTTTGTTGGATCCGGGTATAGGAGCCCACTCATAGAACATAAATCACAAGGTGTGAAAGTGTGTGATCGAGGACATACTTCCTAAACTCTACCCACCCCACCTGCAAGGAAAGCCAGAACAGTCCAGATAAAAAGTCGTCTACCCTAGGGTTTGACATACATACACCAGTTTAATATACAAACCATTGTAATAAGTCCACATTAATTACACGCATTGCTTACCACAAGAAAGGGAGCTAAGAAGAGGGATCATAGCAGAAATGGGGGGGAAATGCATGCTTTACCTTAAGAAAAGGAGCGAAGAAGAGGGGACAAGGGAATTGAGTAATGCATGCATAAACGCAAACACAAGCATACAAAGGAAAAGAAAAAAGAAAAGGAAGAGATAGAACATAATTTTTCAAATCAAACAATTTAAACCACATCAAATTAATTAGGCTTGACCCTCATCTCTCTTTAGATAAATAAAGAAAGAAAGAAAGTCCCCAGTGGAGTCGCCAGCTGTTGCGCCCCGAAAAATCCGGTTTGGGACTTTTCAGTTTGACAACGTTTGAAAATAGTAGAGCCGCCACCAATATTTATTTAGGAAAACATTGAAAAAACCTTTTTAGGAAAGCGGGTGGTCTTTCGAAAACTTAGAGATGTAGGTTCGGGGGTCGGTTGCGCATGGGGAAGGTATTAGCACCCAACGCGCCCTTTCTAACGAAAGGGAACCATTAATTTGATGTGGTTTTGAAATGTTTGATTTGAAATACATTGTTCTATTTATTTTTCTTTTCTTTTTGAGAAATCACTTTATTGAAAACGGGAAAAAGGGATGTTTTTGGTATCTTTGAAAAGCGGAACAAGACAAAGATTTTTGAAAAGCGTGCTTGACGGACAGAACCGGGCCCTACGCACCTCACCGGCCGGTGAGGATCAAAGCAACGTAGTTCTTGTTTTTTATGGGTTTTTTTAAGGTATGCTTGACGGGACATGAACCCGGTCCTACGTACCCTCACTGGCTGAGGGATCAAAGCAACGTAGTTCTCAGTTTTTATGCGTGTGAAAACGGCTTAGGAGATTGAGTTTTGGAGTTTTTGAAATAAGACTCGAGTGTTCGCGAACACCAAACAAGCAAAGGCTTCGAGTGGCATTCGGTATTAACTCGAAAAAAGGGGTTGGAGCCGGTAATCAAACAAGCAACGGCGAGTGATTACAAGCGACAACGTCATATTATTTTTCTTGAAAGAAGCAGTTTTGAAAAGGTGGTGAACCTCGGTGATGATTATCACTAATAGCTCGTGTTATTTTGAAAATTTGAATTGGTTTTTGTTGTTTAATTAATGTGTAGGAGCTTTCATGATAGCCAAACAAGCAAAGGCTTCGAGTGACTACCACTAATAACTCCTCATTAACGATCAAACAAGCAACGGCTTCGAGTGATGGTTAATGATTTTATTTAGGAAAATGCCTTAGGTTTTCTTATTTGGAAAAAAACATAGGATTTCAAGCTTGAAAAGAAATATAACATTTCAAATCCTTTTTCCAAGTCAAAACCCAAAACAACCATTGGAACACAAGCAAAGCAATCATAAGAGTATTCACAAGTTGCTATGAACAATTGGATGCACAATGATACAAGTATATGAGTGCAAGAGTATGCAATTATGGAATGCAAAATACAACATTATTGAATGCATGAGTATTTAATTTATGAAAGGGCAAAACATGACATTAATATATGCATGAGTATTTAATTTATGAGATGCAAGACATGATATTAATATATGCATGAGCATTTTAAGAGAGTATGAAAATGCAAGAGATATAGACATAAATGAATGCATGAACATGTAGGCATAAATGATGGAATGCAAAGTGTGGGGAATTGAATGAGACAAAATGTTTAGAGGAGAGACAAAAATAAGGGTTGATGAACATGATAAAAATAGAAAATGTTTTTGCATTTTTAGTAAGAAAACATGATGGCAAAGCTAAACAACCTTGTAACAAATTTTATTTTCACAAGACTTAGCAACAATTATTTTTGTGGCTCAAACATATTAAAAAGGCATGAAAGGGCTACAAGGCCGAAACCTATTGTCAATCCAAACCAACATTTTTCATGCAAAAATTAAAGGAAAGACAAAGCAACAAAACCCTAAAAAATTTGCTTGAACCTAAGGCCTTATTTACCCTAAAAATCATCAAATTCTTTCATCAAAATTTATCCAATCACATAGATAAGCATGAATACATGATGGAAAACAAAAACAAACAAGAACCCTAAGATTTAGGACCCAAAACCGAAACCATACCCCCCAAGATTCAAGCTCAAAACATCAAGATTTAACAACAAGTATAGCTCATCATTCCTTCACAAAATTAGCATAATTAATCATGCATTATTCAAACTTCAAACCATCTAATGAACAAGAACAACACAAAGATCATGAGTTAGGCCCAAGGCCAAGGCAAAAGAAAAGGAAAACATGTTTTTATTTGGTGAAAATCACATGAGCAAAGAACAAATCACTAGAACAACACATAATCAACACATAATCACAAGAACAAATTATTTAGTGGGTGATGGACCAGCTCTCACCCACAACAGCCCCTAATCTACATTTTAAAATGATGTTATGAGATGCAAATATAAGTTGAAAAAGATTTTGATGCAAGAAAATTGATGAAAATGCAAAAGGTTTAGGTTATACCTTGGTTCCAAGCTAAACAAGAGTTAGAAATGAAGATCAAGAACAAATCAACCACAACCTTCAAAAGTCACCAACAAAAACTACACTACTCTTGAAGAACAGCCCCTTTGATGATGTAAAAATGGAACCAAGGGTGAAAGGAAGAAGGTTTATGAAGATGGAGTGAATTTTAGGTGATTTGGTGAATGAAACTTGAAAAACAATGGAGGAGAGTGAGGGAAAGAATTCGGCCTAGAGAGGGGAGAGGAGAGGAAGAAGAGTGTGCTAGGGTAAAATGAGAGTGTCTGTATGTGAGGTCTCCTATTTTTGGGTTTTATATGAAGTGAAAATTTAAGGGTATTTGTGACAATGCATCTCTTGTAAACCACTAGGATTTGAGAAAGAAATTGAATCAATGGTCAAGATGCATTATCACATGGATTAAGGGCAATAAAATGAAGAGAGAGAGGGCTGGGTGTGCAGCATAAGGAGGGTGGTGAAGGATAAGCTTAATTACAAAATTGTATTTTTCTACAAAGCTTATTACACAAGTGCCATTTTAATTCAAATGAAAGGTGAGGATTGATTTTCACACTTGAATGAATGGCCATGATTTAATACAATTTGCAAACAATAAAAATAAATGGAAATGGGGTGATTATGGGCTGTTATTTCGCAGCAAGGAGTGTGAGAGAGTGAGTGGAATTGCAAATTGTACTATTGTTCTTATCCTTATCCTTTCAAAATTCAAATGATGTAGAATATTCCCTTCTAGATTATTCTTCCTAGTTCATGCCATTTTGGGCTATATCCATGATTCAATGATTGGGCTCTGAATTTTATGATCTCACCAATCCCAAAATTGATTTATTTACCCCACCTCTAATGAAAAGACCATTTTACCCTTCTATCCAAAAACTAGGTTTTTGGGCCACAAGGTTTAATATTTATGCACAAAAATATTCACAATGGAGCACAAATATCCCTCAAATAAATCATTGATGATTATTCAAGGATTTGGGACAAAATACCGCTTTTATTGTGAAATGACCAAAATGCCCTTTCACTCTAAAAACCCTAGCTTTTGCCTGAAACACACTTCCACTTCAAAAATGATTTTTTCACCCTAGGAGTGACCTCTAGTACCTCAAAAATGCATGTTGAATGACTTGTTCTGAGAAATTGTCCCTTATTTGAAAAATGACCAAAATACCCTTTTGCACTGAAAAACCCTAATTTGTCTAAGAAGTGCATTCCAACTCCAAAAATGATTTTAGAAGCTTTGAAATGACTTTTAGAACTCTAAATGCAATGCATGATGTTTTTTACTTTTTAATTTAATTATTTTTAGGGAAAATTAGGGTTTTGACCTAAGCCAGACAAAATTGGGGTATGACAGGTATGGAGGATACTGAGGCCAAGACTGTGGCTGGTAGGAAGCCATATGTGATGATGATGATGATGATGATGGCCTCGAAGGCTGGTTCATCTGAGCCATCAACTGTTGAATGCGCTCCTCATTTCTCCTAGCTTGCAAAGCAAGCGCTCCTCAATGATCCTAGCTTGCTCGCTCAGTAGCGCTCCTCAATGATCCTAGCGTGCTCGTGGCGCGCTCCTCACTTATCCTCTGCGCTCCCTTACCTCTTCCATTTTTGTCGTGCATGTTGCTCGCCGCCGCTCGTTCAATCTCTGGTTAAATTCTTTGGGTCAATTGATCTAGCAATCGCGTTGGGAGCAACATAAGAACGACCAGTACTCTGCCCCGAATATGATCGACTCGGCGTGAATGCTTTCCTTGAAGAACTTGGGTCCCATGCTGCGGATCCTGTCAAACGATCACTCTTTTGTGGGCCAACGCGCTCTATCCCAAATAGAGCGAGCCACTCTAGCCTCCTCCACAGGATCGACTGATGTCCTCCCACTGCTCTGCAGCTGAGACTCACGCCACTCGGCCATCCCAGCATCATAAGCATCCTAAAAAAACAACAGATAAATAAATAAATATTAATAAAAAACAATAAAAACAATATATATATATATATATATATATATATATATATATTGTATTTAAAGATAAATAACTAATAACATAATGTAGTTTTACCTGAATCATCCTCGCCCTATCGTGGATAAATGTATCATCCTCCTCTCGCATATACAAGTTGCGATGCAACTCAGGCAAACTGACCTCCCGTCCAAGTTCATCCTCCTAGATACATAATTTTATTATTTAATAACAACTACTTAACACATAGTTAATAAATTTAATTAATTGATGTGCATTGCATTCCACACAACTTGCCCTATCGTGGAACCGGTTTGCCTCTGCTCATCCCTCTCATGCTGACACGATAGCGTGGCTCTCCACACAACTTGCATTCCGTCAAATTTCCATCATTTATGCCAAACTCATTATTATAATAGAGCATGCAACCAGACACACAACAATCAATTCTTTTAGATTTTAAGCCAAGCTTCGATACCAGTCTTTTAGCATCATAATAACTCTGCGGCAAAAGTCCCTTAATAGGGGTTGCATCCAACATCATTTTGGTCATATATTCCATGCACAACTCGGCAACATTAAATTGAGACTTAAGACCCAACAACCGAACACACATTGATAATTTTGAGTCTTTAGATCCTTCAAATAATGGTTTATTTGTCTCACTCAAATACGTGTAAAACAATTGCGCTTCCTCCTTAGGAACTTCTTCAGCATCATATTCCGGTTCTTCAAAATCCAAATTTACTCCAACGGCATGAGATATCATTCCCTGATAAACATCTAACGCGGGTTGCATGATTTTGCCAGATCCAGATGTGGAAGCTACTTCTTCAACCGGAACATTATTAGTACTTGAAAGATATACTTCAGCGGAACATTAAGCAGGAACGAGCTCTGGCGCAGTACCCAGTGTGCTACTTACGCGTGGCGACTCCATATCCAATAATCGCCTAAACCCATTATTGTACAAATGCATTCTGACTTCATCTTCATTTTTTATAAATCGAATTGAACATTTCGCGCACGGACATCTAATTCCCCCTTCTCGCGCAAATCCTTCGTCACACTTAGCACAAAAAATAAACTCTTCTACTCCTTCTGCAAAACGTCTCTTTAAACCGCTTCTTCCAGGAAATAATCGATCATACATCCAACTATGGTCCATGTTTTCAAGATCCTAGTACTACGTACCCATAAATAATAAATCAAATTTTATATTTTACAGACATCAAATACACATATACACATACACTAACAATGTAAACATTACATTAATAAATTATAACAAAAATAGAACTTAAAAAATTTAACACATTTTATATATTATGTTATGGTAAACATAAATATTAGTCATTTTAACTAACACTCTATTAACTAACAAAAAATATAACATTTTAACACATACATAACAATATTTAAAACATAGATTCTTTTAATATTAGTCATTTTAACTAACAAGTCTATCAATTTTATTATTAACAATAAATTACATATTATCATAATTATTTAGAGTAAATGAAAATATAAAATAAATTACATATAATAACTGTTTAAATGTAACTATTTAAATGAAAATAAATTGCATATCATAATTCTTTGATATATTTAATAACTTCGAAAATATAATAAAATTTAACAATTTAAAAAAAATGATTATATAATGACTTTCGAAAATATAATAAAATTTAACAATTTAAACAAAAAAAAATGATAATATAATGACTTTCGAAAATATAATAAAATTTAACACTTTAGACAAAAAAATGATAATATAATGATATTTAAAAATATAATAAACTTTAACAAATTAATAAAAATAATAATTATATAATGCATTTTCGAATAATTACTATATTATTGTATTTCACATTCATCTAAAAACTTTTAACAACATCAAATAAAATTTTTCTTTTTTAACTACTATATTATTATATTTCGTATTTTCTAAATAATATTAATGCAAATTAAATTTAAATCAATATTTTAATATTGTATTTATGTAATATTTTTTACAAAATATTAACATAAATTAAAAAATAAGCATAAAATTATCAAATACATTCATCTTATTTAGTATGCAATTTATTTAGTAATATTAACTAATATATTATAATTTTTCATATTTAATTATTGAAGAAGTCTAACTACTAACATCAAATAAGTTTAATGACAACAAATAATTTCAATAACTAACCGGTAGTGCCGAGAAGACTCTGACTTGATGCTAAATCGGAATCCTTTAAACAAAGAAACAAAGATCACCAAACTCAAACAAATCCTAAACAAACAACACCACAATTAGTAACAAAGTATAAGTTAAAACAAAATATAAGTTAAAACAAAGTCTAAATTAAAACATACCTTCAAAACAAATTTGAGAGAAGTGTTGAGAAAGAGTAAAGATTGAATGTGAGGATTATTAAGAGAGTGAAGTGTTGAGAGAGTGAAGTGTTGAGAGAGTGAAATGTTGAGAGAGTGAAGTGTTGAGAGTGTTGAGAAATCAGATTTATAAAAGGAGGAGGAAGAGGGCCGTTTGAATCGTTGTAGTTTTCGGCGGATTCATTGTAGTTTTCGACGGAATCGAGGTGCTTTGACCGAGGTCATGTTTCGGCGGATTCTTTGCTGTTTTCGGCGGATTTGTTGGCATGTGGGACGCCTGGGATTCTGTGCGTCATTTTCGGCGGATTCTTAGTCATTTTCGGGGGAATTTTGAATTTCAAATTTCCCCCCTGTTTAGCGTAGTTCATTTTCGGCGGATTTGTATTGAATTTTCGGCGGATTGATTTTTTTTTTCTGAAACTTTTTTGTTCCCACTTTATAATCCGCCACAAACGTCAAAAATCCCCCACAAATGTCAAAAATCCGCCAAAACTTTTCTGGTGGATTAAATCCCCCACAAATGTCAAAAATCCGCCGGAAAGTTTGTGGGGGATTAAAATCCGCCAGAAAGTTTTGCCTTGAATTTTCAGTTTTTCTTGTAGTGTTTAGCAGCAGCAGGATTTTGCAAAGCTTGCCAGGCGTTTTTTGGGGTCATCTCGTCTGCATATTATAAAAGAAAGATGTTAGAAAGATAACAAACTATTAAGTATTGAGAAGGCATTAAAGCCTATTTCTGATCCTACCAAGTGTGGCCTCGACATTACTCCTTTTAAGGGCTTCGACCAGTTTCTTGGTTTCAAAACCCCAACGACCTTTGGTTGGATCATTGGTCTTGATACGATCGGCACAATACTGCATCATTCCCAAAGTTACCAAATCGGCCTGTCGGAGATTACTTTTGGCTACCGCATAAATTTTTGTGGTCCAATTGAAGTGACCAAGAGTCCACCCGAGGGGAAATTTGGTCGTCAAAATGATTTGACCATCATCAGTAAAAGTTCCAACCCGTTTTACAGCTTCCAGTTCTACAGGTTCAACCCAGAAAAATTTGTTCTTCCAGTCGTTCTTCAGACTGTCAGTAGAAGGGCGAAAGATTTTGACATTCCTTTTGGATCGGAGGCTAGCGTACAATTGACGCCCATGATCGCCGCTATTGTCTTCTTTTCTCCTATTAACTTCAAAAAGGTAGAAGAACAGAGCTAAGGAAGTAGGCCTCTCGGTGAATACATACCAATTCATATGCGCATAAAGGCCCAAGCATTGGGATGAAGTTGGGAAGGGGCGAGTTCCAAAGTAGCCAGAACCGACTGTTGAAATCGGGTGAATGGAGGTCGGATATGCATGTGGACCAAAGTGAACTTCATCCAATCGGGATAAGTGGCGACATGCTCTCCTACTTTCATCCCTAAGTATGCCATCTCTGGGGATGTTTCCAATAGATCCTCCTCGCATGTCGGCTACAGTCCTCTTCCTCTCCAAAAACGAATTCAATATCGCAAAGCTCTTCAGCAACCCATGAATAATCTTGGGGTGTTCCTAAAAGCGGATCAACAGGAAGATCCATTAAACTAACGCCGGTATCCTGATATCCATAAAGAACTTTAACTCTATCAGCTACATCCCCTGGGAGTCGTTTTTCGTCGTCAACTTCTATCTCCGGTTCATTAATACCTTGGTTTTCCTCTTGATCTTCTGGAGGATTGACATCTCTTTTCGCCACTTCTGATTCCGATTCAGTGTCTGATTCATCTTCTGAATCGAAATCTGAGCTCACGGCTACTACGTTTTCCTTAAGAGGAATCCCAGCGGTAGATTCCTTATCTGAATGCACCGGGCCGGACCGACTCTCTTCCCTAATCTCATGGGCAACTCCTCCATCAATTTGTACTGGGATGTCTTCCCCAACTTGGTGGTGCACGTCCCCGTCAATTTGCATCAAATTATCATCTTGAATGGATCGCGCAGCCATTAGTTTCCCAATATCTGGATCGGTTTGTGGTGGTCTTTATAGACGATATTCTGGTGTACTCTAAGTCCGAAGAGGAGCATGCAGAGCACTTGAGATTGGTGCTAGAGGTGTTGAAAGAGAAGAAGTTGTATGCTAAATTGTCAAAGTGTGACTTTTGGTTGAAGGAGGTGAGCTTTCTAGGTCATATTATTTCTGGTGATGGGATTGCAGTAGATCCATCTAAGGTTGACGCGGTGATGCAGTGGGAGGCTCCTAAGTCAGTCACGGAGATTAGAAGTTTTCTTGGGTTGGCCGGGTATTATAGAAGGTTTATTGAGGGGTTTTCTAAGTTGGCACTCCCGCTAACTCAGTTAACTTGTAAAGGAAAGGCGTTTGTGTGGGATTCCCGTTGTGAAGAAAGTTTCCAAGAATTAAAGAGGAGGTTGACAACATCACCTGTTTTGACATTGCCTAAATCTGGAGAGTTTTTTGTAGTATATTGTGATGCGTCTAGGATGGGGCTAGGAGGTGTCTTGATGCAAAATGGTAAAGTAGTGGCTTATGCCTCAAGACAGTTGAGGATTCATGAAAAGAATTACCCCACTCATGATTTGGAGCTTATGCAATTGTTTTTGCTTTGAAGATTTGGAGACATTATTTATATGGTTCTAAGTTTGAAGTATTCAAAGTGATCATAAAGGGTTGCGATGATCTGTTTGACGAGAAAAGAATTGAATATGAGACAAAAAAGATGGTTGGAACTGTTGAAAGACTATGACTTTAGCTTGAATTACCATCCGGGAAAGGCTAACGTTGTAGCGGATGCTTTGAGTAGGAAGTCCTTGCATGTGTCTGCGATGATGGTGAAGGAACTTGAATTGATTGAGCAGTTTCGGGATTTGAGCTTGAGTTACGTGAGGTGACACCTAAGAGTGTTAGATTAGGTGTGCTGAAGATCCACAATGAGTTTTTGGATGTCATTCGGGAAGCTCAGAAGCGAGACATTAAATTGGTTGAATTGGCAGTTGGGATTGATCATTCAGAGAGTAACGATTATGAGATAGATGCTCAAAATGTGTTAAGGTACCGTGGAAGGATTTGTGTTCCTAGTAATGAAGAGATTAAGAAGGCAATTCTTGAAGAAGGTCATCGAAGTAAGTTAAGTATCCACCCGGGGGCCACAAAAATGTATCAAGACTTGAAGAAGTTGTTTTGGTGGCCTGGTATGAAGCGTGATGTGGCTCAGTTTGTGTATGCTTGTTTGACGTGCCAGAAATCGAAGGTAGAACATCAGAAGCCAGCAGGATTGATTCAACCATTGGATGTTCCGGAATGGAAGTGGGATAGTATCTCTATGGATTTTGTAACTGGGTTGTCGGCTACAGCGAGAGGATTTGATGCTATATGGGTGGTTGTTGATAGGTTAACGAAGTCTGCTCACTTTTTGCCAATTAATATTACTTATCCAGTTCCGAAGTTGGCAGATATTTATGTTAAGACAATTGTGAAACTGCATGGTGTACCTTTGAGTATTGTGTCTGATAGGGATCCTAGATTTACTTCTGAGTTTTGGAGGAGCTTGCAAGAGGCCTTGGGTTCCAAATTAAGATTGAGTTCAGCATATCATCCCCAGACCGATGGGCAGACGGAGAGGACTATTCAGTCACTAGAGGATTTGTTGAGAGCATGTGTTCTTGAGCAGGGAGGTTCATGGGATTCTTATTTGCCATTGATTGAATTCACTTACAATAATAGTTTTCATTCGAGTATTGGGATGGCGCCTTTTGAGGCATTGTATGGGAGGAGATGTAGGACTCCGTTGTGTTGGTATGAATCGGGAGAAAGTGTAGTGCTAGGTCCCGAGCTTGTGCGTGAAACCACGGAGAAGGTGAAGATGATTCGGGAGAAAATGAAAGCTTCGCAGAGTAGACAGAAGAGTTATCATGATAAGAGGAGGAAGGATCTAGAGTTTCAAGCTGGTGATCATGTATTCTTGAGAGTTACTCCAACGACTGGTGTGGGTCGTGCGTTGAAGTCTAAAAAGTTAACCCCTGGTTTCATCGGACCATATCAGATTTCAGAGAGAGTTGGGAAAGTTGCTTATCGGGTGGCCCTGCCACCTAATCTTGCTAATCTGCATGATGTATTCCATGTGTCTCAGTTGCGAAAGTATGTCCCTGACCCGTCGCATGTAGTTCAGATGGATGATGTAGAGGTGAGAGAGAACCTTACAGTGGAGACTATGCCTGTTAGAATTGAAGATCGTGAGGTGAAGGTTTTAAGGGGCAAAGAGATTAATTTGGTGAAAGTGGTCTAGTTGGGAGCTGTCGGTGAAAGCATGACTTGGGAGTTGGAAAGTAAGATGAAGGAGGCTTATCCAGAGTTGTTCGATTCAGGTAATTTCGAGGACGAAATTCTTTAAGTGGGGGAGAGTTGTAACGCCCACAATAAAATTAATTATTTATTTAATTAAGTTATTTAAGGCTTGCAACAATTAATTAAGATTAATTAATTAATTGGGCGTATTTTATCAAAAATGAGTCTAATTTAGTGAGTGGAATAATTATATTAGAGTTATTTTATTTTCAGGAGGTATCTAAATAAGTAGAAAGGGTGGTGCCAATAAAGGGCCCAAGTCAATTAGTGACCCAAGCCCAATTGCCTAAAACCCCAAAAACCCTAAGGAAGGGTCCCATTACCCATATTTTGAAAGAAAGGAACGAAAGAATAGAGAGGAGAAGAGGGGAGAAGCCGAAGGCACTAAGGAGTGGGAAAGGAAGGGTTATTCTCTTGAGTTTTAGCTTGGTAAGTGAGTTTTTGGTCTCAATCTTCCTCATTTCCTTTCCTTATTCCACTTCTATGAATTCTATGGTCTCATTCTTGTCCATTTTGATTTTCATTTTCACCCCAAGGGAAGGAATTTTTCGGTTCAGCTGGAAAAGTGGTTGGGGGTGCTTCATTTGGTTGATTTTTGGTGTTTGGTTGAAACTCTAGCTCATTCAAGGTTAGGGGATTCTCATTTATATCTATAATAACTTGTATGATATGTGTTGTGTGTGGAATAGCCCTAGGATGGTTTGTTTGTATGAATTTTGTGTTAATCATTTGGTTGTTGTGGTAATTGATGATTAAATTGATAAATGCTATGATGCTTAATGTTGGAAATGAATGTGTTGTGAACTATGCATGCCATGTGTTTGATTAAATGATTCCATGTGAAGAAATATGAGAATGTGTGGATTTAATGATGTTGAATGATTGCCTAGATGAGTATTGTTAAATTGAGAGTTGGATTGTTGAATAAAAATGTGGTTGAGTTGTTTTGGTTGGTGTGTTTGAAGGGGCGCCAATTTCATAAGGAAATGGCGCCTAGGTAGTGTCTTGTTCAGTGAGAGGCTGTGTTGGGAAGAGGGGGCGCCATTTCCTGGGCAAAATGGCGCGAGTCCTTGTTGTGTGGTGGCGGCGGGTGCGGGCGCCATTTATCGGGAAAATGGCGCGGGTGTCTTGCTTGTTTGTGGCGGGGGCGTGCGTAGTGCGGGCGCCAATTCCACGAGAATTTGGCGCTCGTGTTGTGTCTGCAGGCTAGTGTGGCACGGTGTGTGCGGCGGCGCCAATTCCTTGGAATTTGGCGCCTGTGTGCGTGATAAAACGGCTGAGGTGCGTGAGCGTGCAAGGGAGGGGCGCCAGTTCGCTAGGAACTTGGCGCCCAGTGAGCCGATGTGTGCGCGTGCGCAGGGGCAGCTGTACGCAGGCGCCCGGTTGCTAGGAACTTGGTGCCTGTGAGTGTGTTGCTGTGTGCTGTGTGCTTGTGTTGCGCTAGGTGGGGCGCCAAAATGGCTGCCCCTTGGCGCCTAGTTGAGCCAAAAGTGTCTAAGTGATATTTTAGTCCCTTAATTTTCAAAATAGTTCCTTGATTTTCAAAATAGTCCCTTGGTTTTCAAAATGGTCCCTTAATGTCAAAATAGTTCCTAAATATTAAATAAACCCTTGGTGTGTCAGAATAGTCCTTAGGAACTAAATTAATTCTTTGGTGCGACAAAATGGTCCTTAGGTGTGGAAAAGGTCCTAGGGGGTGATTTGGTCCTTAGGCGGGATTTAATTCTTGGTGTGAGATTTAATTTAATAAATGAGGTGTGTTGTGTTGGGGTGATGAATAAGCGATGGGTAGGCTTCGGCCAAAGCGACGAGTTGTATTGTGGTGATGAATAAGCGATGGGTAGGCTTCGGCCAAAGCGACGAGTTGTGTTGTGGAGATGTTTAAATGATGAGTAATGATTGATGTGATAAATTTATTGTGTTGTGATGTATTGCCATGGTGTCACATAAATCATGCATATTCAGCGACGAGGTGGGCTTCGGCCAAAGTGACGAGGGCTTCGGCCAAAGTGATGATGATGGATCCACATGCATATTGCATACATATTGTTCCTGGGTGTATCAGCAAATACAAGAATCGCCATCAAAGAATTGGGCTGCGGCCCACCCATCACGCAGCGCCCAAGCACTCGCTTGAGCGCCATTCTCGCCGGCCGAAAACTCCGCAAAGCGGTCGGACCTCGCGATATATACGCCATTCGCATATGGCATCGTGCACGTTCTCTAACCTTGTGCTATCTCGCCGGCGACCTCTCACTAGATCGTCGGAGTGTCTTTGCGAGTACCCCCCGAGGCGCTCAACGCGTGAAGCCAGGACCGGTCCCTTCACTCATTCAACGACCGGCCCATTTGACGGAACAACAAACACTTCAACACTTCATTGGTCAAGGTACGATCAATTGGCGACCACGCGGTGGGAGGCCCGAGCGCTATCCTACTCCATTCATGGCTCCACGCGACCGCCCCGCACGCTGGCCTCATCTCGGCTCAACCCCTCCGGCAACATCCTCAAGAAGAAACCACGGAGGCGTAGCGATGACGATTCATGAATCTCGGGAATCGCGACAAGAACCCTCGGTGCGTGGTCGCGGACCGATCTTGGAGCAGTACGGCCGTGCACGCTCCACCCCAACTACCGCCCGAGTTGGTTGAGGCAGCATTGAAGAGCCGCGTGCCCGAGCATGTCACTCGTGCCGCTCGCAGATCCTCCAAAGCAAGAATCGGTGATCGCAGACGGAGACGCGCCATCATCTCTCGACGAAAGAGGTTCAATTCGGCCGCCGCGTGCGAAGACGGAGAACCTTCGCCGCCGCCGGCCGGGCGCGAAGACATCGCTCCTCCTCGAAGGAGCATTTCGCCGAGAGAGCACTACTCATCGTTCCCAAGAAGAAGAGGCGGGCGCATGTGTCGCCCAGCGCGCAGAACGCAGCGCAGACGCCGTTCGCCATCTTACGACGATTATGAAGATTCCAGCTATCGTCCTGACACCGGCCGCTCGCCCACTAGATACTCATCCAACGAGTCGTCCGGTTCACGTCGGTCGAGAAGCAGGTCTTGGGATTCTCGTGAAGAGCTTGAAGAATTCAGGGATGGAAGAATTAGGACGCGTTTGGTCGGTACGAGAAGAGGTCGAGCGAGCGACCCGAAGACTCCCCAACTTCCACCATCCGCCCATCCGAGGAATCTATGGAATCGCAACGAGGCTTGCCTTGCTATGCAACCCTTTGGGTCGAACGGCATTCAGAACGGTCAGGGTCCATTCTCTAGAGAGATCAGGCGTTACAGAATCCCTAGAGATCTACGGAAGCCGCCTAATCTCAACAAATTTGATGGCCGTGGAGATCCAGACAAACATCTCTGTTATTTTAATAATTATCTTTGTTGTTCTGAGAATTGGGATCGACCATGAAATGCGAGCTATTTTCCCGATCATTTGGACACCGAGCATTGGAATGGTGGGAATCTCTTCGACCCAATACTATCTCCTCGTGGGACGACTGATTAGAATATTCTTGTCCCACTACACTGCCAACCGCTGCCAATTTCGATATTAAGAATACTTGGACTCTGTTGTTCAAGGAGATAATGAGACGCTGAGACAGTATATCGACCGGTTCAACACAGAGGCCGAGTCTGTTCGTGACTTGTCAGACAAGGACAAGTTAAAATATCTGAAGCGTGGTATCCGACCAGACCACAGGTTCGTCGAAGAGTTCACGTTGAATCATTACCAAGATCTCAGCTACTTCCTAGCGAGGGCGAACGTCCATATGGCGTATGAAGAAACTTTAGCAGCAAGAAAGGCTGTCCGTGCACGACCTAAAGAAGAAAACAGTAAGCCGGCCAAAGGGCACGAAGGTCGCCGCGACAATCGGTCTGACTTTCGAGATAAGAAGTTCGATCATCGCACTCGGCTAAACAACTCTATTGCACAGATCTATAGCGAGTGCCAAAACAATGAATTTGTGGGAGTAAAGCGGCCCGATCCACTCGTGCTCAAGAAGGGGGCACGACCGACTAAAAGGTACTGCCGTTACCACAAGAGCAAGGGTCATGATACTAACGACTGTATGGCCCTCAAAGATGATATTGAAGAGCTCATTCAGAAAGGCAAGTTGGGAAAGTATGTGAGGTCGGAGGAAGGCGATCGACCTCAAGAAGAAGCGTAAAGAAACCGATCCGGACAGAGGAAAGGGCACTCTAGTTGTTTCAAGCGCCCAAGACAAAGAACGGTCTCGAAGATCGAGGCGCTCCACGGTCCGCAGGTCGCATAGCGTTGCAATGGTCATTCACGGTGGAAACCCGTTGGACCGTAGAGAATCAAATAAAGCCACAAAAAGAAAGTGGGGACGAGCTCCTCGATGGTCGGTTCAACATCAACGACCCCACCGGTCTCGAATAGACCCTCATCTCGTTCGGAGATAGCGACCTACACGACAAAGAAAGCCGAACGCTTATGTTCCGTTGGTAATCGAGAGCGATTATGGCCAATACGAAGTTCAAAGAATTCGGTCGACCAGGTAGCTCGGCGACATCATGTTTGAAGGCTTGATTGACAAGATCAAGGTTGATCGGAGCGAGATAATTCCCGTGCCGAGCCTACCCCCTAACGGGCTTCAACGAGCGATCACCTACCCGTTGGGAACGATTGAACTCATGGTCACCTTTGGTGACGACCTCGGAGAGAGCACTTCGCATGGGACCGGTCCGCACGACATTCCTCTTACTCCCCTCAAATCATGCTATCGATTTGTATCATTGGTAGGCCGACCACGGGCAAGCTAGAGGCCGTGGCGTCAACGAAGACATCGAAGATGAAATTCTACAAAGAAAGACGACGTAGTAGTTACTCGGCGGCCGATCTAGAGGCGCAAAGCGGTGCCACGATCTCATCGACAAATTTGCGATGAGGTAGACCTTGGCCCAAATGTTGAAGCTAACCGTGAAGGCCATCAAGTCAACGCCACCGATTTGGATGCTCGGTATGATCCGCACGGTGACTCAGAGGATAACGATGATGACTTAGCCCGAGAAAAAACAGTTGAAAAGGCCGAACCTCATGGAGAACTAATAGATGTGCGGTTGGGAGACGACCCAACAAAGATAGTTAAGCTCGGTAGCGACCTACCGAGCAAGTAAAGCAAGACCTTGTGCAATGTTTGAGAGACTATCTTTGACTGCTCGCATGGCGGGCATCGGACATGCCCGCATTCCTATCGAAGTAGCTCGCCATCAACTTTCGATCGATGAAGAAATTGGCTTGGCCGCTCAAAGAAGACGTACTCGTAAGCGAGGAAAAATCTCAAGCCGCAAAGGCCGTTGAGGACCTCATAAAGGCCAATTTCATAGAAGAGATCAAGTACACGACACGGCTATCCAATGTCGTGTTGGTTAAAAAGAAGAATGGCAAATGGAGAATGTGTGTAGACTACACCGACCTAAATAAGGCATGCCGAAGGATGCCTTCCCGCGCCCAACATTGACAAATTGGTCGATGGTGCCTCGGGCTACAAATTATTGTCTTTTTTGGACGCTTACTCAGGATACAATCAGATCACGATGTATCCCCCCGATCGACACAAGACAGCCTTCATGACAGATCGGGGAAATTTTCAGTACAAGGTGATGCCTTTCGGCCTAAAGAACGCTGGAGCGACCTACCAGCGAATGATGAATAAAATTTTCAAGAGGCAGATCGGTCGAATCTCGGAGGTGTACTTGGACGACATGATCATCAAAAGTGGGACCGACCCAGATCATGTGAACGACCTGAGGGAAATCTTTGAAGAAGCTAGGAAGAATTCACTCAGACTGAATCCTGAGAAGTGTACCTTTGGGGTGAGGGCCGGCAGATTTTTGGGCTTCCACCTAACTGAAAGAGGGATAGAAGCAAACCCTGAGAAATGTAGGGCGGTCGCCGACATGAGGCCGCCTTGAAGACCAAAAAGGAAATCCAACGGTGAACTGAGCGGGGTAGTAGTAGCTCTGTCCAGATTCATACCGAAGGCGGCCTGCAAGTCGCTTCCACTGTTCAGACTCCTTAAGAAAGACGTAGACTTTGAGTGGACCGACCAGTGCCAGCAAGCATTGGACGAGTTGAAGGAAGCTTTGGTTAGCCCACCAATTATGACCAAGCCGTTGCCGGGCGAGACGCTGTATCTGTACTTGGCTATAACGGAAGAAGTTCGAGTCTTTGTGCTAGTCAGAGAGAACGATCTAAAACAGAATCCGGTCTACTTTATTAGTAAAGTGCTGCAAGGGCCCGAGCTGAGGTACCAGAAAATAGAGAAGTTTGCTCTTGCACTCCTGATTGCTGCTCGAAGATTGAGACCCTACTTTGTGGCCCACCAGGTCGTGGTAAGGACCGATCAGCCAATCAGGCAAGTCCTCCATCGGCCAGATCTGGCGGGGCGAATGATAAAGTGGGCGATGAGAGCTCGGTGAATTTGGGATCAAATTTGAATCAAGATCGCCGCAAAGGCGCAAGTATTGGCCGACTTCATTGCGGAAATGACTCGGCTCTAGAAGATCAAGCCGCAACGACACGGATTCTCCATGTGAGGCGGGTCGTCCAACAAGAAAGGAAGTGGAGCGGGCCTAATACTAGAAAATTTCGAAGGCTGGTTGTGGAGGTGTCTTTGACTTTCGCTTTCCATACATCAAACAATCAAAGCCGAGTATGAGGCGTGCATAGTGGCTGCGCAGCTTCGCCAGGACTTCAATGTCGGCCGGGTTGAACTTCGATCGACTCCTTGCTTGTTGTCTCGCAGATCAAAGAATTATATGATGCTAAGGACGACGTCTTTGAAGAATTACCTAGCGAGTAAGAGAGCTTCTCAAGCGATTCGGCCAAGGCGAAGTGACTCATGTGCCTCGGACCGAAAATGTTCGAGCGGACATTCTATCAAAACTTGCAAGTACAAAGACCCCGGGGAATCACGAAGCTTGATTCGGGAGACTCTAAATCGGCCGAGTGTGTCGACCAAGCCGAGAGCGATCGTTGGTCGTTACTCGTATCAACCCGCATTCAGATTGGATCACTCCTATCCTGAGATACATTGTTGAAGGTGAAGAACCGAGCGATCCGAAGCAAGCAAAGTTGGTCGGGCTCAGAGCGACCAAGTATTCGGTAATAGAAGGAAAAATGTACAGAAGAGGATTCTCCTCTCCATTGTTAAGATGTCTTACGTCGGTCCGGCGACCATGTGTCGAGGACATTCATGAAGGCGTTTGCGGAAGTCACCAAGGTGCACGTTCCATAGCAAAGAAAGCTCTCCCGCCGGTTATTCTTGGCCGACCATGGACGAGGATGCTAAGAAGCTTGTTCGAAGTGCAAAAAGTGTCAAGTACCTGCCGATGTCCACATTGCACCATCCTCGAATTACAAAGTCTTGTCTCACCTTGGTCGTTCACCTGGTGGGGCATGGATCCTGCTAGGCCCGTTTCCACTGCTCCGTGGCGGTTCAAGTTCTTGATCGTGGCGATAGATTATTTCACAAAGTGGATCGAGGCCGAGCCTCTTTGCAACCATCACCTCGGCAAAAGTAAGCAAATTCTTCGGCCGGTGTGTGTTGGCGTTCGGGATCCTCAACAACTAATAACCGACAAGCGGCACCCGATTCGCAGACAAAAGGTTAAGAGAAATGTTGGCCGACTTAGGGTAAAAGCGTTTCACCTCGGTCGAGCACCTCGCATAAACGGCCCGGTGAGGCGCCAAGCGAGTTATCTGCGTGGGTTAGGCGAAGACTCGATGAAGCAAAAGGGAATCTGGTCGAGGAGCTGCGATCCGTTCTATGGGCTTACAGACAACCCCTCATTCAACGGCCGGGAGTCCCCTTCGATGGTATATGGGATCGATGCGTGCGTGATACCCATAGAGATGGGCGAGTGAATTGGAGAACTTTGAATCCCCCCACAGTGGTTAACAACGACCGAGCTATACGAGAAGAGCTGGACCTGGTGGAAGAGCTGCGCACCCAAGCATTATTAAGAGAGCAATTGATCAAACAGAAGGTAGCAGCCGGATACAACGCTCGAGTTCGTAAGAGAGATTTCTCGGTCGCCGGCTCGTCACGACGCAGCAGATGTGGGAAACAAGAATGCTCGGCAGGAAAGCGGCACCAAATTGGGAAGGTCCATACAGGGGTCATCAAAAAGGCGGAAAGGGGGCATACGAGTGGAAACCATGGATGGGCGACTATCCCGAGAACATGGAATGCGAGAGAAACTCAGAAAATATTACGTTTGAATGTAATAAACGATTTGAATGTAATGAACGATCGACCTATAAATGAAAAGCAGGCAGGCGCTCTTTTTCCCACTGGGTTTTTTACAGAGGCCTGACCTTTCGTAATATGATGTGTTCTTTAAATTCTCGCAAGAATGTATGCCCGGTCGCTCAAGATTGCCCGTGGCAAAGGAAGCGATCGAAGATTTATCAAAGCTGGATCGGATCGTCAAACGATCTACTCTCGAAGCCATCGAAATGGCCCAAGGGTTAGATAATCCGCAGACTTCAGGTCGTCGAAACGATCTGTAGCGTGTGCCGCCGAGCCGGCACAAACGACGGTCACCGAGTTGACTCGAACGAGCGCCATCGAAAATGGCCCAAGGGTTAAGTTATAACCCATCGTAGTAGGCCGTCGAAACGACCTACCTCGAGAGATCATCGAAATGATCCCAACGGGTGCCATCAAAATGGCCCAATCGAGTGCCATCGAAATGGCCCAACCATAAACGAGCGCTTTCGAAACAGCACGAAACGGTCGCCGAGCGGCCTATAAGTTCGAAAAAACTTAGACAAATAAATGTACGAAATACACAGGCATAACAACGCAAATTCAGGTAGATGAAATGAAAGACAAGTTAAAATATCGTTACAAAATAGAGACGCCCGGTCGAAGCCGAGCGCCCAAATATTCGACTGCTCGAAGGCAGCATTTAAATTGTCACGCCCGAAGGCAAGCTAGACTATTACAAAGGTAACTCCGCTCGCAGGCGGGCTTCAGAAGAGAACTGTGGCCGGGCGAACATTTCCCTGTTCATCAACTTGCTCGGGCAGCATGATCTTGTTGTCCGCAACATAATGGGCGGGATTTATCAGCTTCTCATCAAAGTTGATCTTCAAATCTGCATTCAGTGCCCGCGCCTGAGCAAGAGCGTTGTAGAACTGCTCGATCGCTGCCTCCCTACCGGCCTGGGCTACCATTTGGATTTTTGCCTCCAGCTCGGCCTTCTCGGCCTCCAGCCTGGCCTTATCCTTCTCTAGGGACTCAACGTCGGTCTTCAGATTGGTCACTTGGCCAGCAAGTTCCTTGTTCCGTTTGGAGAGTTTGGCCCGGTCCTCCTCACCCTTCTGAAGAGCGTCTTTCTTGGCCTTGGCAAGCTTGTCATACTTCACCTGCGCCTCAGTCAAAGCCTTCTTCTTATCAGCACGAGCCCCTGCAAACAGAGATCGCCCAACTATTAGTCGGTCGGTTTAAAAACAAAAGAACTAACAGACTGGGAAAGTAAAGTACCTTCCGCTTCGGCCGCAAGCTCGGTCATGATTTTATCTATTCCCAAGCAGAGAGAAGCGCAGACCTCCATTGGCTTCTTCCTGAACCACTCAAGTTCGACCTGTCCTAAACCCTCGAGCGAGAGAATAGGGATGTTGTCCTTGGCGGAATCCATGTTTCGGTCGTCAAGCCTTATCCGCTTTGCGGAGCGATCGTCAGTACAAGGGGACGACCGAACAACTGGCTTTTTCCCTTGGCTCTTGGGAGTGGGGGGCACCTTTGAGGACGATTCAGGAACATCCCCTGGCCGAGGTCCTTCATATTTCTTGGCCCCTGGAATGGTAGCGGGTTTCAAAACTGACTCGAGCACGTCCCAGTTCTTACCGGCCATCCTTTCTGCAAAATACCGAGTCATGAGTTAAAAGAAAAGATTGACAGCAAAAATATAAAAGCAAAGTTCAAAAGCAAACCGATCTCGGCCTCCAGATCCCGGCCCTCGAGCAAGACGAAGGGACGGCAAGGTATGTCGCCCTTAGGGTCCGGACGCATCATGCTCGCTAACGCCTTGATCATCTCCAAAGATTCCAGGTCGGCCTCGCCCAAATCTTTGACAGAGTAGATATAATCACCTGGCCTCCTGCAGAAGTGAGCCTCGTTCCACATGATTGGGAAGTAAGGGGGACCAAGCATTCCGTCCGGTTGGACCTCCGATATGGCCTTACCGGCCTTCTCAGTGGGAACAATCCAAAAATACTGACTTCTCCAGGCCGCTCCCAATGATTCTTGGTATGCTTTGAAGAACCGATGATGAGTTTTTTGCATCTTAAAGGAGACCTGCTCCCTTTTCTCTTTATTAGCCTTCTCCCTGAGCCAGCTCAGCTCAAAGAGAGTAAAGAACAGCATGATCGACACCGGCCGACCCAACTTAGTCAAAAGGACTTCAAAAGTTTTGAAAGCGCCCATGCGTTAGGGTGGAGTTGAGAAAGGCGACCCGATGTGACGCAGGACGTCACGTTGAAATTCAGTGAATGGAGGGGTGATATTCATCTTCTCGAACACGAGCCGATACATTGTGAACTTAAGGTTGGCAGAGTAAGTTGCAATGTCCTCTCCGTCTTTCATGCCTCTCACCCTCCAGCCCAGCGATGCGTTGAAGCAGCTCCGCAGATCGGGCAAGGCAACATGGCCGACAGTAATGATACTCCTGTGAGAGCGAAGAGTTTCCGATACCCAAGACATGTCAGATACATCTCGGGCTACGTCTGCTTGAACTTCGGCCGACCCTTCGTTCGATCCTCCGATGTTTACCTCTAGACCAGAGTAACTAGCTGCGGGCTGAACCACTTCTTCCTCGTGGACTTCTTCACTCGGCGCGCCGGCCTCCACCATCTCTTCGTCATGGCGATCGACGGCACTCTGACTTCGTCGTCATCAATGATCACCACGTCAACATCTCCTTCCTCTCCTTCCGCCCGAGATACGATGTTCTCCGGTGGTGGAGTGTTGCACGACCGCTCATCGAGATGGACGGACCTAGAACCAGAGCTCTTCGAGCTAGCCGATCCTCGACCAGAAGAGTGAGAACTCGAGCTCAGATCGCTCAAGAAGCGCTGAAGAACAGAACCTTTGTCGCCCGAAGACGACTTAGACTCCTCCTCATGGGGATTGGGCTCGCCTGGCCTTGACATGTATGTAGCAAAAGATTGGGACGGTTTACCGGGGATACGGGCGGTAAACTTCGTCCGTGGCATGCAAAAACACCTGTGATAGAGGGATCGAGTCAGGTCGATCGAGCAGAGCACTCATGAGAGGGGGCGATTTGGCCATACCTTGAGCAGATGTTGTGGATCGGTCGCGAGTAGACAGAAGCAGCTACGGATGCAAGTCGGCGGCAGGCGAGTCGGTCGCTGGCAGAGCAATTCGTGAAAGTGTGAGAAATGATCTCGGTGAAGGGCTATTTATAGTCTGAGACCCATGCGCGCGAAGGGGACCGGAGACGAAGCGTCGCGACGTTTCATCTTTCGCCAATGGTTGTCTCCGCACAACCTCGGAAACACCAAACGCCACGTCTTAAATATCGGTGAAGACCAACCGTCCACGGCGCATCGATGGTTGGCAAGCGGTCGACACCGCCCTATCGAAAGCAAACGCCGCGTCCGCTTGGTCAAAAGAACTTCACTCCTGGGGGCATCGATTCAAGCCTCGGCCGCGCTCTTAAGCGACCTAGGCTTGGGGGCAAGCGTATGCACTGGGTGTATCGGCAAATACAAGAAGCGCCAGCAAAGAAATTGGGCTCGCGGCCCGGCCCATCACGAGCGGCCCAAGCACGCCGCTTGAGCGCATTCTCGCCGCCGAAAACTCCGCAAAGCGGTCGGACCTGCGTAGTATATATCGCCATTCACATATGGCATCAGTGCACGTTATCTAACCTTGTGCTATCTCGCGGCGACCTCTCACTAGATCGTCGAGTGTCTTTGCGAGTACCCCCCGAGGCGCTCAACGCGTGAAGCCAGGACCGGTCCCTTGACTCATTCAACGACCGGCCCATTTGACGGAACAACAAACACTTCAACACTTCATTGGTCAAGGTACGATAACATACATATACCCATGTCTCCATAGTAAAACTTGTGTTGCTAGTTGACTCGTTAATATTAACTACCGAGGTTATAATTAAATGATAAATGCCTTAATTGTTGTGTTACTAGTGGTTTTCCTAATATAATGCTTATCCTACTTGTTATTATTTATGTAAAGAGACTCACCCTAGTGCTTTTATGTTGCCTGCTCTCGTGGCAACGTGCAGGTGATACTGAGTGAAGGTGTTCATGCCTTCTTGGGTCATTGAGTCAGCTCTGATTAGTAACACCAGGGACGGGGGTTGTAGTACTGTCACCTTACTTTATGTATTAGACTGATTTGGATTATGTATTGAATATGTTAAACTTGGTTTTATTTCACATTTGTATTTGTGAAACTATTTTACGGATTAATGTAAACTTTAAACAGGTTTTGAGGGTTCGCCCCACTTGGATATGATATATATTTCACGCACTAGATGCGTTTGAGTTTTAAATGATATATTGTGATGTTTTGATGAAATGTGGCACTCTCTTTGAGGTGCGTGGAAAAGTTTTTGAAAACTCTGATTTTTATTTATTAAATTAGTATTTAGTAGAAGGGGGTGTTACATTAGTGGTATCAGAGCAAAAGTTCGGTCTGTCCGGCCAAGTCTGTCTGTCATTGTATCTATGACAATTAAGTAGTGTTAGTTTGTTTCTTAATGGATATTAATGCTGCGGTGTTAGGTTGAAATGGCTAGAAGGATGGATGATGCTCTTGCTGAGGCTCTACAAGCCATAGCTCAGGCTATGGGGAACCAGAGGGGTGGTAGAGAGGATGCTGAGGACCGTAAGCTGGCCACGTTCCAAAGGGAGAACCCACCCACCTTCAAGGGTAGGTACGACCCGGATGGAGCACTGACATGGTTGAGGGAAATAGAGCGGATCTTCAGAGTCATGGAGTGTACCCCAGCTCAGAAAGTGAAGTTCGGGACTCATATGCTAGCAGAAGAAGCTGATGAGTGGTGGATGAGAAAGAAGCAGAGGTTGGAAAGCCGCAGTGAAGAGATCACCAGGGTGTATTCAAGGAGGAATTCACAAGGAAGTACTATCCAGGAGGATGTGCTGCAAGCAAAAGGAAGTGGAGATTTAGAGTTGAAACAGGAAACAAGTCTCAGAGTGAATATGCAGCAAAGTTTGAGGAGTTAGTCAAATTCTGCCCTTATTATGACAATCAAGCCGATTCAGAATTTTCCAAGTGTGTCAAATTTGAGAATGGTTTGCATCCAGATATAAAGAAAGCAATTGGGTATCAAGAGATTAGGGATTTTGCTAAGTTGGTTGACAAGTGTAGGATCTATGAGGAGGATAGTACTGCTGCTTACAAGGTTGCGAGGGAAAAGAAGAATGCTCAGTTTAGGGGAAAACCCTATGATGTTGGTGGAGGTAAAGGAAAGTGGAAGACAAGTGCTGGTAAGGGTTCAAGTGGGGGAGATGCCTCTGCAGGTGTGGTGTGTTATTCTTGCAAGAAACCGGGGCATAAGAGTAGTGAGTGCAATGAGTTTCGTTGTTACAAGTGTGGTCTGAAGGGCCATAAGTCTGCTAACTGTGAGAAGAAAGGGGTGGTTTGCTTTAACTGTGATGAAGTGGGCCATTTTAGTACTAATTGTCCTAAGCCCAAGAGGGAGAAAGCTAAAGGGAAGGTGTTTGCTCTGGCGGGATCTGAGGATGTCAACGAGATTAGAGGTACTTGCTTTATTAACGGTACTCCTTTGATTGCTATAGTAGATACTGGTGCTACTCATTCATTCATTGCTGCATTGTGTGCTGAGAAATTGGGTCTTATATTGTCTACTATGAGAAGGGAGATGGTTATTGATACTCCAGCTAAGGGTTCAGTAACTACTTCCCTAATGTGTGCTAGGTGTCCTCTATCAGTCTTCGGCAGAGAGTTTCTTGTTGATCTTATTTGTTTGCCTTTGGGAGGGTTGGACATCATTCTTGGTATGGACTGGTTAGTCGATAACCAGGTGCATATTAACTGTTCTAGTAGATCTGTGAGTTTTCCTTCTTCCAAAGAAGAAGAATCTGTTTTGTTGCATTCTGGTCAGTTGCATAGAGCCATGAAGGAGGAAGCTAAGCTGTTTACTTTGATGGCGTCGTTGTCCGTTGAGAGCCAAGCCAAGATTGAAGAGTTGCCAATAGTTTGTGGATTTCCTGAAGTATTTCCCGATGAAATCCTTGATGTGCCACCTGAAAGAGAAGTAGAGTTTGGTATTGATCTAGTGCGGGCACTAGGCCGTGTCTATGGCACCCTATAGGATGTCCGCATCCGAATTATCCGAGTTGAAGAGTCACTAGAAGATTTACTTGAAAAGAAGTTCATAAGGCCTAGTGTGTCGCCTTGGGGAGCGCCGGTGCTTTTGGTGAAGAAGAAAGATGGGAGTATGCGGCTTTGTATTGATTATAGACAGCTGAACAAAGTGACAATCAAGAACAAGTATCCACTTCCGAGAATTGATGATCTGATGGACCAGCTAGTAGGTGCTAAGGTGTTTAGCAAAATTGATTTGAGGTCGAGTTATCATCGATTAAAGTGAAAGAAGAAGATATCCGTAAGACAAATGCGTTGGGGACGAGGTATGGGCATTATGAGTATTCTGTAATGCCGTTTGGTGTCACTAATGCCCCAGGGGTGTTTATGGAGTACATGAACCGTATTTTCCATAGCTACTTGGATCGGTTTGTGGTGGTCTTTATAGACGATATTCTGGTGTACTCTAAGTCCGAAGAGGAGCATGCAGAGCACTTGAGATTGGTGCTAGAGGTGTTGAAAGAGAAGAAGTTGTATGCTAAATTGTCAAAGTGTGACTTTTGGTTGAAGGAGGTGAGCTTTCTAGGTCATATTATTTACAGTGATGGGATTGCGGTAGATCCATCTAAGGTTGACGTGGTGATGCGAGTGGGAGGCTCTTAAGTCGATCCACGGAGATTAGAAGTTTTCTTGGGTTGGGCGGGTATTATAGAAGGTTTATTGAGGGGTTTTCTAAGTTGGCACTCCCGCTTGCTTTCGGTTAACTTGTAAAGGAAAGGCGTTTGTGTGGGATTCCGTTGTGAAGAAAGTTTCCAAGAATTAAAGAGGAGGTTGACAACATCACTGTTTTGACATTGCCTAAATCACGGAGAGCCTTTTGTAGTATATTGTGATGCGTCTAGGATGGGGCTAGGAGGTGTCCCGATGCAAAATGGTAAAGTAGTGGCTTATGCCTCAAGACAGTTGAGGATTCATGAAAAGAATTACCCCACTCATGATTTGGAGCTTGCATGCAATTGTTTTTGCTTTGAAGATTTGGAGACATTATTTATATGGTTCTAAGTTTGAAGTATTCAGTGATCATAAAGGGTTGCAGTATCTGTTTGACCAGAAAGAATTGAATATGAGACAAAGAAGATGGTTGGAACTGTTGAAAGACTATGACTTTAGCTTGAATTACCATCCGGGAAAGGCTAACGTTGTAGCGGATGCTTTGAGTAGGAAGTCCTTGCATGTGTCTGCGATGATGGTGAAGGAACTTGAATTGATTGAGCAGTTTCGGGATTTGAGCTTGGTCTGTGAGGTGACACCTAAGAGTGTTAGATTAGGTGTGTTGAAGATCCACAATGAGTTTTTGGATGTCATTCGGGAAGCTCAGAAGCGAGACATTAAATTGGTTGAATTGGCAGTTGGGATTGATCGTTCAGAGAGTAACGATTATGAGATAGATGCTCAAAATGTGTTAAGGTACCGTGGAAGGATTTGTGTTCCTAGTAATGAAGAGATTAAGAAGGCAATTCTTGAAGAAGGTCATCGAAGTAAGTTGAGTATCCACGGGGGCCACAAAAATGTATCAAGACTTGAAGAAGCTGTTTTGGTGGCCTGGTATGAAGCGTGATGTGGCTCAGTTTGTGTATGCTTGTTTGACGTGCCAGAAATCGAAGGTAGAACATCAGAAGCCAGCAGGATTGATGCAACCATTGGATGTTCCGGAATGGAAGTGGGATAGTATATCTATGGATTTTGTGGTAGGTTCTGCCAGCCATGAGAGGATTTGATGCTATATGGGTGGTTGTTGATAGGTTGTGAAAGTCCGCTCACTTTTTTGCCGATTAATATTACTTATCGATTCGAAGTTGGCGGATATTTATGTTAAGACAATTGTGAAACCGCATGGTGTACCTTTGAGTATTGTGTCCGATAGGGATCCTAGATTTACTTACGAGTTTTGGAGGAGCTTGCAAGAGGCCTTGGGTTCCAAATTAAGATTGAGTTGACATATCATCCCTGCATCGATGGGGAGACGGAGAGGACTATTCGACCACTAGAGGATTTGTTGAGAGCATGTGTTCTTGAAAGGAGGAGGTTCATGGGATTCTTATTTGCCATTGATTGAATTCACTTACAATAATAGTTTTCATTCGAGTATTGGGATGGCGCCTTTTGAGGCATTGTATGGGAGGAGATGTAGGACTCCGTTGTGTTGGTATGAATCGGGAGAAAGTGTAGTGCTAGGTCCCGAGCTTGTGCGTGAAACCACGGAGAAGGTGAAGATGATTCGGGAGAAAATGAAAGCTTCGCAGAGTAGACAGAAGAGTTATCATGATAAGAGGAGGAAGGATCTAGAGTTTCAAGCTGGTGATCATGTATTCTTGAGAGTTACTCCAACGACTGGTGTGGGTCGTGCGTTGAAGTCTAAAAAGTTAACCCCTTGTTTCATCGGACCATATCAGATTTCAGAGAGAGTTGGGAAAGTTGCTTATCGGGTGGCCCTGCCACCTAATCTTGCTAATCTGCATGATGTATTCCATGTGTCTCAGTTGCGAAAGTATGTCCCGACCCGTCGCATGTAGTTCCAGATGGATGATGTAGAGGTGAGAGAGAACCTTACAGTGGAGACTATGCCTGTTAGAATTGAAGATCGTGAGGTGAAGGTTTTAAGGGGCAAAGAGATTAATTTGGTGAAAGTGGTCTAGTTGGGAGGCATCGGTGAAAGCATGACTTGGGAGTTGGAAAGTAAGATGAAGGAGGCTTATCCGAGTTGTTCGATTCAGGTAATTTCGAGGACGAAATTCTTTAAGTGGGGGAGAGTTGTAACGCCCACAATAAATTAATTATTTATTTAATTAAGTTATTTAAGGCTTGCAACAATTAATTAAGATTAATTAATTAATTGGGCGTATTTTATCAAAAATGAGTCTAATTTAGTGAGTGGAATAATTATATTAGAGTTATTTTATTTTCAGGAGGTATCTAAATAAGTAGAAAGGGTGGTGCTAATAAAGGGCCCAAGTAAATTAGTGACCCAAGCCCAATTGCCTAAAACCCCAAAAACCCTAAGGAAGGGTCCCATTACCCATATTTTGAAAGAAAGGAACGAAAGAATAGAGAGAAGAAGAGGGGAGAAGCCGACGACACTAAGGAGGGGGAAAGGAAGGGTTATTTTCTTGAGTTTTAGCTTGGTAAGTGAGTTTTTGGTCTCAATCTTCCTCATTTCCTTTCCTTATTCCACTTCTATGAATTCTATGGTCTCATTCTTGTCCATTTTGAATTTCATTTTCACCCCATGGGAAGGAATTTTTCGGTTCAGCTGGAAAAGTGGTTGGGGGTGCTTCATTTGGTTGATTTTTGGTGTTTGGTTGAAACTCTAGCTCATTCAAGGTTAGGGGATTCTCATTTATATCTATAATAACTTGTATGATATGTGTTGTGTGTGGATTAGCCCTAGGATGGTTTGTTTGTATGAATTTTGTGTTAATCATTTGGTTGTTGTGGTAATTGATGATTAAATTGATAAATGCTATGATGCTTAATGTTGGAAATGAATGTGTTGTGAACTATGCATGCCATGTGTTTGATTAAATGATTCCATGTGAAGAAATATGAGAATGTGTGGATTTAATGATGTTGAATTTTTGTATTTTTCTGAATTTGTTTTAGTCTTATCCCTTTGTTTATTTTGTTTCTGCCTGCTAGGGACATTGTTGGCATTTTCGGATTTGTTGCAGATTTTGTCAGGTCTAATATTTTTTGCAGGTTTGGAATACCGCGAGCTATCATAAGTGACCAAGGCACTCATTTCTGCAACCGAACCAAGGAAACAATCAGAAAGGGTACAACATTCCTGACCTATCCACTAACAAATACCATCCCAATTGGAGGAACCATCCAAACCTTCGATATGGGAACCAACAACCAAATCCTTCCCCTGTGAATTTGATCCGCTGTCGCGCACGGATCAAAAACGAGTATTTTGAAAATATAGTATACGGTAGCGACAACTCGAGTATCGTCTCTCAAGGATTCTTGTGTGATAATTAACCAACTGAAATCGGATTAGGGGATGTTTGATTTAAAGTCTGATTTAACAAACAGAATAAATAGTTGGTTAAAATAGGCGATTATAAAAAATAAGTCAATCTACTGTTTTCAGTTTCCGGCTAATCACTGGTTTCTACCTTACCAATTCCCTAAGCGGCTTCGATCTCTATTCGGTTAAATATCGATTGTCAAGCGCCAAAAGATATATAATGATTGGTATTCCTATATTCGAATTAAGCAAAGCGGATTAACACAATCGTGAATTAAGCAAACACGAGTTACTACGTAGTTTAACGACAAAGCGGCGTAAACAACGATTAAAGATCGGGAATACAATCATGCGAATTTAATCAAAACCATTCCATGAAATACAAATTAAGCATATGAATATTCAGAGAATAGAATTGAAAGAGAAACAAAATTGAATTGATAGAGTAAAAACCTCAAAGCACATTTGAAACTTCTTACAGTAGATCAACTCTCAATGATTAGTTCTCCATGAAAGTTATTCAAGCAATCAAGTATTTTGTGAACAGTGAAAACGAGAGAGATGAACAGTACCGCGGCTGCTAGGTTTTAAAGGAAAAAACAAGGATTCCCCGGTTATAAACCAACGGGTCAAAAAAACATAAAAAACCCGGCCCAAAACTAAATATTTATTAAGTCTGGAACTTCAACGAATTATTTGAGACTCTTGCGCTCCGAATTGGCTTTTTGCTGCAACATGAAAGTTGTAGCTTTTTCTCTTGGCTTTTCAACGCATATTAGAGCGCGTCGATCCGATACTCGCAGCTCCAGTTATGAATTTTTCCGTGAAAGCTGCTAAAGCTGAAAATAAAACACGAAAATCAAATTAAGCCAAAAATAAACTAAATTAGAAAAACATTATAAAACATAAAAATAAACAAAGCAAAACATAAAAATGCTTAAGTAAAAACATGGAAGAACGTGCATCAAAATGCACTGATCAAATTCCCCCACACTTGAACTTTTGCACTCCGAGCAAAATAAAAATAAAAACTCAGCAACACACAAGCACCATGAGTTACTCATTCCGGGCCACAGACTTTTCTTCGGCTAGGATTGTGTTGATAGGTACTAATCTTGCACACTAAGGGCATCGTATGAACACTAATCCACAATTGTGCAATCATAAGCCTCCTGAATACACAAACCATTCTGAACCATGTTATTATGCCTAAGTCTAACTTACCCATCCTCATTTTTCCTCTTTTTCATTCTGGTGCAATCACATTAAGCCCGTTATCTCCACACACCTATAGTAAGGCCATCGCCGGTTAGTGACTCTGATCCTTTTTGCATGGGGTTCTGGAATTAAATGGCATACCCCTTGTTTACCCAATTGTAGTTGCGGGGGATTGGACCGTAATCCACCCTACCAAGTTCAGCACCAGAAGCCTCTGAACCAACTAACAATGGGAATCTCTCTCTTTTTTTTTTTTCTTGTGTAGGTTCTACGTCCGTTGGGTTAAGTGACCGGGTGAGGGTCACCAAACTTAGAAGGAGCATTCCCTATTTTTTTTTTTTTTTTTTTTTTTTTTTTTTTGAGATCACTCACTTATTTTCATCGGCTTCCTTACATAGAGCATGTGTGAGATGGTGCTGACTGCAAAGATAAACTACTCAAGAGCTGTCAGAGGGTGAGAGTTCAAGGCTATGCCATAATAAGGATTCAAATTAATTTCCATAAGCAGGAGACTCACGGTGTTAAGACGATACCGATCTTGTGAACTTTTCCCAAATCTCCACAACCTAGAACTCAGATTAATCTATAGCCCAAAACTTTCAAAAAGATGCATTTTTTTTTTTTTTTTTTATAACTGAAAACAAACAAAAACAACGAATAAAAGCAAAGAAAACAAATGATTCCCTCCCCCACACTTGAAACAAGCATTGTCCTCAATGAAAGGGCATAACTATTAAAGTAGAGAGAAGGATGGACGTATCCACGATCAAGTAGCGAAGATGTAGTTAGGTGCTTCCAAAGAAAGCTCCTCTATGTTTGCATCTTGGTATTTGAACTTTCATGGAATAGCTTTAGGCGCTGCCCATTGACCTTGAAAACTTTGTCAGTACCTGCACTTTTAATCTCTACTGCACCATGAGGGAAAACATTAGTAACAACAAAAGGGCCAATCCATTTGGATCGAAGTTTCCCAGCCATAAGCTTAAGGCGGGAATTAAACAGTAAAACCTGTTGGCCCACAGAGAATTCCTTCCTAGAAATCATTTTATCATGGAAGTGCTTAGTTTTCTCTTTATAGATTCTAGAGCTTTCATAAGCCTCTAGCCGAAGCTCTTCAAGCTGTTGTAACTGGAGTTTTCTTTCAATACCTGCTTGTTGTAGCTCCAAATTACAACTCTTTACCGCCCAAAAAGCACGGTGTTCTATCTCTACAGGAAGGTGACATGCCTTACCAAAAACAAGCCGATAGGGAGACATCCCTATTGGTGTCTTGAAAGCTGTTCTTTGAGCCCAAAGTGCGTCCCCGGCAACGGCGCCAATTTGATCCGCTGTCGCGCACGGATCAAAAACGAGTATTTTGAAAATATAGTATACGGTAGCGACAACTCGAGTATCGTCTCTCAAGGATTCTTGTGTGATAATTAACCAACTGAAATCGGATTAGGGGATGTTTGATTTAAAGTCTGATTTAACAAACAGAATAAATAGTTGGTTAAAATAGGCGATTATAAAAAATAAGTCAATCTACTGTTTTCAGTTTCCGGCTAATCACTAGTTTCTACCTTACCAATTCCCTAAGCGGCTTCGATCTCTATTCGGTTAAATATCGATTGTCAAGCGCAAAAGATATATAACAGATTGGTATTCCTATATTCCGAATTAAGCAAACGGATTAACACAATCGTGAATTAAGCAAACACGAGTTACTACGTAGTTTAACGACAAAGCGACGTAAACAACGATTAAAGATCAGGAATACAATCATGCGAATTTAATCAAAACCATTCCATGAAATACAAATTAAGCATATGAATATTCAGAGAATAGAATTGAAAGAGAAACAAAATTGAATTGATAGAGTAAAAACCTCAAAGCACGCTGAAACTTCTTACATGAGATCAACTCTCAATGATTAGTTCTCCATGAAAGTTATTCAAGCAATCAAGTATTTTGTGAACAGTGAAAGCGAGAGAGATGAACAGTAGTACGCGGCTGCTAGGTTTTAAAGGAAAAAACAAGGATTCCCGGTTATAAACCAACGGGTCAAAAAACATAAAAACCCGCCCAAAACTAAATATTTATTAAGTCTGGAACTTCAACGAATTATTTGAGACTCTTGCGCTCCGAATTGGCTTTTTGCTGCAACATGAAAGTTGTAGCTTTTTCTCTTGGCTTTTCAACGCATATTAGAGCGCGTCGATCCGATACTCGCAGCTCCAGTTATGAATTTTTCCGTGAAAGCTGCTAAAGCTGAAAATAAAACACGAAAATCAAATTAAGCCAAAAATAAACTAAATTAGAAAAACATTATAAAACATAAAAATAAACAAAGCAAAACATAAAAATGCTTAAGTAAAAACATGGAAGAACGTGCATCAAAATGCACTGATCAAATCCGCTGTCGCGCACGGATCAAAAACGAGTATTTTGAAAATATAGTATACGGTAGCGACAACTCGAGTATCGTCTCTCAAGGATTCTTGTGTGATAATTAACCAACTGAAATCGGATTAGGGGATGTTTGATTTAAAGTCCGATTTAAAAAAAGCAGAATAAATAGTTGGTTAAAATAGGCGATTATAAAAATAAGTCAATCTAATTGTTTTAAGTTTCCGGCTAATCATGGGTTTCTACCTTACCAATTCCCTAAGCGGCTTCGATCTCTATTCGGTTAAATATCGATTGTCAAGCGCAAAAGATATATACAGATTGGTATTCCTATATTCGAATTAAGCAAACGGATTAACACAATCGTGAATTAAGCAAACACGAGTTACTACGTAGTTTAACGACAAAGCGGCGTAAACAACGATTAAAGATCGGGAATACAATCATGCGAATTTAATCAAAACCATTCCATGAAATACAAATTAAGCATATGAATATTCAGAGAATAGAATTGAAAGAGAAACAAAATTGAATTGATAGAGTAAAAACCTCAAAGCACGCGCTGAAACTTCTTACAAGAGATCAACTCTCAATGATTAGTTCTCCATGAAAGTTATTCAAGCAATCAAGTATTTTGTGAACAGTGAAAACGAGAGAGATGAACAGTACCGCTGGCTGCTAGGGTTTTAAAGGAAAAACAAGGATTCCCGGTTATAAACCAACGGGTCAAAAAACATAAAAACCCGCCCAAAACTAAATATTTATTAAGTCTGGAACTTCAACGAATTATTTGAGACTCTTGCGCTCCGAATTGGCTTTTGCTGCAACATGAAAGTTGTAGCTTTTTCTCTTGGCTTTTCAACGCATATTAGAGCGCGTCGATCCGATACTCGCAGCTCCAGTTATGAATTTTTCCGTGAAAGCTGCTAAAGCTGAAAATAAAACACGAAAATCAAATTAAGCCAAAAATAAACTAAATTAGAAAAACATTATAAAACATAAAAATAAACAAAGCAAAACATAAAAATGCTTAAGTAAAAACATGGAAGAACGTGCATCAAAAATGCACCGATCAAATTCCCCACACTTGAACTTTTGCACTCGAGCAAAATAAAAATAAAAACTCAGCAACACACAAGCACCATGAGTTACTCATTCCGGCCACTGAGACTTTTCTTGGCTAGGATTGTGTTGATAGGTACTAATCTTGCACACTAAGGGCATCGTATGAACACTAATCCACAATTGTGCAATCATAAGCCTCCCGAATACACAAACCATTCTCGAACCATGTTATTATGCCTAAGTCTAACTTACCCATCCTCATTTTTCCTCGTTTTCATTCCGTGCAATCACATTAAGCCCGTTATCTCCACACACCTATAGTAAGGCCATCGCCGGTTAGTGACTCGATCCTTTTTGCATGGGGTTCGGAATTAAATGGCATACCCCTTGTTTACCCAATTGTAGTTGCGGGGGATTGGACCGTAATCCACCCTACCAAGTTCAAA
The DNA here is from genome assembly GCA_020916435.1 of Oxytropis ochrocephala. NCBI lineage: Eukaryota > Viridiplantae > Streptophyta > Magnoliopsida > Fabales > Fabaceae > Oxytropis > Oxytropis ochrocephala. The sequence continues at coordinate 66,718,718 of CM037089.1, forward strand.
GCACGAAGCCTCTGAACCAACTAACAATGGGAATCTCTCTCTTTTTTTTTTTTTTTTCTTGTGTAGGTTCTACGTCCGTTGGGTTAAGTGACCGGGTGAGGGTCACCAAACTTAGAAGGAGCATTCCCTATATTTTTTTTTTTTTTTTTTTTTTTTTTTTTGAGATCACTCACTTATTTTCATCGGCTTCCTTACATAGAGCATGTGTGAGATGGTGCTGACTGCAAAGATAAACTACTCAAGAGCTGTCAGAGGGTGAGAGTTCAAGGCTATGCCATAATAAGGATTCAAATTAATTTCCATAAGCAGGAGACTCACGGTGTTAAGACGATACCGATCTTGTGAACTTTTCCCAAATCTCCACAACCTAGAACTCAGATTAATCTATAGCCCAAAACTTTCAAAAAGATGCATTTTTTTTTTTATAACTGAAAACAAACAAAAACAACGAATAAAAGCAAATAAAACAAATGATTCCCTCCCCACACTTGAAACAAGCATTGTCCTCAATGAAAGGGCATAACTATTAAAGTAGGAGAGAAGGACAGAAGCACTCCCTGATCAAGTAGCAGTGTAGTTGGGTGCTTCCAAAGAAAGCTCCTCTATGTTTGCATCTTCAGTATTGAACTTTCATGGAATAGCTTTAGGCGCTGCCCATTGACCTTGAAAACTTTGTCAAGACTGCACTTTTAATCTCTATCGCACCATGAGGGAAAACATTAGTAACAACAAAAGGGCCAATCCATTTGGATCAAGTTTCCGACCATAAGCTTAAGCGGGGAATAAAAATGAAGAAAACTGTTGGCCCACAGAGAATTCCTTCCTAGAAATCATTTTATCATGGAAGTGCTTAGTTTTCTCTTTATAGATTCTAGAGCTTTCATAAGCCTCTAGCCGAAGCTCTTCAAGCTGTTGTTAACTGGAGTTTTCTTTAATACCTGCTTGTTGTAGCTCCAAATTACAACTCTTTACCGCCCAAAAAGCACGGTGTTCTATCTCTACGGGGAAGGTGACATGCCTTACCAAAAACAAGCCGATAGGGAGACATCCCTATTGGTGTCTTGAAAGTCGTTCTTTGAGCCCAAAGTGCGCCCCCGACAGCTGGGCGCTAATTTGATCATTGTCGCGCACGGATCAAAAACGAGTATTTTGAAAATATAGTATACGGTAGCGACAACTCGAGTATCGTCTCTCAAGGATTCTTGTGTGATAATTAACCAACTGAAATCGGATTAGGGGATGTTTGATTTAAAGTCTGATTTAACAAACAGAATAAATAGTTGGTTAAAATAGGCGATTATAAAAATAAGTCAATCTCATCGTTTTCGTTTTCCGGCTAATCACTAGTTTCTACCTTACCAATTCCCCTAAGCGGCTTCGATCTCTATTCGGTTAAATATCGATTGTCAAGCGCAAAAGATATATAACAGATTGGTATTCCTATATTCCGAATTAAGCAAACGGATTAACACAATCGTGAATTAAGCAAACACGAGTTACTACGTAGTTTAACGACAAAGCGACGTAAACAACGATTAAAGATCAGGAATACAATCATGCGAATTTAATCAAAACCATTCCATGAAATACAAATTAAGCATATGAATATTCAGAGAATAGAATTGAAAGAGAAACAAAATTGAATTGATAGAGTAAAAACCTCAAAGCACGCTGGAAACTTCTTACAGTAGATCAACTCTCAATGATTAGTTCTCCATGAAAGTTATTCAAGCAATCAAGTATTTTGTGAACAGTGAAAACGAGAGAGATGAACAGTACCGCGGCTGCTAGGTTTTAAAGGAAAAAACAAGGATTCCCCGGTTATAAACCAACGGGTCAAAAAAACATAAAAAACCCGGCCCAAAACTAAATATTTATTAAGTCTGGAACTTCAACGAATTATTTGAGACTCTTGCGCTCCGAATTGGCTTTTTGCTGCAACATGAAAGTTGTAGCTTTTTCTCTTGGCTTTTCAACGCATATTAGAGCGCGTCGATCCGATACTCGCAGCTCCAGTTATGAATTTTTCCGTGAAAGCTGCTAAAGCTGAAAATAAAACACGAAAATCAAATTAAGCCAAAAATAAACTAAATTAGAAAAACATTATAAAACATAAAAATAAACAAAGCAAAACATAAAAATGCTTAAGTAAAAACATGGAAGAACGTGCATCAAAATGCACTGATCAAATCATTGTCGCGCGCACGGATCAAAAAAGCAGTATTTTGAAAATATAGTATACGGTAGCGACAACTCGAGTATCGTCTCTCAAGGATTCTTGTGTGATAATTAACCAACTGAAATCGGATTAGGGGATGTTTGATTTAAAGTCTGATTTAACAAACAGAATAAATAGTTGGTTAAAATAGGCGATTATAAAAAATAAGTCAATCTACTGTTTTCAGTTTCCGGCTAATCACTGGTTTCTACCTTACCAATTCCCTAAGCGGCTTCGATCTCTATTCGGTTAAATATCGATTGTCAAGCGCAAAAGATATATAACAGATTGGTATTCCTATATTCCGAATTAAGCAAACGGATTAACACAATCGTGAATTAAGCAAACACGAGTTACTACGTAGTTTAACGACAAAGCGACGTAAACAACGATTAAAGATCAGGAATACAATCATGCGAATTTAATCAAAACCATTCCATGAAATACAAATTAAGCATATGAATATTCAGAGAATAGAATTGAAAGAGAAACAAAATTGAATTGATAGAGTAAAAACCTCAAAGCACGCTGGAAACTTCTTACAGTAGATCAACTCTCAATGATTAGTTCTCCATGAAAGTTATTCAAGCAATCAAGTATTTTGTGAACAGTGAAAACGAGAGAGATGAACAGTACCGCGGCTGCTAGGTTTTAAAGGAAAAAACAAGGATTCCCCGGTTATAAACCAACGGGTCAAAAAAACATAAAAAACCCGGCCCAAAACTAAATATTTATTAAGTCTGGAACTTCAACGAATTATTTGAGACTCTTGCGCTCCGAATTGGCTTTTTGCTGCAACATGAAAGTTGTAGCTTTTTCTCTTGGCTTTTCAACGCATATTAGAGCGCGTCGATCCGATACTCGCAGCTCCAGTTATGAATTTTTCCGTGAAAGCTGCTAAAGCTGAAAATAAAACACGAAAATCAAATTAAGCCAAAAATAAACTAAATTAGAAAAACATTATAAAACATAAAAATAAACAAAGCAAAACATAAAAATGCTTAAGTAAAAACATGGAAGAACGTGCATCAAAATGCACTGATCAAATCCGCTGTCGCGCACGGATCAAAAACGAGTATTTTGAAAATATAGTATACGGTAGCGACAACTCGAGTATCGTCTCTCAAGGATTCTTGTGTGATAATTAACCAACTGAAATCGGATTAGGGGATGTTTGATTTAAAGTCTGATTTAACAAACAGAATAAATAGTTGGTTAAAATAGGCGATTATAAAAAATAAGTCAATCTACTGTTTTCAGTTTCCGGCTAATCACTGGTTTCTACCTTACCAATTCCCTAAGCGGCTTCGATCTCTATTCGGTTAAATATCGATTGTCAAGCGCAAAAGATATATAACAGATTGGTATTCCTATATTCCGAATTAAGCAAACGGATTAACACAATCGTGAATTAAGCAAACACGAGTTACTACGTAGTTTAACGACAAAGCGACGTAAACAACGATTAAAGATCAGGAATACAATCATGCGAATTTAATCAAAACCATTCCATGAAATACAAATTAAGCATATGAATATTCAGAGAATAGAATTGAAAGAGAAACAAAATTGAATTGATAGAGTAAAAACCTCAAAGCACGCGCTGAAACTTCTTACAAGTAGATCAACTCTCAATGATTAGTTCTCCATGAAAGTTATTCAAGCAATCAAGTATTTTGTGAACAGTGAAAACGAGAGAGATGAACTGTACCGCGGCTGCTAGGTTTTAAAGGAAAAAACAAGGATTCCCGGTTATAAACCAACGGGTCAAAAAACATAAAAACCCGCCCAAAACTAAATATTTATTAAGTCTGGAACTTCAACGAATTATTTGAGACTCTTGCGCTCCGAATTGGCTTTTGCTGCAACATGAAAGTTGTAGCTTTTTCTCTTGGCTTTTCAACGCATATTAGAGCGCGTCGATCCGATACTCGCAGCTCCAGTTATGAATTTTTCCGTGAAAGCTGCTAAAGCTGAAAATAAAACACGAAAATCAAATTAAGCCAAAAATAAACTAAATTAGAAAAACATTATAAAACATAAAAATAAACAAAGCAAAACATAAAAATGCTTAAGTAAAAACATGGAAGAACGTGCATCAAAATGCATCGATCAAATCATTGTCGCGCACGGATCAAAAACGCAGTATTTTGAAAATATAGTATACGGTAGCGACAACTCGAGTATCGTCTCTCAAGGATTCTTGTGTGATAATTAACCAACTGAAATCGGATTAGGGGATGTTTGATTTAAAGTCCGATTTAACAAGCAGAATAAATAGTTGGTTAAAATAGGCGATTATAAAAAATAAGTCAATCTCATCGTTTTTCGGTTTCCGGCTAATCATCGGTTTCTACCTTACCAATTCCCTAAGCGGCTTCGATCTCTATTCGGTTAAATATCGATTGTCAAGCGCAAAAGATATATAATGATTGGTATTCTATATTCCGAATTAAGCAAACGGATTAACACAATCGTGAATTAAGCAAACACGAGTTACTACGTAGTTTAACGACAAAGCGACGTAAACAACGATTAAAGATCAGGAATACAATCATGCGAATTTAATCAAAACCATTCCATGAAATACAAATTAAGCATATGAATATTCAGAGAATAGAATTGAAAGAGAAACAAAATTGAATTGATAGAGTAAAAACCTCAAAGCACGCTGGAAACTTCTTACAGTAGATCAACTCTCAATGATTAGTTCTCCATGAAAGTTATTCAAGCAATCAAGTATTTTGTGAACAGTGAAAACGAGAGAGATGAACTGTACCGCGGCTGCTAGGTTTTAAAGGAAAAAACAAGGATTCCCCGGTTATAAACCAACGGGTCAAAAAAACATAAAAAACCCGGCCCAAAACTAAATATTTATTAAGTCTGGAACTTCAACGAATTATTTGAGACTCTTGCGCTCCGAATTGGCTTTTTGCTGCAACATGAAAGTTGTAGCTTTTTCTCTTGGCTTTTCAACGCATATTAGAGCGCGTCGATCCGATACTCGCAGCTCCAGTTATGAATTTTTCCGTGAAAGCTGCTAAAGCTGAAAATAAAACACGAAAATCAAATTAAGCCAAAAATAAACTAAATTAGAAAAACATTATAAAACATAAAAATAAACAAAGCAAAACATAAAAATGCTTAAGTAAAAACATGGAAGAACGTGCATCAAAATGCACTGATCAAATCCATTGTCGCGCACGGATCAAAAAACAGTATTTTGAAAATATAGTATACAGTAGCGACAACTCGAGTATCGTCTCTCAAGGATTCTTGTGTGATAATTAACCAACTGAAATCGGATTAGGGGATGTTTGATTTAAAGTCCGATTTAACAAACAGTAATAAATAGTTGGTTAAAATAGGCGATTATAAAAATAAGTCAATCCCACTGTTTTGGTTTCCGGCTAATCATTTGGTTTCTACCTTACCAATTCCCTAAGCGGCTTCGATCTCTATTCGGTTAAATATCGATTGTCAAGTTTAAAGATATATAATGATTGGTATTCCTATATTCGAATTAAGCAAACGGATTAACACAATCGTGAATTAAGCAAACACGAGTTACTACGTAGTTTAACGACAAAGCGACGTAAACAACGATTAAAGATCGGAATACAATCATGCGAATTTAATCAAAACCATTCCATGAAATACAAATTAAGCATATGAATATTCAGAGAATAGAATTGAAAGAGAAACAAAATTGAATTGATAGAGTAAAAACCTCAAAGCACGCTTATTTTGAAACTTCTTACAGAGATCAACTCTCAATGATTAGTTCTCCATGAAAGTTATTCAAGCAATCAAGTATTTTGTGAACAGTGAAAACGAGAGAGATGAATAGTACCGCGGCTGCTAGGTTTTAAAGGAAAAAACAAGGATTCCCGGTTATAAACCAACGGGTCAAAAAACATAAAAACCCGCCCAAAACTAAATATTTATTAAGTCTGGAACTTCAACGAATTATTTGAGACTCTTGCGCTCCGAATTGGCTTTTTGCTGCAACATGAAAGTTGTAGCTTTTTCTCTTGGCTTTTCAACGCATATTAGAGCGCGTCGATCCGATACTCGCAGCTCCAGTTATGAATTTTTCCGTGAAAGCTGCTAAAGCTGAAAATAAAACACGAAAATCAAATTAAGCCAAAAATAAACTAAATTAGAAAAACATTATAAAACATAAAAATAAACAAAGCAAAACATAAAAATGCTTAAGTAAAAACATGGAAGAACGTGCATCAAAATGCACTCGATCAAATCCCCACACTTGAACTTTTGCACTCCGAGCAAAATAAAAATAAAAACTCAGCAAACACACAAGCACCATGAGTTACTCATTCCGGGCCACAGACTTTTCTTCGGCTAGGATTGTGTTGATAGGTACTAATCTTGCACACTAAGGGCATCGTATGAACACTAATCCACAATTGTGCAATCATAAGCCTCCTGAATACACAAACCATTCTGAACCATGTTATTATGCCTAAGTCTAACTTACCCATCCTCATTTTTCCTCTTTTTCATTCTGGTGCAATCACATTAAGCCCGTTATCTCCACACACCTATAGTAAGGCCATCGCCGGTTAGTGACTCTGATCCTTTTTGCATGGGGTTCTGGAATTAAATGGCATACCCCTTGTTTACCCAATTGTAGTTGCGGGGGATTGGACCGTAATCCACCCTACCAAGTTCAGCACCAGAAGCCTCTGAACCAACTAACAATGGGAATCTCTCTCTTTTTTTTTTTTCTTGTGTAGGTTCTACGTCCGTTGGGTTAAGTGACCGGGTGAGGGTCACCAAACTTAGAAGGAGCATTCCCTATATTTTTTTTTTTTTTTTTTTTTTTTTTTTTTGAGATCACTCACTTATTTTCATCGGCTTCCTTACATAGAGCATGTGTGAGATGGTCTTGATCGCAAAGATAAACTACTCAAGAGTCACGAGGGTGAGAGTTCAAGGCTATGCCATAATAAGGATTCAAATTAATTTCCATAAGCAGGAGACTCACGGTGTTAAGACGATACCGATCTTGTGAACTTTTCCCAAATCTCCACAACCTAGAACTCAGATTAATCTATAGCCCAAAACTTTCAAAAAGATGCATTTTTTTTTTTATAACTGAAAACAAACAAAAACAACGAATAAAAGCAAAGAAAACAAATGATTCCCTCCCCCACACTTGAAACAAGCATTGTCCTCAATGAAAGGGCATAACTATTAAAGTAGAGAGAAGGACAGAAGCACTCCCTGATCAAGTAGCAGTGTAGTTGGGTGCTTCCAAAGAAAGCTCCTCTATGTTTGCATCTTCAGGCGCTGAACTTTCATGGAATAGCTTTAGGCGCTGCCCATTGACCTTGAAAACTTTGTCAGTACCTGCACTTTTAATCTCTACTGCACCATGAGGGAAAACATTAGTAACAACAAAAGGGCCAATCCATTTGGATCGAAGTTTCCCAGCCATAAGCTTAAGGCGGGAATTAAACAGTAAAACCTGTTGGCCCACAGAGAATTCCTTCCTAGAAATCATTTTATCATGGAAGTGCTTAGTTTTCTCTTTATAGATTCTAGAGCTTTCATAAGCCTCTAGCCGAAGCTCTTCAAGCTGTTGTAACTGGAGTTTTCTTTCAATACCTGCTTGTTGTAGCTCCAAATTACAACTCTTTACCGCCCAAAAAGCACGGTGTTCTATCTCTACAGGAAGGTGACATGCCTTACCAAAAACAAGCCGATAGGGAGACATCCCTATTGGTGTCTTGAAAGCTGTTCTTTGAGCCCAAAGTGCGTCCCCGGCAACGGCGCCAATTTGATCCGCTGTCGCGCACGGATCAAAAACGAGTATTTTGAAAATATAGTATACGGTAGCGACAACTCGAGTATCGTCTCTCAAGGATTCTTGTGTGATAATTAACCAACCGAAATCGGATTAGGGGATGTTTGATTTAAAGTCCGATTTAACAAAGCAGAATAAATAGTTGGTTAAAATAGGCGATTATAAAAAATAAGTCAATCTCATCATTTTCGATTTCGGCTAATCATCGGTTTCTACCTTACCAATTCCCTAAGCGGCTTCGATCTCTATTCGGTTAAATATCGATTGTCAAGCGCAAAAGATATATAATGATTGGTATTCCTATATTCGAATTAAGCAAACGGATTAACACAATCGTGAATTAAGCAAACACGAGTTACTACGTAGTTTAACGACAAAGCGACGTAAACAACGATTAAAGATCGGGAATACAATCATGCGAATTTAATCAAAACCATTCCATGAAATACAAATTAAGCATATGAATATTCAGAGAATAGAATTGAAAGAGAAACAAAATTGAATTGATAGAGTAAAAACCTCAAAGCACGCTGAAACTTATTACGAGAGATCAACTCTCAATGATTAGTTCTCCATGAAAGTTATTCAAGCAATCAAGTATTTTGTGAACAGTGAAAACGAGAGAGATGAACTGTACATGGCTGCTAGGTTTTAAAGGAAAAAACAAGGATTCCCGGTTATAAACCAACGGGTCAAAAACATAAAAACCCGCCCAAAACTAAATATTTATTAAGTCTGGAACTTCAACGAATTATTTGAGACTCTTGCGCTCCGAATTGGCTTTTTGCTGCAACATGAAAGTTGTAGCTTTTTCTCTTGGCTTTTCAACGCATATTAGAGCGCGTCGATCCGATACTCGCAGCTCCAGTTATGAATTTTTCCGTGAAAGCTGCTAAAGCTGAAAATAAAACACGAAAATCAAATTAAGCCAAAAATAAACTAAATTAGAAAAACATTATAAAACATAAAAATAAACAAAGCAAAACATAAAAATGCTTAAGTAAAAACATGGAAGAACGTGCATCAAAATGCATCGATCAAATCATTGTCGCGCACGGATCAAAAAACGAGTATTTTGAAAATATAGTATACGGTAGCGACAACTCGAGTATCGTCTCTCAAGGATTCTTGTGTGATAATTAACCAACTGAAATCGGATTAGGGATGTTTGATTTAAAGTCCGATTTAACAAACAGAATAAATAGTTGGTTAAAATAGGCGATTATAAAAATAAGTCAATCATCTGTTTTCGATTTCCGGCTAATCATCGGTTTCTACCTTACCAATTCCCTAAGCGGCTTCGATCTCTATTCGGTTAAATATCGATTGTCAAGCGCAAAAGATATATAACATGATTGGTATTCCTATATTCGAATTAAGCAAACGGATTAACACAATCGTGAATTAAGCAAACACGAGTTACTACGTAGTTTAACGACAAGCGGCGTAAACAACGATTAAAGATCGTGAATACAATCATGCGAATTTAATCAAAACCATTCCATGAAATACAAATTAAGCATATGAATATTCAGAGAATAGAATTGAAAGAGAAACAAAATTGAATTGATAGAGTAAAAACCTCAAAGCACGCTTGGAAACTTCTTACGATGAGATCAACTCTCAATGATTAGTTCTCCATGAAAGTTATTCAAGCAATCAAGTATTTTGTGAACAAAGTGAAAACGAGAGAGATGAACAGTACCGCGGCTGCTAGGTTTTAAAGGAAAAACAAGGATTCCCGGTTATAAACCAACGGGTCAAAAAACATAAAAACCCGCCCAAAACTAAATATTTATTAAGTCTGGAACTTCAACGAATTATTTGAGACTCTTGCGCTCCGAATTGGCTTTTTGCTGCAACATGAAAGTTGTAGCTTTTTCTCTTGGCTTTTCAACGCATATTAGAGCGCGTCGATCCGATACTCGCAGCTCCAGTTATGAATTTTTCCGTGAAAGCTGCTAAAGCTGAAAATAAAACACGAAAATCAAATTAAGCCAAAAATAAACTAAATTAGAAAAACATTATAAAACATAAAAATAAACAAAGCAAAACATAAAAATGCTTAAGTAAAAACATGGAAGAACGTGCATCAAAATGCACTGATCAAATTCCCCCACACTTGAACTTTTGCACTCCGAGCAAAATAAAAATAAAAACTCAAGAACACACAAGCACCATGAGTTACTCATTCCGGCCACAGACTTTTCTTCGGCTAGGATTGTGTTGATAGGTACTAATCTTGCACACTAAGGGCATCGTATGAACACTAATCCACAATTGTGCAATCATAAGCCTCCCGAATACACAAACCATTCTCGAACCATGTTATTATGCCTAAGTCTAACTTACCCATCCTCATTTTTCCTCTTTTTCATTCTCGTGCAATCACATTAAGCGCGTTATCTCCACACACCTATAGTAAGGCCATCGCCGGTTAGTGACTCTGATCCTTTTTGCATGGGGTTCTGGAATTAAATGGCATACCCCTTGTTTACCCAATTGTAGTTGCGGGGGATTGGACCGTAATCCACCCTACCAAGTTCAAAGCACCAGAAGCCTCCGAACCAACTAACAATGGGAATCTCTCTTTTTTTTTTTCTTGTGTAGGTTCTACGTCCGTTGGGTTAAGTGACCGGGTGAGGGTCACCAAACTTAGAAGGAGCATTCCCTATATTTTTTTTTTTTTTTTTTTTTTTTTTTTTTTGAGATCACTCACTTATTTTCATCGGCTTCCTTACATAGAGCATGTGTGAGATGGTGCTGACTGCAAAGATAAACTACTCAAGAGCTGTCAGAGGGTGAGAGTTCAAGGCTATGCCATAATAAGGATTCCAATTAATTTCCATAAGCAGGAGACTCACGGTGTTAAGACGATACCGATCTTGTGAACTTTTCCCAAATCTCCACAACCTAGAACTCAGATTAATCTATAGCCCAAAACTTTCAAAAAGATGCATTTTTTTTTTTTTTTTTTTATAACTGAAAACAAACAAAAACAACGAATAAAAGCAAAGAAAACAAATGATTCCCTCCCCCACACTTGAAACAAGCATTGTCCTCAATGAAAGGGCATAACTATTAAAGTAGAGAGAAGGATGTAAGCACTCCCCGATCAAGTAGCAAGTAGTAGTTGGGTGCTTCCAAAGAAAGCTCCTCTATGTTTGCATCTTCAAATTTGAACTTTCATGGAATAGCTTTAGGCGCTGCCCATTGACCTTGAAAACTTTGTCAGTACCTGCACTTTTAATCTCTACTGCACCATGAGGAAAACATTAGTAACAACAAAAGGGCCAATCCATTTGGATCGAAGTTTCCCAGCCATAAGCTTAAGGCGGGAATTAAACAGTAAAACCTGTTGGCCCACAGAGAATTCCTTCCTAGAAATCATTTTATCATGGAAGTGCTTAGTTTTCTCTTTATAGATTCTAGAGCTTTCATAAGCCTCTAGCCGAAGCTCTTCAAGCTGTTGTAACTGGAGTTTTCTTTCAATACCTGCTTGTTGTAGCTCCAAATTACAACTCTTTACCGCCCAAAAAGCACGGTGTTCTATCTCTACTGGGAAGGTGACATGCCTTACCAAAAACAAGCCGATAGGGAGACATCCCTATTGGTGTCTTGAAAGCTGTTCTTTGAGCCCAAAGTGCGTCCCCGGCAACGGCGCCAATTTGATCCGCTGTCGCGCACGGATCAAAAACGAGTATTTTGAAAATATAGTATACGGTAGCGACAACTCGAGTATCGTCTCTCAAGGATTCTTGTGTGATAATTAACCAACTGAAATCGGATTAGGGGATGTTTGATTTAAAGTCCGATTTAACAAAGCGTAATAAATAGTTGGTTAAAATAGGCGATTATAAAAATAAGTCAATCTCATCGTTTTCGATTTCCGGCTAATCATTTGGTTTCTACCTTACCAATTCCCTAAGCGGCTTCGATCTCTATTCGGTTAAATATCGATTGTCAAGCGCCAAAAGATATATAATGATTGGTATTCCTATATTCCGAATTAAGCAAACGGATTAACACAATCGTGAATTAAGCAAACACGAGTTACTACGTAGTTTAACGACAAAGCGACGTAAACAACGACTAAAGATCAGGAATACAATCATGCGAATTTAATCAAAACCATTCCATGAAATACAAATTAAGCATATGAATATTCAGAGAATAGAATTGAAAGAGAAACAAAATTGAATTGATAGAGTAAAAACCTCAAAGCACGCTGGAAACTTCTTACAGTAGATCAACTCTCAATGATTAGTTCTCCATGAAAGTTATTCAAGCAATCAAGTATTTTGTGAACAGTGAAAACGAGAGATATGAACAGTACCGCGGCTGCTAGGTTTTAAAGGAAAAAACAAGGATTACCCGGTTATAAACCAACGGGTCAAAAAAACATAAAAAACCCGGCCCAAAACTAAATATTTATTAAGTCTGGAACTTCAACGAATTATTTGAGACTCTTGCGCTCCGAATTGGCTTTTTGCTGCAACATGAAAGTTGTAGCTTTTTCTCTTGGCTTTTCAACGCATATTAGAGCGCGTCGATCCGATACTCGCAGCTCCAGTTATGAATTTTTCCGTGAAAGCTGCTAAAGCTGAAAATAAAACACGAAAATCAAATTAAGCCAAAAATAAACTAAATTAGAAAAACATTATAAAACATAAAAATAAACAAAGCAAAACATAAAAATGCTTAAGTAAAAACATGGAAGAACGTGCATCAAAATGCACTGATCAAATTCCCCCACACTTGAACTTTTGCACTCCGAGCAAAATAAAAATAAAAACTCAAGAACACACAAGCACCATGAGTTACTCATTCCGGCCACAGACTTTTCTTGGCTAGGATTGTGTTGATAGGTACTAATCTTGCACACTAAGGGCATCGTATGAACACTAATCCACAATTGTGCAATCATAAGCCTCCCGAATACACAAACCATTCTCAACCATGTTATTATGCCTAAGTCTAACTTACCCATCCTCATTTTTCCTCTTTTTCATTCTCGTGCAATCACATTAAGCCCGTTATCTCCACACACCTATAGTAAGGCCATCGCTGTTAGTGACTCGATCCTTTTTGCATGGGGTTACGGAATTAAATGGCATACCCCTTGTTTACCCAATTGTAGTTGCGGGGATTGGACCGTAATCCACCCTACCAAGTTCAAGCACGAAGCCTCCGAACCAACTAACAATGGGAATCTCTCTTTTTTTTTTTTTTCTTGTGTAGGTTCTACGTCCGTTGGGTTAAGTGACCGGGTGAGGTCACCAAACTTAGAAGGAGCATTCCCTATATTTTTTTTTTTTTTTTTTTTTTTTTTGAGATCACTCACTTATTTTCATCGGCTTCCTTACATAGAGCATGTGTGAGATGGTGCTGACTGCAAAGATAAACTACTCAAGAGCTGTCAGAGGGTGAGAGTTCAAGGCTATGCCATAATAAGGATTCAAATTAATTTCCATAAGCAGGAGACTCACGGTGTTAAGACGATACCGATCTTGTGAACTTTTCCCAAATCTCCACAACCTAGAACTCAGATTAATCTATAGCCCAAAACTTTCAAAAAGATGCATTTTTTTTTTTATAACTGAAAACAAACAAAAACAACGAATAAAAGCAAATAAAACAAATGATTCCCTCCCCCACACTTGAAACAAGCATTGTCCTCAATGAAAGGGCATAACTATTAAAGTAGAGAGAAGGACAAAAGCACTCCCTGATCAAGTAGCAGTGTAGTTGGGTGCTTCCAAAGAAAGCTCCTCTATGTTTGCATCTTGGTATTTGAACTTTCATGGAATAGCTTTAGCGCTGCCCATTGACCTTGAAAACTTTGTCAAGACTGCACTTTTAATCTCTATCGCACCATGAGGGAAAACATTAGTAACAACAAAAGGGCCAATCCATTTGGATCAAGTTTCCACCATAAGCTTAGGCGGGAATTAATGATAAAACCCTGTTGGCCCACAGAGAATTCCTTCCTAGAAATCATTTTATCATGGAAGTGCTTAGTTTTCTCTTTATAGATTCTAGAGCTTTCATAAGCCTCTAGCCGAAGCTCTTCAAGCTGTTGTAACTGGAGTTTTCTTTCAATACCTGCTTGTTGTAGCTCCAAATTACAACTCTTTCCGCCAAAAAGCACGGTGTTCTATCTCTACAGAAGGTGACATGCCTTACCAAAAACAAGCCGATAGGGAGACATCCCTATTGGTGTCTTGAAAGTCGTTCTTTGAGCCCAAAGTGCGTCTTCTAGACAGCGGCTCGCCTCTTTCTGTTTGGTGCGCCATTTTCTCTAAAACCTGTTTGATCTCCCTATTTGAGATCTCTGCTTGCCCATTAGTTTGTGGGTGATATGCAGTTGACACTCTATGCACAACTCCATACTTCCGGAGCAAAGCTTCCATGGTGCGGTTGCAGAAATGAGTGCCTTGGTCACTTATGATAGCTCGCGGTATTCCAAACCTGCAAAAAATATTAGACCGACAAAATCTGCAACAACTCTAGAATCATTAGTCCTAGTGGGAATAGCTTCTACCCACTTTGAAACATAATCAACCAGCAAGTAAAATGTAGAGAAAACCAAATGATATAGGAAAGGGACCCATGAAGTCGATTCCCCATACATCAAATACCTCACGAGAGAAAAGCATGGGTTCTTTGAGGCATTTCACTCTTGCGAGTGATGGCAAAGACTGCTATCCGACACTCCTTACAAGTGCGGTAAGTCTCATAAGCATCCTTAAAAAAGCAGTGGGCCAATAGAACCCCGAGTCTAGGACTTTTCTTGCAGATCCTTTGAGGACCAAAGTGTCCCCGACTTGAGATGCATGAGAAAAATGCAAAATAGATTCAATCTCATAGTCGGGAACACATCTCCTAATTACTTGATCACTGCCAAACTTCCAAAGGTATGGATCATCCCAAACATAATATTTGGCATCGCTCTTGAGTTTTTGAATTTGTGGCTGGATGCACCTGTAGGAAAAATACCAAAGAACAAGATAATTAACAATATCGAGATACCAAGGAGTAACTCCATGCATAAGTAAAAGTCGCTCATCGGGAAAGTCATCCCGAATGGGATAAGGATCTTCCTCCCTTTCTATCCCCGCTCAAGTGGTCACCACCAAGTTCTCACTCCACTTTTATCTTTAATCTCCACATTAAACTCTTGAAGTAACAACATCCACCGAATCAATCTTGGTTTCGCTCTCGCTTCTTCAACAAATATTTTAAAGTCGCATGGTCGGTAAAAACAACAACCTTGGAACCTAGCAAATATGATCTCGAATTTATCAAGAGCAAAAACAATAGCGTAAGTTCCTTTTCGGTGGTGGTGTAATTAGACTGCATGCGAGAATCTAAAGTCCTAGAAGCATAATAAATAACATGGGCGGCCTTGTCAACTCTTTTGTGCAAGGACCGCCCCAACAAAGATAGTTAGAAGCATCACACATGATCTCAAAAGGAGAGGTCCAATCGGAAATTTGGATGGACGGAGCAGAGGTCAATGCTTTCTTCAAGACGTCAAATATTTGTTTTGCATTTGTCATCGAAGTTGAAAGTAACATCATTCTTCAACAAGTTAGACACAATGGAAGAGCTATCTTCTTGAAATCCTTAATGAAACGCTGTAAAAACTCGCATGACCAAGAAAAGAGCGAATCTCGCGAATGCAAGATGGATAAGGCGATGTAGAAATCACATCAATCTTAGCGGGGTCTACGTAAATTCCTTTTTTGAAATTATGTGACCCAAAACAATTCTGTTCAACCATAAAATGGCATTTTTCATAATTTAAAACAAGGTTAGTTTCGATGCATCTCTCCAAAACCATATTTAAACCGCTTTCAAACATGCATCAAATGAAGAACCATAAGCGAAGTGAAATCATCCATAAACACTTCCATGCAATTTTCAATAAAATCAGCAAAAATGCTAATCATGCATCATTGGAAGGTGCCAGGAGCATTGCAAAGACCAAAAGGCATCCTCCAGTAAGCAAGCGTCATCGAATGGGCACGTAAAAGTGGTCTTTTCTTGATCTTGGTGCAATATGAATTTGAAAGTAACACGAAAAGCCATCAAGAAAGCAATAATGTGATTTACCAAAGAAGCCGTTCAAGCATTTGGTCAATGAGCGGTAATGGGAAGTGATCCTTTCTAGTAACTGGTTCAATCTCCCGTAATCAATACGAACCTCCAAATTATTCGAACTCTAGTAGGGACAAGTTCATTCTTTTCATTTTTTACCACTGTGAGTCCAGATTTCTTAGGTACAACCTGTACTGGGCTTACCCATTTACTGTCAGAGATAGGGTAAATAATACCTGCTTGCAAGAGTTTGGTTACCTCTTTCTTCACGACATCGAGGATCAATGGATTAAGCCGCCTTTGGGGCTGCCTTACTGTTTTCGCACCATCCTCAAGTAAAATCCTGTGCATACACAAGGAAGGACTAATACCTGGGATGTCAGCTAATGTCCAACCAATTGCCTTCTTGTGCTTCTTCAAAACCTGCAAAAGTTTATTTTCTTGATCGAAATCAAGGTTAGAAGAGATAATAACAGGGAGTTTTTCATCACTTCCCAAATAAGCGTATTTCAGATTATCTGGGAGTTGTTTCAGCTCTAAGGATGGGGGCTGCTCGATGGATGGCGTGTTTGGGGCATTTGGGATGTCGAGAGCATCAATCGCATAAACAACTTCATTGACAATGACTTCACCTAAAGGAACCATGTCACCGCAAGGCAAAAGATCAATCTCAAAGACATACAACACAAAGGTTAGTGTCAGTACAATCAACACATGAATAAATATCATCAAACCCAGATAAGGATGGAAAATCCAGTGATAACAATTCAGAACAAGTGTCCTCAACCAACTCAGAGATCAGTTCAATATGAAAAACAGAATGCTCTTCTAAGGGGTATTTCATAGCATCAAAAATGTTAAACTTTGCAACAATGTCACCAAATTCCATGGACATGGTTCCATCATCAACATCAATTTTAGTTTTCGCCGTTTTCATGAGCAGTGCGCCTAAAATGATGGGAGCCTGCTCGACTTAGTTTCTCCTTCCATGTCTAGGATGTAGAAATCTGCGGGGAAAAATTAAATCGTTAACTTGAACGAACATCTTCCACCACCGGTGGGGAAGCGGCGTTGCTCTGTTCACATTTGGATGATCAAACTTTGTATCTTTGCCGCAAAGGACCAAGATTAAGGTTATTATAAATAGAAGTAGGCATAACATTAATACCCGCTCCTAAATCAAGCATGCAATTCTCAAATTTACTATCCCCGATGGTACAAGGAATAGCAAAAGTTCCCGGATCTTTCTGCTTTTGTGGCAAGACACTGAGTGATGGTGAAACATTGTGCTCTTTGTAGCCTTTTCGGATGAAGGCTTGGGCTGAATAAAGGCAGAGATATTTCTTCCCAAGTTGACTCTTTCACTTCCTTTCATCTTCCTCTTGTTGGTACACAAATCTTTGAAACTTGGCGCATGCCGGAACTCCGCTTAATTACATCAAGAAGCGGAATGTTGACCGCAACTTTTCTCGAAAACATCCAAGATCTCCCTCTCTTTGTCTCCTCATCAATCCCTTTATTTTTCAGCACTCTATGTGGGAAAGGGACTGAGGTGCATACTCTTTCTGTTTATTGTTTCGATTTCCACCACAAATGTAAGAGAGGTTCAGTGAAGAAGGTGTTACCTCAACAGTTCTTTTATTTTTTTAGGGTTGGTGGTTCTACAACTTTTAGGATCTCAAGGAAATTGCACTCACATTAGGGCCTCTTGGATTCACAACTGTTTGGGCGGGAAGTTGGTTCGATCCCTGGGCTTGCTGCATGGCATTCATTGAAGTAGCAAGCTGTCCAATCTGTGTTTGCAAGGTGCGAATGCTAGAATCGGTTCTCTGTTGGAACCGGAGATTGTTGGCGCCATTTGCTTGACAAGATCCTCTAGTGAAGGTCGGGAGAGGCGGGGGGTGGTCACGGGGAAGGATTTGGTTGTTGGTGAAATTTGTTGGTTCCCATATCGAAGGTTTGGATGGTTCCTCCAATTGGGATGGTATTTGTTAGTGGATAGTCGGGAATGTTGTACCCTTTCTCGATTGTTTCCTTGGTTGTAAAGGTTTCTTTGCATAAGCTTCGAGGCAACTCGGTGGTTGACTCATCTTTCAAAATAGGACATGTATCGGTCGGGTGCTCAGGAGAAGTACAAATACCACACAAGTTTGCTGCTTGAACCTTACCTGTTGCCAACCGTTTCACTAGAGAAGTAAGCTCATCAATTCTTGTTTCTAAAGCTTTGTTGGAAGAACCCTGGATCTCGTTCACACCCTTGGTTTGGACAGTACTGTTTCTAGTGGTGAACTGTTGGGAGTTGAGAGACATGTTCTCAATCAAGGCTTTAGCAGCAGCTGGAGTTTTATCAACAAGTGCTCCACCGCTAGCAGCATCAAGAATGTTCCTATCCATTGGTAACAGACCTTCATAGAAGTACTGGATAAGTAACTGCTCGGTGATCTGGTGTTGGGGACAACTGGACACTAACTGCTTGAATCTCTCCCGATGCTACTCGACTAATGACTCACCATCTGTCTAATTCCACATATCTGCATTTTCGATTGATGCACTCGGAGGCGCGGAAAGTATTTTTCTAAGAACACTCTTTTTTGAGCATTCCGACTTGTGATAGAATTCGGTTCAAGGTAATATATCCAATCCTTCACGCACCTTGCAATGAGAATGGAAAGGCTCACGAGTTTGATGTGATCTTGATGATTCCTTCAGCCTCAATGGCGTAGAACACACCTGACTCGAAATTCTTTCAAATGCTTATGCGGATCCTCACCGCAAGACCACTAAACTTTGGCAACAAGTGTATTAAACGATTTCAATTCAAATGGTGTATCGACTTGAGGATAATCAATACATAAACCATTATAGTTCACATCGAGGAGCGAAGTCGCTTTAATGTTCTTTGTTCAGCCATGTTATCAAAAACAAGTTCAGAATCAGAATCGATAACGGGTGGTGAACTAGTGCTAGTGTGATTTGCTCTGCGGCGTGTGTGTAAGGTTCTCTCAACTTCAGGATCAAAAGAAAACAAGTCAGAACAAACAGACCTAGTAGCCAGAACTAATGCAAAGAATGCAAAGAACAAATCGAAAATGCCAACAATGTCCCTAGTAGGCAGAAACAAAATAAACAAAGGGATAAGACTAAAACAAATTCAGAAAAATACAAAAACACCAAATTTAATCTAATTAAGTGAAATAAGAATTATGAGAATTTTTTTGGAATTTTTCAAAACTATGAAAACAGTAAAAAAATCATAAAAAATAGAAGGAAGAGGAATTTGGCGATTTGAGGCTGTAGTCCCATAACTCATTCCATG
Organism: Oxytropis ochrocephala; assembly: GCA_020916435.1. Lineage (NCBI taxonomy): Eukaryota > Viridiplantae > Streptophyta > Magnoliopsida > Fabales > Fabaceae > Oxytropis > Oxytropis ochrocephala. The sequence continues at coordinate 66,738,188 of CM037089.1, forward strand.
AGTAAGGGACTAATGATCGCACGATTTTTCTGCTCAGGTTGCAAGAAACAGATTTTGAAACGGACACAATTTTCCGAAAACCGGATTTTTGACATCGAATGCGAAATTGCCAAAATGATGAAGAACTAGGGTCTAAACGCAAGGGCACTAGACCGTGACTCTAAAATCGGTTATTAACAACAAGAATCCCGACAATGGCGCCAATTTGATCATTGTCGCGCACGGATCAAAAAACGAGTATTTTGAAAATATAGTATACGGTAGCGACAACTCGAGTATATCTCTCAAGGATTCTTGTGTGATAATTAACCAACCGAAATCGGATTAGGGGATGTTTGATTTAAAGTCCGATTTAACAAACAGAATAAATAGTTGGTTAAAATAGGCGATTATAAAAAATAAGTCAATCTCATTGTTTTCGCTTCCGGCTAATCATGGTTTCTACCTTACCAATTCCCTAAGCGGCCGATCTCTATTCGGTTAAATATCGATTGTCAAGCGCAAAAGATATATAACGATTGGTATTCCTATATTCGAATTAAGCAAACGGATTAACACAATCGTGAATTAAGCAAACACGAGTTACTACGTAGTTTAACGACAAAGCGGCGTAAACAACGATTAAAGATCGGGAATACAATCATGCGAATTTAATCAAAACCATTCCATGAAATACAAATTAAGCATATGAATATTCAGAGAATAGAATTGAAAGAGAAACAAAATTGAATTGATAGAGTAAAAACCTCAAAGCACGCTGAAACTTCTTACAGTAGATCAACTCTCAATGATTAGTTCTCCATGAAAGTTATTCAAGCAATCAAGTATTTTGTGAACAGTGAAAGCGAGAGAGATGAACAGTACCGCGGCTGCTAGGTTTTAAAGGAAAAAACAAGGATTCCCCGGTTATAAACCAACGGGTCAAAAAAACATAAAAAACCCGGCCCAAAACTAAATATTTATTAAGTCTGGAACTTCAACGAATTATTTGAGACTCTTGCGCTCCGAATTGGCTTTTTGCTGCAACATGAAAGTTGTAGCTTTTTCTCTTGGCTTTTCAACGCATATTAGAGCGCGTCGATCCGATACTCGCAGCTCCAGTTATGAATTTTTCCGTGAAAGCTGCTAAAGCTGAAAATAAAACACGAAAATCAAATTAAGCCAAAAATAAACTAAATTAGAAAAACATTATAAAACATAAAAATAAACAAAGCAAAACATAAAAATGCTTAAGTAAAAACATGGAAGAACGTGCATCAAAATGCACTGATCAGGCCTAGATGAGTATTGTTAAATTGAGAGTTGGATTGTTGAATAAAAATGTGGTTGAGTTGTTTTGGTTGGTGTGTTTGAAGGGGGGCGCCAATTTCATAAGGAAATGGCGCCTAGGTAGTGTCTTGTTCAAGGAGAAATTTGTCTTTGGGAAGAGGCGCCATTTCCTGGGCAAAATGGCGCCAGGTCCTTGTTGTGTGGTGTGCGAGGAAAATCGGGTGTGGGGCGCCATTTACTGGGAAAATGGCGCCAGGTATGCTGCTTGTTTGTGGCAGGGACGTGCGTGGGTGCAGGGGCGCAAATTCCCTGGGAATTTGGCGCCTGGTGTTGTGTCTGGGCTAGTGTGGCACGGTGTGCAGGCAGGGGGCGCCAATTCCTTGGAATTTGGCGCCTGTGTGCGTGATAAAACGGCTGAGGTGCGTGAGCGTGCAAGGAGGGCGCCAGTTCGCTGGGAACTTGGCGCCCAGTGAGCTGTGTGTGTGTGTGCGTGTGTGGGGCTGTACACAGGGCGCCAGTTTGCTAGGAACTTGGCGCCTGTGAGTGTGTTGCTGTGTGCTGTGTGCTTGTGTTGCGCTAGGTGGGGCGCCAAAATGGCTGCCCCTTGGCGCCTAGTTGAGCCAAAAGTGTCTAAGTGATATTTTAGTCCCTTAATTTTCAAAATAGTCCCTTGATTTTCAAAATAGTCCCTTGGTTTTCAAAATGGTCCCTTAATGTCAAAATAGTTCCTAAATCTTAAATAAACCCTTGGTGTGTCAGAATAGTCCTTAGGAACTAAATTAATTCTTTGGTGCGACAAAATGGTTCTTAGGTGTGGAAAAGGTCCTAGGGGGTGATTTGGTCCTTAGGCGGGATTTAATTCTTGGTGTGAGATTTAATTTAATAAATGAGGTGTGTTGTGTTGGGGTGATGAATAAGCGATGGGTAGGCTTCGGCCAAAGCGACGAGTTGTATTGTGGTGATGAATAAGCGATGGGTAGGCTTTGGCCAAAGCGACGAGTTGTGTTGTGGAGATGTTAAAATGATGAGTAATGATTGATGTGATAAATTTATTGTGTTGTGATGCATTGCCATGGTGTCACATAAATCATGCATATTCAGCGACGAGGTGGGCTTCGGCCAAAGTGACGAGGGCTTTGGCCAAAGTGACGAGGGCTTCGGCCAAAGTGATGATGATGGATCCACATGCATATTGCATACATACATATACCCATGTCTCCATAATAAAACTCGTGTTGCTAGTTGACTCGTTAATATTAACTACCGAGGTTATAATTAAATGATAAATGCCTTAATTGTTGTGTTACTAGTGGTTTTCCTAATATAATGTTTATCCTACTTGTTATTATTTATGTAAAGAGACTCACCCTAGTGCTTTTATGTTGCCTGCTCTCGTGGCAACGTGCAGGTGATACTGAGTGAAGGTGTTCATGCCTTCTTGGGTCATTGAGTCAGCTCTGATTAGTAACACCAGGGACGGGGGTTGTAGTACTGTCACCTTACTTTATGTATTAGACTGATTTGGATTATGTATTGAATATGTTAAACTTGGTTTTATTTCACATATTTGTGAAACTATTTTACGGATTAATGTAAACTTTAAACAGTTTTGAGGGTTCGCCCCACTTGGATATGATATATATTTCACGCACTAGATGCGTTTGAGTTTTAAATGATATATTGTGATGTTTTGATGAAATGTGGCACTCTCTTTGAGGTGCGTGGAAAAGTTTTTGAAAACTCGATTTTTATTTATTAAATTAGTATTTAGTAGAAGGGGTGTTACACATACGGCGCCACTTCACGAACCGAGCTTACAAATTTCTCTAAAACCAAGGTGTCAAAGCGGTTTCAACGAGCAAAAGCACAAACTAAACTGGATTGACCTTTATTTATAGTGGGTCTTAGAATCTCAACCGGCGACACATGGATCGACCCGTCTAATCAATTGTCATTAATGACTGAACTCGAAAAACGAGGCGTCATCATTATTAGGTATCTCGAATTCCTCAAAAGTCACATCGCTTAAATCAAATCATTTATTGCTTTTTAGAATCTGGAAAGACTCAACCAATACCAGATGAAGCAATTCGGATCGTCCACCGCCCATCTCGGAAAAGTAACATTGTCGTGAATATCAAGTCAGAATTACTCATAAGCAATCTGACTTGGGGGGCAACTGTTATGGAGTAAAAGTTGTTTTGTTAAATACACCACCCCCATTCTTCAAAACAAGTTATTGGGCTTTCCAAGCACTCAGGTCCAAATCCATCAATCAATGGCACACAACGCACCTCCAAACCGGACGATTCAGATCTCTCCACTGAAGTACCATTTGACTTTATAAATATGGCATTCATTACCCATAAGAAGGTACACATTTATGACCCATTAATACTTGCACTTAACTCTCCAACGCCTGACTTTAGTATCGGAGTGACTTTGCAGGTACACCCCACCTCGTCTCGGAACTCTACATCGGATAGCATCAATACTGATCAATCTCATGTACTACTTACTACTAGGATCGGTAAACTCCTAGATACGGTACATAACATAACTATAAGCAAGAGTATTTTTAAATAAGAATTTAATAAGCAAACCCAACATAAACAGAGAGGAAGCAAAACACAGTTCACTAAAAGTAGAAGAAAGAATAAACCTAAAAACTCAATGATGCTTGTGGTTTGCAAAAGAAAAATAAATCAGTAATTAAAACAGAATGAATAGAAAAATAAGAGTTGGTTTACACTACCTTACTCGAATATAGAAAGCTTAAAATGAGAATAATAAGACATACCAAGTCCAATTTCCTCACAAAGCCTTTCATGATATTTCGCCTCCTACATGAGTCAGTGAACATCCCGCGTAAACATATGATTTAAGCTAACTAGTTATACCAATCTGCAAAGAAAGCATGATTAAAAATCCTAAATGTATAAAAACAAAACAAAAAAAGGTAAGCTAAATCATTGACTTGGAATTGAGCAGTAACGGGATTTCGCTCCCTTACCCTTTCCCTCTATCACATCCTTAGGCTTCTAATTCCCCCCTTTCACTTTCTCTCTTCCTCTGTAGGCTCCCTCTCACTTTCTTCTCTCAAATTCTTCTTTCCAAAACTTAAAGGAATGTGCGTGTTTTTGTGTTTTAAGTGTCCCAACTTAGGTGAATTGGGTCTGCGGTCTACCAAAACTATTAATAGTATTGGCAATCTAAAGCTTGGGTGGAATTTCATTTCAACCAACTTACAATGTGTTGAAAAAATGGCATCCATAGAGGATTAGAGAGAAAAGTTTAAAGGTCTATTATATTGAAAGTGCTAAAAAGTTACAAATGAGAAGAGATGATTACAAAAATGAGTCAGCAAGATCTACCTTAAATACTAATAAACTAATGGACTTATGACTTAACATTCTAATGGGCCTTACTATAACTAATGGGCTTATACCAATATTTTAAGGGTTTTTCTTTTGTACCCCACCCCATCCCCATAAACCCCACCCAAAATGCCCATCGAAGCGTTTTTTTACAAATTTTTGACCAATCGTATATACACTGGGGGTATATATACGACCCTATGCATTTAGGCATCGTATATACACCCCCAAGACTTATATACGATTGGGAAAAACTCTCACCATAATCGTATATACGCCTTGGGAGGTGTATATACGATGCCTAAAAATAGGGTCGTATATATACCCCCTCGTGTGTATATATCGACCCCCATTGTATTTTTTTAAATTTTTTAAGTCAAATAAAAATTATATAAGTCACGAAAATAGGTTTTGTGTGTAGTTCGTTAAAATTTGACGACGTTATACGTCGAACGAATAATTTAGGCTAAAAAATCGGTTTTCGGGCAACATACTCCAATCGTAATGAAACCACAACTATTAAATCCGAAAAAAATCAAGAATCAAGACTCCCCTAGAAGAAACTTCTTATGGGACTACAACCTCAAAATCCCAAATTCCATCGTTTACTATTTTTTACGATTTTTTTTAATTTTTCATAGTCTCCAAAAAATCTAAAAAAATTTGTATAGCCTTATTTTGGTTTTGTTAGATTTTTAGTGGTGTTTTTATAATTTTTTGGAGTAGTTTTGACTATTTAACGAATTTTTAGTAGCCTTTTAGTAATAAAAATTAAAACAAATTATTAAAAAAATAAAAAAGTGCATCGTATATACCCCTTTGAGTACATATATACGATTGGACAAAAAATAGCCATCGTATATCGTACCCAAAGGGGTATATACGATTTATTAATTTTTTAAAAAAATTAAGTTTCAAAGGGCATTTTGGGGTTTTTGGTATTGGGTGGGGTGGGGGGGATGGGGTGGGGTACAAAAGAAAAACCCATATTTTAATACAATGGGCACTTTTTTGATTGCAAGAGTCTATAAAAATAATAAGGTGGTGTATTATCATGCCTCCTCTTCTATTTGGTGCGGATTTAAATATTGTATTTATGTGATTCTTGAGCACTCAAATTGAAGTTTGGGAATGGTGTCGGGACAATTTTTAGACCGACACTCGGCTTTCTAGGCTTATTGTTGATATTATTAATATTCTTGCTACTTTGCACAAGAATTTCAAAGCTATTCAGAGTGATTTTATAGTGAATGGTTTTTTTGAGCAAGCAAATTATATTATATATTGAAATAGGGAGTAAAAGGGATATTTTATAGTGAATGGTAGATAGTCCATCCCTGCAAAACTTATCACTCATTTCCCTCAATTTCATTCTGAAATTCAGGATATAGTTATTACTTCATTTCATTCGAAAATTTAAGATTAGTTGATGTAGTATTATTCTATTTCGAGTGACTTGACTTTTAGAGATTCTTTTCATTTTCATAATCCTGCATGCAGGCCAGGTGGTTCTTTAGATCATGATAGTTTGGATGAAATTTTCCCGCATTCTAAATTCTTTATTCTTTGGAGGACACTTCACAATAAGATTCCAACAGATGATCAACTTTGGATTAGAGGATGCACTGTTGTTTGTATTTGTAATCGTTGTGGTAATGATGTAGAGACTTTTCATTATCTCTTCCTTGTTTGTCTTTTACCTAGCATATTTGGAGTTAGCTTGGTGGTATCCTAAGCATCCCATTTAATACCTCTTCTTTTCGGAACATTTTTCCCTTGACTTCTCATGGTTGGAGCTCTCAATTGAGTGATATTGTATCTACTACCATTGTTAATATTTTTTGGATAATTTGGTACTACATGAAAAAGACTAGCTAGATTTGGTAATCATGTGATCTCTTTACACTCGGCTATCAATTGAATCCTTCCCAATGTTGAATTAGGAAGGAATGCTTCTAAATCTTCAATGTTTTCCTTCTCGTAGATGAGTTTAGGGTTAATTATAAAAGTCTTCAATGTCATTGGTAACTATAGAAGTTCATTAAACATCAAAGAGGTTATTGGATTTTCCCCTGTTCCTACATGATTAAGTGCAACACAGGATGGTCTTTGCTAAAGGGTGTCTGAACAGATTGCATGTGGTGGTATTTTTAGAGATATTATACTTGGTTGTTTATCTACCTCCATTGGAAATAGGTATGCACTTCATCTTTGAAATTCTTGGGGATATGTTGGCTATAGAAATTGTTTTTAATAAAGGTTGAAAGTTTTTGTGGTTAAAGTGTGATTATAAGTTAGTAGTTTCTGGTTTCAATAAAAGCAAAGTTGTTCTCTAGAAGCTAAGAAATAGATGAAATAATTGTTTATACTTGACTAGACGGATGAACCGTTTGCACTCACATTTATAGATAGGGAAACATCTGCTTTGATAAGCTTGCTCGTTCTGAAACTAGTATAAGTGGTTTTGTTTGGTGGGATCTTATTCCTAACATCATTAGTGAGGATTTTTCCAGGAAAATGTTAGGTCTGTATAGCTATAGGTCTAATTTTTTTCTTTGGTTTTGCGTTTCTCCTTGTTTTGTGGATTGAGCTTTCCTATTGAATCTATTTTTTGTGTGTTATAAATGATTATTCTAGTTTTTTTTTTAGATTAAAAAGTTTAGGTGAGTTGGGCTCCGGGGGCTCACCAGGGTCGAGCGAGCCTCAAGGCTCTTTGAGCGCTTTCTGAGAGTACTTACAGATCACCCACCAAAGAGGTCCTCACATCGGCAGCGGGAGTTGAACCCACGACCTTGTGAGCCAACTCCTTACCAACCGAGTCAACCTTCCTTGGCAATGATTATTCTAGTTACCTGTTAATAGGAATGTTTTTATCCCTTTTTGGTTATATTTCTACTTTTATTCATAAGTTTTGGCCTAATCTCCATGTTTTTTTTCGTCTCTTCCTTTTTTTATCAATAAAATTTAGGGGAGTGTAATTGTATTCGACTTGTGTTTATTTGCTATCTATTCCATCGTATTTTATTCATCAACATTGTCCCCTTATATAATATTATTCATCTTTTAAATTTTCTAATTAATACTATCCAAGAATAAACCTTAAAAATATACTAGTAAAATTCTAATTAGGATTTATTCATAATCTATTATTATTTTTTGGTACAAACAAGGGAATAGAAATGAAAAGGAAAAAGGGGAAGAAACCAACTACTCTCAAACGAATTTCACTCCACAAGCATCAGCCAGCAATAGGTGCAATATACCAGCAGGAGGAGTATCAAAAGAGGGCCAACTACTCTTCTCAAAGGCTCCAAATTTAGCTACAAAGTCAGCACAATAATCCCTTTTTCGCGAAGCAAATGTGATAACTACACTAACCAATTCCTCCTCAGCAGCTCCTTCATGTTTTGAAAGATTGAGGCATGATGATTCCAACTACTGGCCGACTCATATACCAGCTGCAACACATTTTGAAAATCATTAAAACACACCAAAGCTCGGTATCCCTTATCCCATGAAAACTGAAGGCCACGTTTCATTGCTAATAACCCAACTTTAAGATTATTTGTGACCCCAATATATATAGCCAGCAAATCCTACAATCCAATCCCCATTTCCGCCACGCAACAATCCTCCAATCCTCGGGGCTCTAGGATTTCCAAGACTACTACAATCAATGTTTAGGATAACCTCATGGTTCCTAGTTGGATTCGAGACACCAAGCGAGGCAGTCTCTGAGTACGCAAAGCACCAAGGCAACACTTTGTATCCAGCACTCGCTAAGTATTGACCATTCAACCTATCTTTCCAAATAAAATTGTCATTCACTACATCATTTAAACAAAAGGAAAGGGTTTTAATGTACTCAATGATGTTGTTGGGGAGCAGAGTGTACAACTAGTGGAACTAGGAAAGGGAACACATTTAGCAAGAGGCTCAAACTCTGTCCAACAAGAATGCCAAAAGGATTACTTGCCATTACCCACCCTAAAGTTATAACCCTCCTTCAAAATATCTCTAGCTTTCATAAAGGAAATCCAAGTGTGATCGTACCTTGACCAATGAAGAGTTGAAGTGTTGGTTGATTCGTCAAATGGGCCGGTCGTTGAATGAGTGAAAGGACCGGTCCTGGCTTCACGCGTTGAATACCTCGGGTGGTACCTGCAAAGATACTCCGACGATCTAGTGAGAGGTCGCTCGGGCAGATAGCACAAGGTTAGAGAACGTACCTGAAGCCATATGCGAATGGCGTATATATACTGCGAGGTCCGACCGTTTTGCGAAGATTTCGGCCGACGAGAATTGCGCTCCAAGCGGCGTGTTTGGGCCGTCGAGACGGGTGGGCGCGAGTCCAATTGTTTGTTGGCGATCCTCGTATTTGCTAATACACCCGAGAACGATTGCCCCCAAGCCTAGGTCGCTTAAGAGCGGGTGAGGCTTGAATCGATGCACCTGGGAGTGAAGTTATCTTGGCGAAAGCGGGACGCGATCGTTCGCTTTCTGTAGGGCGGTGTCGACCGCTTGTCAACCATCGGCCGTCTTTGTCGTGGACGGTTGGTCTTTCTTGACATTTAAGGCGTGGACGTTTGGTGTCTCCGAGGTTGTGCCGAGGCAACCATTGGTGAAAGGCGAAAGCGTTGTGACGCCGTATCCGGTCCCCGCCGGCGCAGAATCCGCACTATAAATACCCGCCTGCTGAGTTCATTTCTCACACTTCCAAGAATTGCTCTCGCGGCCGACTAACTCTGCCGCCGACTTGCATTCATAGTCGTTTCGTCTACTCGCGACCGATCCACAACATCTGTTTAAGGTATGGATCGATCTCTCCCTTTACTTTTTAAACTTGAGTTTTTACCTGAAAGTACTTTGTGCTTTTCCACGCCTCGTGATAGGGGGTGTCGAGTCGAGGATGGCCAACTCGCCCCTCTCATGAGTGTTCGCTCGATCGACCGACTCGTTCCCTTTATCACGTGTTTTTCGCATGCCACGGATGGCCCGACCGCCCGTATTCCCGGAAAACCACCGCAATCTTTCGCTACATATATGTCGAGGCGGCGAGCCCAATCTCCACGAGGCGAGTCTAAGTCGTCTTCGGCGACAAAGGTTCTAGCTCTTGGCGATTCTTGGCGATGACGAGCTCGAAGTTCTCGTTCTTCCGGTCGAGGATCGGCGGCTCAAAGACCTGGTTCCGAGCCCGTCCATTACGAGGAGGAGCGGCCGTGCAACTCTCCACCGCCAGAGGACATTGTTTCTCGGCGGAGGAGGAGAAGAAGATGTCGATGTGATTATCATTGATGATGATGAAGCGCGAGTGCCTTCCCGATCGCGGACGAGGAGATGGTGGAGGCGGCGGCCGAGCCGAAGAAGTCCACGGGGAAGAGGTGGTTCGACCCGGCCGATGGTGCGTGCGGAGGTAAACATCGGAGGTCGAGCGAAGGGTCGGCGAAGTTCAAGCGGATGTAGCCCGAGATGTATCGACATGTCTTGGGTATCGAAACTCTTCGCTCTAATAGGAGCATTATTGCGTAGGCCACGATGCTTTGCCCGTCTGCGGAGCCGCCTCGATGACTCACCGGGTGTTTGGAGGTGAGAGGCATGAAGGGCGGTGAAGATATTGCCACTTATTCTCCCAACTTCAAGTTCACGATGTATCGGCTCGTGTTCGAGAGGATGAAGATTACCCCTCCATTTACTGAGTTTCAACGTGACGTCCTGCGTCACATCGGGGTCGCCCCTTCTCAACTCCATCCTAACGCATGGGCGTTCCTGAAAACTTTCGAGGTCCTCTTGACTAAGCTGGGTCGGCCGGTGTCGATGATCTTTGTTTTTCACCCTCTTGGTGGTGGCTCGGGAGAAGGCAACAAGGAGAAGAGGGAGCAGGTCTCCTTTAAGATGCAGAAGACTCATCACCGGTTCTTCAAAGCATACCAGGAATCCTTGGGAGCGGCCTAGAGAAGCCAGTACTTCTGGATCGTTCCCACTGAAGAGGCTGGTAAGGCCGTATCGGAGGTTCAACCGGACGGAATGCTCGGTCCCCCTTACTTTCCCATCATGTGGAACGAGGCTCACTTCTGCAGGCGGCCTGGGGATTACATTTACACTGTCAAAGACTTGGGGGAGGCCGACCTGCAGTCTCTGGATATGATCAAAGCGCTGGCGGGCATGATGCGTCCAGATCCTAAGGGCGACATACCTTGCCGACCCTTTGTCTTGCTCGAGGGCCAGGACCTGGAGGCCGAGATCGGTTTGCTTTTGAACTTTGCCTTTACATTTTATTGTTAATGCTCTTTTCTAACCTTTTGATTTGTCGTTTCGCAGAGAGAATGGCCGGCAAGAACTGGGAAGTGCTCGAGTCAGTTTTGAAGCCTGCTTCCATTCAGGGTAGAGAGATCTGACGGATCTCGGCCGAGGATGTTCTGAGTCGTCCTCCAAGGTGCCCCCACTCCCGAGGGCCAAAAGAAAAAGCGTGCAGATTTGCCAAAGGCGTTGGTCGCCTCCTCGTAATGACGATCGCTCCTCAAGCGAATAAGGCTCGATGGCCGGAACATGGATTCGCCAAGGCCGACCTTTCTATTCTCTCGCTCGAGGGTTTAGGGCCAGTCGAGCTCGATAGGTTCGAGGAAGAGGCCGATGGAGGTTTGCGCTTTCTCTGCACGGGATAGACAAAATCATGGCCGAGGTTGGGGCGAAAGTGAAGGTACTTTACTTTTTGATCCGTTATTTCTTTTATCTTAGATCGACCGACTAATAGGTGAGCGATCTCTGTTTTGCGAGGGCTCGCATGCTGCTAAGGAGTCTTTGTCCAGCTGCGGTGAAGTCACGACAAGCTTGCCAAGGCCAAGAAAGAAGCTCTTGTGGGCGAGGAGGGCCAAGGGCCAAGCTTGCGAGAGGAATAAGGAGCTCGGTGGGCAAGTGACCAATCTGAAGAACGATGTCGAAGCCTTGGAAAAGGATAAGGCCAGATTGGAGGCCGAGAATGCCGAACTGCAGGCGAAGATCCAAATGGTTGCCCAGGCCGGTCGGGAGGCAGCAATCGAGCAGTTCTATAACGCTCTTGCTCGGTAGCGTGCCTTGAATGCGGATCTCGAAAATCAACCGATGAGAAGATGATAAATCCCGCCCATTACGTTGCGGAGAACAAGATCATGCTGCCTGAGCAAAGAGATGAACATGGAAACGTTGTTCGACCGGCCACCGTTCTTTTCTGAAACCTCTGAAGCCGCTGCGGCGGTGTAATTCTTATGGCTGTTTAACTTGCCTTCGGGCACAACAATTTTCTGCGCCGTGCGATATTTCAATTTAGTGGATGCTCGCTTCGGCCAGGCGTCCCTTGTTTGTAATGACAATTTTTTCCGTGTGATTTGCTTGTTTACTTAAATTTGATTGCTTCGCATTTATTTTCTAAGTTCACAAACTTTAAATCCAAGTCGCTCGACATTTCTTACTGCTACATTGTGCCCACTCGGTGACACTTGATTGGGCCATTCAGATGGCACTCGATTGGGCCATTTGATGGCACTTGAGGTAGGTCGTTTGGGACGGCCTATCGCGATGGGTTATAACTTAACCCTTGGGCCATTTTCGATGGCACTCGTTGGAGTCAACTTCGGTGGCCCGTTGCTTGCATGCCGTCTCGGCACACGCCTTCTGAATCGTTCGGCGACACGAGGTTCGTGGGTTATCTAACCCTTGGGCCATTTCGATGGCTCTCGAGGTAGATCGTTTCGACGATCGATCAAGTTGATAAATCTTCGATCGCTCCTTTGCCCACGAGCATTCTTGAAGCGACGGTCATACATTCTTGCAAGAAAGTAAAGAACACATCATATTTCTAAAGGTCGGGCCTCTGTAAAAAACCCCGGTGGGAAAAAGCGCTGCTGCTTTTCATTTCTAGATCGGTCGTCATTACATTCAAATCATTCATTACATTCAAGCGTAATATTTCCTAAGTTTTTACGCATTCCACGTTACGGGATAGTCGCCCCATCCATGGTTTCGGCTCGTAAGCCCCCTTTCCGATCTTGTTGATGACCCTGTATGGACCTTCCCAATTTGGTGCGAGCTTCCCTTGGTGTGCATTCTTGTTTCCTACGTCGGCCGTCTTAGAACGCGGTGACCGGCCAGTGAAGTCTCTCTTTTGCACGCGAGTATTGTACACGGCTGCGACCTTCTGTTTGATCAATTGCTCTCTTAGTGGCGGCAGGTGCGCGTGACTCTTCAATTAGGTCCAATTCTTCTCGAATAGCTCGGTCGTTGTCAACCACTTTGTAGGGGATTCGAAGTTCTCAATTCAGCTCGCCCATCTCTATGGGTATCACACAAGATCGATCCCATATACGATGCGAATGGGGACTCCCGATGCCGTTGAGTGAGGGTCGTCACGTAAGCCCATAGAACGGATGCGACTCTTCGACCCAGTTCCTTTCGCTTCATCAGTCTTCGCTTCAACCCACGCGAATTACTCTGTTGGCGCCGGCCAGCCGTTAGTGCGAGGGTGCTCGGCCGAGGTGAAAGCATTTGTTTTACCCCTAAGTCGGCCAACATTTCTCGAATCTCTTGTCTGCGTGGCTAGGTGCCGTTATGCATTATCGATTCTTTGAGGATCCCAAAGCGGGCGACACACACCGTAGAAGAATTTGCTTACTTTCGCGTAGAGGTGATGGTTGCAAGAGGCTCGGCCTCGACCCACTTAGTAAAATAATCTACCGCCACGATCAAGAACTTGAAGCGGCACGGAGCAGTGGGAGCGGGCCTAACAGATCCATGCCCCACCAAGCGAGCGGCCAAGGTGAGACAAGACTTTGCAACTCGTGGAAGGTGCAATGTGGACATCGGCATGCATTTGGCATTTCTTGCACTTACGAGCGAGCTTCTTGGCATCCTCGTCCATGGTCGGCCAATAATAGCCGGCCACGAGAGCCTTCTTAACTATGGAGCAGCATACTGGTGACTCCCACAAATACCTTCATGAATGTCCTCAAAGACATGGTCGGCTTTGACCGAGCGTAAGACACCTTAACAATGGAGAGGAGAATCCTCTTCTATACAACTTTCCTTCTATGGCCGAATACTTGGTCGCTCTGAGCACGACCAAGCAGCTTGCCGGATCGCTTTCGGTTCTTCCCTTCAACAATGTATCTCAGGATAAGGGTGATCCAATCTGAATCCGTGTCGACATACAGAACGGCCAACGACTGACTTGGCTTGGTCGATACGCTCGGCCGATTTAGAGTTTCCTGAATCAAACTTCTGTGATTCCGGGGTCTTCGTGCTCGCAAGTTTCGATAGAAATGCGCGCTCGAACATTTTTGGTCCGAGGCACATGAGTCACTTGGCCGGTCAAAGCTGGCTTGAGAAGCTCTCTTTACTGCGGCTAGGTAATTCTTGAAGACGTCGTCCTTAGCATCATATAATTCTTTGATCTGCGAGACGACAAGCAAGGAGTCTGATAGAAGTTCAACCCGGTCGACATTGAAGTCCCTGGCGAAGTGCGCAGCCGGCTATATGCACGCCTCATACTCGGCACGATTGTTCGATGTATGGAAAGCGAAAGTCAAAGACACTCCGCGGCCGGGCCTTGGAATTTTCTAGTATTAGGCGGCTCCACTTCCTTTGCTATTAGGCGACCCATCGTGCAAGATCCGGTCGTTTGACGATCTTACGGGGTAGGAGTCATTTCGGCTATAAAGTCGGCCAACACTGCGCTTTGCGGCCGATCCGGATTCAAATTTAATGCCAAACTCGCGAGTTCCACCGCCCACTTTATCATTCGTCCCGCGGTCCGCCGATGGAGGACTTGCTCGATTGGTCGATCGGTCCTTACCACGACACGGTGGGCCACAGTAGGGCCTCAACCTTCGGCGGCGATCGAGTGCAAGAGCAAACTTCTCTATTTTACGGTACCTCGGCTCGGGCCCTTGCAACACTTTACTAATAAAGTAGACCGGATTTTGTTTCATTTCGCATTCTCGACCAACACGGCGCTCTCGAACTCTTTACGTGATAGCCAATCATGCAGTACAATGTCTCGCCGCCGGCGGCTTAGTCATAATTGGCGGATTGGTCAAAGCTTGCTTCAATTCATCCAACGCTCATTGGCATTGGTCGATCCACTCAAAATCCACCTCTTTCTTGGTGAGCCTAAATGATGGTAGCGACTTGCAGGCCGCTTTGGGAATGAACCTGGACAGAGCGGCCACCATGCCATTCAGCTGTTGTATTTCTTTTTTAGTCGTGGGCGGTCTCATCTCATATCATCACCGCCTGCACTTCTCGGGTTTGCTTCTATCCTCTCTCGATCGGTGGAAGCCCAAAAATCTGCCGGCCCTCACCCCAAAGGTACACTTCTCAGGATTCAGTCTAAGTGAGTTTTTCCTAGCTTCCTCAAATATTTCCCTGAGGTCGTTCACATGATCTGGGTCGGTCACGCTTTTGATGATCATGTCGTCCAAGTACACCTCTGAGATTCGACCGATCTGCCTTTTGAAAATCTTGTTCATCATCCTTTTGTAGGTCGCTCCAGCGTTTCTTGAGCCGAAAGGCATCACCTTATCTTGAAAATTTCCCGATCCGTCATGAATCTTTGTCTTGTGTCGATCGGGGATACATCGTGATTTGATTGTACCACGAGTAAGCGTCCCGTAAAAAAGGCGGTAATTTGTAGCGAGGCCCCATCGACCCGACTTGTCGATGTTGGAGTGCAGGAAGGCATCCTTCGAGCATGCCTTATTGAGATCGGTGTAGTCTACACACATCCTCCATTTGCCATTCTTCTTTTTGACCAACACAACATTGGATAGCCGTGTCGTGTACTTGATCTCTTCTATGAAATTGGCCTTTATGGCGTCCTCAGCGGCTTTGCGTGCGCTTGAGATTTTCCTCGATTCGAGTGCACGTCTTCTTTGAGCGACCAAACGGCCCCTTCATCGATTGAAAGGCGATGGCGAGGCTACCGATAGGAATGCGGGCATGTCGATGCACGCCATGCGAGCAGTCGGCATAGTCTCTCAAACATAGCACAAGGTCTTGCTTCACTTGCTCGGTGAGGTCGCTCACGAAGCGAGCTTGGATCTTTGTTGGGTCGTCTCCCAGTTGCACATCTATTAGTTCTCCATGAGGTTTCGGCCTTTTCAACCTATTTTTCGGTTCTCGGGCTAAGTCATCATCGTTATCCTGCGGGTCATTTATGCGGATCATACCAGAGCATCCAAATCGATGGCGTTGACTTGATGGCCTTCACGGTGCTTTGAGCGTTTGGGCCAAGATCTACCTCATCGCAAATTTGGCGATACTGGTCGTGGCTTCGTCTTGCGCCTCTAGGTCGCCGCCCGGGGTAACTACCGGTCGTCCCTGTCGTAGAATTTCATCTTGGTGTCTTTGTTGATGCCACGGCCTCTAGCTTGCCCAGGGTCGGCCTACCAATGATGCACTGATAGCATGATTTGAGGGGGAGTACAAGGAACGTCGTGCGGACCGTCCTGTACAAAGTGCTATCTCCAGTGTCGTCACCAAATGTGACCATGAGTTCGATCGTCCCCAACGGGTAGGTGACTGCTCCATTGAAGCCCGTTAGGGGAGTAGGCTCGGCCTGAGGAATTATCTCGCTCCGATCGACCTTGATCTTGTCAATCAAGCCTTCAAACATGATGTCGGCCGAGCTACCCTGGTCGACTAGAATTCTTTGAACTTCAGTATTGGCCATAACTGCCCTGATTACCAACGGAACATAACTGTTTGGCCTGCCATCGTAAGTCGCTATCTTCAAAGCGAGATGGGGGTCTATTCGAGACCGGTGGGACCGATGTTGAACCGACCATCGAGGAGCTCGCCCCACTTCCTCTTTGTGGCTTTATTTGATTCTCTACGGTCCAACGGATTTCCACCGTGAATGACCATTGCGACGTTGCGCCCCCTGGATCGTGGAGCTTCTCGATCCTCGGACCGGTCTTTGTCTTGGGTGCTTGAAACAACTAGAGCACCCTTCCCTCGATGCGGATCGACTTCTTCGCTTCTCTGCGAGGTCGGTCGCCTTCCTCCGACCTCACATACTTTCCCAACTTTCCTTTACGGATGAGTTCTTGATATCATCTTTGAGGCCATCTGATCGTTAGTATCATGACCCTTGCTTTTGTGGTAGCGGCAATACCTTTTAGTCGCCGTGCCCCCTTCTTGAGCACACGAGTGGATCGGGCCGCTTTACTCCCACAAATTCATTGTTTTGGCACTCGCTATAGATCGTGCAATAGAGGTGTTCGGTGAGTGCGATGATCGAACTTCTTATCTCGAAGGTCGGACCGATTGTCGCGGCGACCTTCATGCCCTTTGGCCGGCTTACTATTTTTTCTTCTTTAGGTCGTGCGCGGACGGCCTTCCTTCTTCGCCAAGGTTTCTTTATACGCCATGTGGGCGTTAGCCCTCGTTAAAGTAGGCGAGATCTTGGTAATGGTTAAGAGTGAATTCTTCTACGAACCCGGTGGTCCGGTCGAATACCACCAACCAGATATTTTAGCTTGTCCTTGTCGACAAGTCACGAGCGGACTCGGCCTCGATGTTAAACCGGTCGATATATTGTCTCTCGTCTCATTGTCGCCTTGAACAACGAGTCCAAGTATTCTTCATACCGATATTGGGCGGTTTGCGGTGTAGTGAGACAAGAATATTACGATCAAAGTCGTCCCATGAGGAAATGGAATTGGGTCGCAGAGACTCCCACCATTCCAATGCTCGGCGCCCCGGTGGCCGGGAAAAAGCACGCATTTCGTGGTCGGTCCCAATTCCCTATAACAACAAGTAATTATTGAAGTAGCGGAGATGTTTATGCGGATCTCCTCGGCCGTCAAACTTGTTGAGATTAGGGGCGGCTTGCGGAGATCTCTCGGAATTTTGTAACGCCGATCTCCACGGAGAGCGGGTCGTGCTCATTCTCGAATGCCGTTCGACCCAAAAGGTTGCATTGCGAGGCATGCCTCGTGCCCGGCATTCCATAGAATCCTCCGGATGGGCGGTTGGTGGAAGGCGAGGATGCCTTACGGGTCGTCTTCGCTTTGGCTCTCCTCGGCCGATGCGAAACGTCCCCGATTCTTCCATCTCTGTAATCTTCCGGCTCTTCTCGAGAATCCCAAGATCGCTTCTCGACCGAGCGTGACCGGACGACTCATTGGAGGAGTACGGTGGGTGGCGGCCGGTGTCGGGGCGGTAGCTAGAATCTTCATAGTCATTGGACACCGAGCGCGCGTCACGCGTTTGCCGCCGAGGCGACCTATGCGCGCTGCGTCTTCTTGCCGGAGAGCGGTGGGTGGTGCTCTCCCGCGAGAGATGCTCCTTCGTGGAGGGGCGGTGTCTTGCGCGCCGGCCGGCGGCGAGCGAGAGGTTCTCTCCGTCTTCCGCACGCGCGGCACCGGCCCGACCCTCTTTCGTCTCGAGAGATGAGCGCGTCTCGTCTGCGATCACGATTTTTGTTTTGCGGGATTTGCAAAAGCGGCGAAATGACATGATCCGGCAGAGGTTCTCGAATGCCCGCTTCAATCGGCTTCGGCGGCATGTCGCGAGAGCGGGCGGTTGAATCTCTTTGGAGGATAGGTCGCGGCCGTTGTGCACCGAAGGCTCTTGTCGCGAAGTCCTTGAGACTCGTGGATCGTGGCGGCCCGCCCTCCGGAAGTGCTGCGATGGTCTGCCGGAGGATTGAGTCGAGAAGTGGCCCGCGTGCGGGGGCGGTCGCGTGGAGCCATGAAGGAGGTAGGATAGCGCCACGGGCCTCCCAGCGTGGTCGCCAATTTATCGTACCTTGACCAATGAAGAGTTGAAGTGTTGGTTGATTCGTCAAATGGGCTGGTCGTTGAATGAGTGAAAGGACCGGTCCACGGCTTCACGCGTTGAATACCTCGGGTGGTACACGCAAAGACACTCGGCGATCTAGTGAGAGGTCGCTCAGGCGGATAGCACAAGGTTAGAGAAGCGTACGAAGCCATATGCGAATGGCGATATATATCTGCGAGGTCTGACCGTTTTGCGAAGATTTCGGCCGGCGAGAATTGCGCTCCAAGCAGCGTGTTTGGGCCGATCGAGATGGGCTGGGCCGCAGGTCCAATTGCTGTTAGCAGTCCTCGTATTTGCTAATACACCCAGGAACAAAGTGTATGACCCATTCTTTTTCCTGACCTGAAGAATAAGGTCCTCTCCCAAGTATTTATGACTAATAACCAGCTAAATCCAAAACTTGTCTTTCTTAGAATGTACCAAGCATAGTTGTATTGGTATGACAGGATATTAAGATGTCAAGGCTTCTAGAGGCTCTCTCTCTAGTAATTTTATTCCACCTTACGAGATTACTAGCATGATCCTTGGTACCCTTCCAGATAAAGTTTTGTGTAGTTATATCAATCAAGTCATAGTTTCACTGGGAAAACCAAGAGTTTTTCTTATAATAAACAATGATTGAATTTAACACTAACTTTTCCAAGGTGACCCTCCGAGCTTTGTTCAAAAGCTTGTTCTTTCAAGAAGCAAGTCTGGATTGAATCTTCTTAACAATAAACTGGAAATCAGCATTTTTGACTCTCCCCTGGAGCATAGGAAAACCAATATACTTCTAAAAGGAGGTAATGCTCCTACCACTACAAGAAAAACACATTTTTCCAGCAAAAAAAATCTGCCGGAATGTCTCAAATCCGCCGGAAAAGTGACGTTTTCGGCAGATTTTTCCCCCGATAAAACGCTCGCAGGTAATGTTTTCCAACGGACTTTCTACTGATAATTTCCGGCGGATCTTTCCGCTGGTAATTTCCGGCGGATTTTTTCCGCCGGTAGTGGGAAAATCCACAGGAAACGTACAATTACCTGCGGAGGTAGTGGAGCTAGACCTCGGTCTGAGGGACGGCTCCCTACTGACTAAGAGTCATGAGAACGTAACATCTAGACTCCGTATAGGACGGGTAATAGATTTACTAAATTATTTAACTTATGCATTGTTGTTAAATATTATTTATTTATTTATTTTATATTTATTTATACATATATACACGATCGCAGGAAGCTGAAGATTCCCGCGAATGGGAAGAAGCTAAAGGAGCTTGTACCTGAATCTGATCATTATATGCTACGGAATTAGATTGATAAGTCTAGTCTTGGGGAGCTTTAGTTTACACCCATGAAGATAATTAACTATGAGCTTTTTTCTGCATTTGTGGAGAGATGGCATCCCGAGACTAGTTTGTTTCACCTACCATTTGGTGAAATGACTATCACATTGGATGACGTGTCCAACCTACTGCATTTTCCCATCTTAGGGTCATTCTTCCTCCCAGGTCCAATTAATACTAGTGATATTGTTTAGGTGGGGATTGATTTGTTGGGGTTACCACGTGCAACTTGTGTAATTGAGTGTAGGAAAACTCGAGGAGGGTATTTCGTGTTTAGATTTTTATAGAATGCCTACAGAACACACCTGGCTGAGGATAGTTATGATTTTGCTACATGGGCGTATTTGTTGCTTTTGGTGGGTTATAGCATCTTTGCAGACAAGAGTACCACGTGCATACCGGTCAAATGGGTGATGCTTTTTGAGAACTTTAATAATTGTGGCCAGTGGGTGTGGGCTCCAGCTGCCTTGGCCTTTTGTACCAGCAACTGAATGAAGCAGCTTATTGGAAGACCTCTCAGTGTGGAGGTTACACGACTTTGATCCAGGTAAATTCATTAACTTTTTTATTATTTACCCACATATCCATCAGTGGCTTTTTCCTATCCTTCATCACCACTTGTTTACACTTAGTATTCACATTCTTGCGTATGTGTTACCGGCAAAGCAAATTGAAACTTTCCGAGAACACCGCCTTTATGGCACTCATCTGTCCAATATCTCTACAGTGATAAACAGCTCAGGAAGCGCAATATCAACCACTATCATTTCTCTCAGCGTCTGCAATACCATCTAAAATTGTCATACCACTCATTCGACAAATAAGCAAAGAAAACCGAGAAAGTGAACTCGGTGGAAACTCAGGGTGTGCCCACATGATGTCACCAACAACATCAGAATTCTCAACTCTTCTTGTCCTACACAAATAGTGTTCAGAATCTATAACCTCATAAGCTCTTGGATCTCAATTCTAGGACCTCTGCGACCCGTCTGAAACATCCTGTGATGCCTATGCAACTACGTGATACTACTCAAGTTCCCCACAAATCTCTTTTTCAATGCTTCCAAAATCTTGTGTGGTTTGACATTTAACATTGTATCGTCATCCACCATAGAACGCTCTTCCTTAGTGAATCGCCCAAATATTGGAAGTCTGATACATGATGGAGCTGGTTTATGGTTGTGTACTCCACAACTAACCTCTACTTTCCAGTCCCTAACTAGAGGATTCAAAGGTTTAACTTTTAGCATGAATGGGCAATCGCACTTCTTTGAAGACCTCGATCTACCTTTAGATCAATTTCACATCCACTCTAGTGTCTCTCTCATGTTTTGCGCAACCCAAAATAATATTATTTTTCACCCACTTTTACCAATTTCCTTATCTGATCTGAGGATGATAACAACGGTTCTGTTGGCTTTCTCAATCTCTCTAGCCCAACGTACGATATTATCACGGGTAGGAAAAATATACAAATAATTTACTTTATCATTATTATCACATTAAAATAAATTATAATTACTGGTAAAAAATATTAAAATATTAATCGTTGATACATACCTCGTTAGTTGTAAATGCATCTAATAAATCCATGGTAAAAGGCAGCATCCCATCATCCGTAACCCTAACGGTTTAATTTATAAATTAAATAAATAACTAAATAAATATAAATAATACCCCGGATTTATCCATTCAACATATTTCCGGAGTCAAAACATCTATAAACCCGGAAATACCTAAACGGCGTAATTGCGTAAATATTCAAAATTAATTAACTCCGGATTTATCTAAATCACATAAATCCGGTTCTCATTTTAAAACTCCGGAATTATGTGAGTTAGATAATTCTAGGAAACAAAATTCTTTAAATCTGGATTAGTCATTCAAATATAATTCCGAGAAAATTTAAAAAAAAAAACTCCAGATTTACCTTTAAATGTGTAGTTTCAGGAAAGGTGAAAATTTTGGAGCATCTGAGTGATTTTGGGTGAAAATGAAAGGGGTATGTTGATATTAAATTCAATTAGGGGGGGTATGAGATCTAAGAAGGGGATACAAAAATCGCAACCCTAAAATAGGCCACACGGCCTTTACTTAGAAAAGGAAGGCCTTTTCTTTTCCCACGCTCCTCCTACTCAAAACACACCCCATAAGGGTGTGAAATGACCAAAAGGCAAGCCAAAATGTCTTTTTTTCGAGAATTTTCACGTGTTCGAACACTAGGCTTTGAACAGGTTCGAGCAACATCGTTCGAGTGTGTTAAATCTTGACTTCACACCCTCTTCTGTGTAATTCCCCCTGTTCGAATGGGGTCATAAGAACCTGTTCGAACAACCTTGTGCGAGAACACCCTATTTTTTTTACAAAAAATGGACCCTCACACCACACTCACTAATTTAATTGCGTTCGCATGAGGTTGTTCGAACGTGTTCGAACAAGGTCGTTCGAACCATCATTAAACATGTCATCCCAGCGTTTCACGCGAGGTTATTTTTGGAATAAAATTTGTTAAGGGGTGTGGAAGGGTAGGAGGAGGAGTGGGAAAACCAAATGCCAAAAGGATTTGGAGAAAGCCCATAATCAAATCAATTGAGAAAGAATGCAGTAGGAGATGGAAATGGAAACAAAAAGAGGCCCACACTTTTGGGGCATCTTTATATAAGTTGACAAAAAAAAAGCACTGTTTTTGTTACACTCCTTCTTACTCAGAAAACACCCCATAACTTTGCGAAAAAAACAAAAAAACCATTAATAAAATGGGCAATGCGTCTTTTTTCTCTAAAATTTAAACTGGTTCGGATGCGGGAAACTGAACCCATTCGGTCAGGAGCAATCGAACAAGTGTTTTCTTGAGACACACCTCCAAAGTTGTGATTTTAACCCATTCGGTCAATGTTAGCCGAACAATTCTCTTTTAGCTGGCCATCTTCGTTTTAACAGTTTTTCAACACGTCCCTTCTTCCACATATGGCCAGACCATCTTAAAAGAAAATGGAGAAACAAATAAATGCAAATGATGACTATATTGAAATTGAATCTCTAGCCCTTTTACTCCTCACAATACCATATATGTGATTCCTTTCTTCCACACCCTTTTGTGATTTGTTGCTGAAAGATGTGAAATTTAGTGGTGTTTATAGGAAATTGAAAGATCTAATAATTGGGAGTGAGAGTGTTGAGAGGTTATTTTGAGGAGGAGTGTTGTTGATAACGGCAGAAGCAAGGAAAAGATGAGAGATTGGTGTAGATGGAAGAGGAAACTATTCACGCGTGATGCTGTGAGGATAGTTTTGAAATATTTGAAGTTCGGGTGTGTGTGATGAGTAGAAAGGGGTGTGAAAACGCAATTTCAAAAAAAAATACATATAAGAGTCTAGCACATGTTAATTCTGACATTTTATACATAATTTTATATAATAATAATCATCCGAACTAAATATCAGTGCTCTGCTGTTTATTTATTTATATATATAAAAAAGTAAAACAGTAAAACTAGATATTTTCATCGAAGAAATGGATTGTATATTGGATCTATAAAGGTGGGTAACTTGTTCCCTTCTTTTCCCCACTCTCATCTCCTCTCCCTTAGAGCATTATACTTCCAAGCATGAGAGGCCTGGTCAATCAAATCACAAACTCAAAGAGAAGAATCCTCCTCCCTGCACTGAGCCAAACCACCAGTAGCAAGCCATTTATCCTTAGTAACATTCACCTCTTGACCATTGTCAACACACCACCTCCCTTCCCTCTTCAGAATATCCCTCCCATGCAGTAAACTCCTCCACATCCACGAGACCCCTGGTTTAGGATTAATATTCCAGAAATATTCTCTAGTACAGTATATACTCCTAAGCATAGAAGCCCAGTAAACATTAGGACTTTGAATACACCTCCAGGCTTGCTTAGCTAAAAGAGAAGAGTTCTGAGTAGTAAAATCCTTGAAATCCAAGCCCCCTTTATTCTTATCACTACAAAAAAACTTCCAGGACTTCCAATGAATACCTCTAGATTTGATCTTTGAACTCCACCAGAAGTTAGCAACCGCAGAATAGAAAGATTGGCAGAAGTTCTTTGGAAGCCTAACTATGGACATCACATAAGAGGGGATAGCTTGGATGATAGACTTAATTAACACCTCCTTCCCTACTTGAAATAAGAACTGTTCCTTCCAACCATCAAGTTTAGAGAGAACCCTTTCATTTATCCAAAGAAGAGCTTGACACCTAGAATTACTCCATTCAGCAGGAATCCCCAAGTATTTTCCTGGAGTCTCCCACATAGGGATATTCAGAATAGCAGCTAGTTCTTTTCTTAGAATTAGAGGTACTCCTCTACCAAAAATAATCCCTGATTTCTGAGTACTGATCCTTTGACTCGAAGCACCTGTAAAAGCATTCAGAATAGCAACAGTTTTATAGAGTTCTTCTTTAGTAGCCTTACCAAAAATAAGGGCATCATCTGCAAAGAAAAGGTGGGTTAGAGGAGGGGCTCTAGGTACCAAAAACAGACCACACAGAGAGTTATCACTATTAGCTTTAGAGAGGAGCCTAGAGAGGACATCAAAGACTAGGATGAAGAGATAAGGAGAAATAGGATCTCCCTTCCTCAAACCACACAAAGGAACTACCACTCTACTCCTATTGCCATTGACCTAATATCTATACCTGACTGAAGACACTAGAGACATAACAAGGGACACCCATGACTGACAGAACCCAAAGGAGAGAAGCACATTTTTGAGGAAGTCCCAATTAACTCGATCATAGGCTTTATTCATGTCCAACTTAATGGCATAACCATGAGAAGAACTCTGCTTACTCTTCTTGAGAAAATGAAAAGCTTCTTGAGCAACCACCAGGTTATCCTGAATCAATCTACCTACCACAAAGGCACTTTGTTGAGGAGACACCAGAGAGTTTAGGAGAGGCTTGAGTCTAGCAACCATGACTTTAGAGATAATTTTGTAAACAAAGTTACAACAACTAATAGGTCTGAGTTGATTAATTTCTTTGGGTGAGGGACTTTAGGGGTTAGGGCCACCAGAGTATCATTAGTCGAGTCCCCTAGCACCCCAGAAGCAAAAAAGACCCCCACAACTTCGCACACATCCTTGCTGATTATATTCCAATTTTTCTGAAAGAATTCTCCGTTAAATCCATCAAGACCAGGCGCTTTTAAAGCACCTAAAGAAAAGACAACTCTCTCTATCTCAGTCTTGGACACTGGAGCCATAAGTTTAGTATTCATCTCTTGTGACACTAGTAAGGGGATCACATGCAGACAATCATCACTAGGGGAGGCAGCCCCAGGACTATATAGCTCCTTATAGAAGTCTTCCACAGCTTTCATAATTTTAGATTGCCCTTCCACACATACACCATCTTTGTCTTTCAATCTGTGCAGCCTATTTCTGTCTCTTCTCTGAACTGTTGAAGCATGGAAAAACTTGGAGTTCTTGTCCCCAAAAGCCAGCCATTTGATTCTATATCTTTGACCCCAGAACATCTCTTCCTGTTTCCACAGCACATCAATTTCCCTTCTAGCTGAAATAATCTCCCTAACATTATCCTGGCTATTTCCAAGATTACTCAACCTCTGGATTTTAGCTTTAAGCTTGGTAATCTCAACCGCAGCATTCTTGAAAGTTACTTTCTCCCAAGCCATCAGACCTCCTTTGCATTTCTTTGATTTTTTGTTGAAGTTCTCCCACCCTACTTCACTACCAGCTTCAGACCACCAATTTTCTTCCACTATCCTCCTGCAATTAGGATGTTCTTCCCAGAAACTCTCATATCTAAACACTTTTGTACTCCTAGCAGGAGGGTTAGGATGAAGGACAAGCGGAGAGTGATCAGAGTTGGTAATAGGCAGAGCAACCCCAAGAGCATGAGGATACAACAATCTCCACCCCCAGTTCACCAGAATCCTATCAATTTTTTGGAAAGTGACAACACCATCTCTAGGGTTACTTGCCCAAGTAAATTTGTTCCCCTTGAGATCCACATCCATTAATTCATTGGAGTTTAGAAACTCTCTAAACATTGATAATCTGATTGGATCAATACCTCTAAGACCATCCTTCTCAGTGATAGAGCACATCTCATTAAAGTCCCCCAGTAAAGGTTAGAAAGAGGTAAGTTATGAATTTGGATCCAAAAAGGGACTTTGTCAAACTTGAGCTCATCATAGGTAACATTCGGGTTCCATTCCTCCAAACAAAGCAAGTTACTCATCACATACCAGGGACACTTCCTCAGAACCTCGACAGCATCCTCCTTCTTCTGAAAACTGAATAAGAACATGTTCTTTCCTACCTCAGACATGTGAATCTCTGAGTAGGAAGACCAAGCCTTTAACATTATTTCTCTAACAGCTTTAATGTTGTAGATTTTCACCGATCTGATACACCCCACTAACGTTGCGATTGACATTACCTCCTCTTGCAGGTTATCAAAGACTAGTTCCTCCTGGAGAAGTTCAGGATCCTCAACAGGGAGAAGCACAGAGTTATCAAGATTAGCCATAAGTTCGATTGAAGAACTCACCTAAGATCAAGCCTAACTGAAACAAGCGGAGAAGAGACGACCAGGACCGACTCAGGACCAGAAACCCTAGATCTACTACAAACCAACCCGACTTAGACACTAACTAGGAACTCGGACTCTACTATTACTACTAATGTAACAGTAAATGGACAGACAATTTGATTCATTTGATACAAAGACGCACAGATGCTGAATAGAACTAACAGGACTAAGTTTTTTCACACCAAGGTGTACACTCTGGTCCCATTTTGACACGACCTACACACAACACCAACCAACTAGCAAGACTAGATGGTTACTAACAGACACTATGTAAATGAATATAGCTTTAATGGAACTCTATAGACTGACTAGAGAAGATAAAGGAAAACTGGAAATCATTAAACACTAGATGACATTAAGACCAAACCGAAACAAACGATGGAACGGCGGAAGCCAAGCACCTAAAGCCCCAACGGTAACCAAACCCTAGCAGAGAACCCTAGGTACCTTTTAGTTTAAACACTACAAGAATAAGCCTGTATTGCCACCAACATTTGCCACGGAGGACTGTCCGTCGCTAATTTGCGACGGATTTGCGACGAAAAGAGATGTTTCACATGAGCGCTAAAAATCCCGCTTACATTTGCCACGGAAATAGATGTCGGTCGCTAATTTGCGACGGAAAGGGATTTTGGTCGCTAATTTGCGACGGAGGGTTGGTCGCAAACCCGTCGCAAATGTCAATGATAATTTTTATTTGTCGCGTGAGTTACTAAACCCTATTACTTCTCTTCTCATAACACATAACACAGAACGTCTTCCTCCGTCTCGCTCGACTCACCCTCCGTCCTCCTCCATCTAACCCTCCGTCCTCCTCCATCAGCCACAACCCACAAGTCTTCTCTCCTCCCTGCATTTCCTTGTGCAGCCATAACGTCTTCTCTCTCTCTCAAACCGGTTTCCACAATTCAGCTCGATTTCGGCGTGAGAGTGTAAACCCAGTTTCTGGATTTCGGCGTGAAAAGTGTAAACCCAGCTAGTGCTTCTCATCTCGATCTCGCCTCAACTCGATTTTCTTCTCAACTCAATTTCTTCTCAATCTGGTATTACTTCTGATTTCTTCTCATTTTCCTGGAATCGATTTCTTCTGATTTGTGAATAAACCCTAATGTTATTAACTTCTTCTGATTTCTAATTTTGAAACTGACTAACTGTTTTCTGTTTATTTGTAAATCTAGGTTGAAGAGATTTGTAAATCACATAACCTCTATTTTAAACCATCATCCTGCTTTGTTGAACCAACACAAGTTTGTTTTCTCTGATTTTATAGTAGGAATGTGTGTGATGATGTGTTGTTGCTAGACTAGATGTGCTTTAATTTGATAGTTTGAGGTCCTGAATGTATGTGATGATGGGTTGTTGTGTAACAATTTCTCCTTTCTGTGTAATATATATGTGTATCCATATAAACATGTCAAAAGATTTTCAAATAAGACTACTATATTGATACAGTTGAGCAAGTTGGGTTTGTGATTGAGGGAGAATTAAAGTCTCCAAACGTGATTGCTGACATTAGGTAATAATGTCTATTATTTAAATTTGATAGAGATTGTTAATGGATATGGAATACTATGGAATCTGGTGTGTGTGTGATTTATTCATGATTTGTGTTTGTTTGAGTGATTGGCTGGGACTATTAATCTGGAGCTCATATATGATGGGATGAATGTCTGCTACAATTATATTCTAGAAGCTAATTTTTTTACTTTTTTATTTTCCCCAGTTACTGGATAAGCATTGATGCCCAACAACATGAAATACCTTGACCTATATTAATCTTGGTTTATTCCATCTATTCTTATGCATGATGTTTTTGTTTTGAAAATATCTAGATAAGCTTGTTATTGATAAATGTCGAATTTGTAGCATCGCTAATTTGCATGATCATTTGAAGTGAATTGTGGAACCTTGTAGTTCTTGATCTTGATGTCTAGAAATTTTTTCCAAATATCGATGTGGGAACCGAGAATTAAAAAACTAAATTGAATTTTCCAAATCCTTATCATCTGATTGTAAATGTGGCTTAGTGAAGGACTTGGAATGAGACTTTATCAAAGGTTTTATTCTTTAATATTTTAATAAAAAGTTGTCCATAAAAGCGAGCAAAGAGACAAACATGGAATGGTTGTTTATCCTCCGATCGCAATGTTTTGATTCACAGTTTGGTTTGTCTTCAAGATTACTAAGAAGTAAGAATATTTTCAGTTTCCAACCAATAATAAATGAGTTATACAAAAAACAATCAAGTGGGTCTTGTGTTGTGTTCTTCTGTCTAAACTTGTCACTACCGGATTGAACATGGTCAAACCAACTACAAAATCACAACCTCTTGTTTCCAAATCCTCTAGCACATACGTCTACTTCCATTAATAAGTCCATTGTTGGTTCTACTAACGTACTATTAAATTCAAAATATTAACCTCTTGTGCCTTTTGTTGTTCTATGTTACTCTTTTATTTTGTTGCCATAAGAATGTTGGAGTGTCTTAAATGGGCTGGAATGTGATTTTTTGTTGCCATAAGAATGTTGATTGTGATTGGTTTTTGAAATATGGGTTTTATTAATGCTACCCCAATTTACAATATAACTTATTTATATCCGTTTTGTTTGTATTTTTTGTGTTATTTTCAAAGTTTTGATTTGATTTTGATTTTCAGGTGAGAAATTGATTTTCCTCCAAAACCCTAAATTCCCAATGTTGAATCTTTTGAATCTGTGAATTGATTTTCTTTTAAAAATTGATGAAGAATGACAGTAGATTGTTGTAAATAGCTTGTTGTGGGTTTTGATAATAGTTGTAAATAGCTTTTGTATTTATTTGCCATTGAAATTATTGATAGTTGCGTGATGGTGAGGTTGCATGTGTCAAGTTTAGAGCTGGATTAGATCATTTCTGAAGCCACATGGTAGTTTCAAACAGTGCAGGTGAAGGTTTGGTAGTGGGGTAGCCTTGGGACGAGTTTGAAGGAGGTTTAAAGCTTTGGAAATAGGTTTCTCAGAGTACACAACAATTCTGCACAAAAACAGCTTTCACCACCTCTGGTATTTCCTTCATAACTCTTTACACAGACCTCATTTGAAGTTAATTTTTGCTTATTTAGAAACTATACACAAAATACTTCAACATAGGCACAAGAACCACGTGATTTGACTGAGTATTGGGGGAGAAAAGTTAATTACAAGTTTAATTTTTACTGCAGAAACTTTTCGGAACCAGTCTCGGTATTTTAGCTGTAACTCCCTGAGTACTCGTCATATCAGGGTGGGACTTGAACCATAGGAAAATAGACAAAATTATCTACACATTAGGCACTGGTTTGGATGGTTTTGGGTAGAAATTGAATAAGTTATGCTCATTCTAAACTGGTCACAGATGCTGTCCAGAATGAGTTCTATTGGGGTTGTTTGAAGAGTGGGAAGTTGCGTCAATATTGAAGTAAATGCAATGCTAGAACAAATATCTCATTGTAATCAACCATCACTAGAGGACATCATGTTGTGGTGCTAAAAATACTCTATAGACATTTTTTCTATAGAAAAATGTTAATTTCTAGGATTTGAATCCTAAACCTCCTTCTTTAAACTCATCATACTCTATAGACATAATTGATAGGCATAAACCAAGTCTAAAAATATCTGTCTTTGAGTGTGGTTTAATAGATGCATATCACTTTTTGAGTTGTAAAATAATATAACCTCAAAGTAGTGTTTTTGGACACCAAGTTCCCTTATATGAAGAAACCTCTTCTTGTTATGTTTGCTATAAACCTCCAAGTTAAATTTATGACCTTTCTATATAAAAAGAAAAACCTAAATGACTTTGATGGAGGTGACGTCAAGGGGTTGATTATGATGATATTATTCTTAGAGTTTCTTAAAGTTAATTTTTTTAACTTTCGAACTGTGCTTGTGTTTTGATTTGGATTATTTATATAGCTTTCGAACTGTGCTTATGTTTTGATCCATCATTATTTTTTGTGCTTGCAGATATTCTATTTGGTTGGATTCGGCTTGTTTTGCTTGGAGTCTTTTCTAAGCTTGTGGGTGCTTCAGGTGAGGGACCATTCTATTGATCTAGTATTTCCTATGCACTTGTAAACAATAGATACAATGCACACATGAAGATTGTGTTTTATTCTAACACATGAAGGAATTAATGAGTTTTAAGTTCTCTTACTTTGATAATTTTATATTTTTATTCACTGTATATTTCTCTAGATGGCTTATTGATCATGCTTGAAGTTTATGGTTGTGTTTATGAAGTTGAAATTGATTTTCTGGTTGTGTTTATTATCATTTTGCAGCTACTTGTAGTACATTTGCTCAAGGGCGTGAATTATGAGACAAACATTATATAAATATATTAGATTATAACAACAACCCCAAAGCATTCATAAACTCTATTTTCTTAGTAAAAAGTCAAGAGAACTTTATGATCTAGTTACAAGAAAAATAGTAAATTAGAGAAACACATTGATGTTTATAGGAATAGGTAGTTGTGAGTTCTTTAAAACTACCTACCTAATATGATATGATATGAAAAGTAAAGAAAGCCATATCTCAGAGAATGAGTTTGAATTTGTAGTTGCTTATCTATGTTGTACAAGATATTGAATTGCACATTTGGGTGCATGTTAAGTTACACAAAATTATGTTTTTGTGTATGGTACCCTTTCTTGAGGATAGAAAAGGAGGTATGATTTGCATTTTAGGTAGCTGTGAGTTGTTTAAAACTACCTAGGTAATATGATATGAAATGTATCAAGCCCCACTCTCTCTCGATGGGCATCCATCGTTTAAATTTTTGTCTTGTTCTCTCTCTCTCTCTGGACATAATTTCCTCCATGATATATTGACAATTTTAAACGTGCAGAATGGAATTTCCTCCTTCGCACCGCCTTTGGATGTATGATAGGTTGTTTCCAAAAAGAGCGGGTTTGAAACAATCTTTTGTAAATGGCGTGTGGGAGTTTATTCTTTTTGCAATGACACAAGAACAATTTAGAGTTGAAGGGGGGATTCGATGTCCGTAAGGCGTCAAATGCGAATGTGGAAAGATTAGGAATCCAACGGAGGTCATTGATCACTTGAATAGAGTTGGGTTTAGGCCTAATTATTGGATTTGGACGAGTAATGGTGAGAAAGGGTTTGATGTCGCCCCGTTGGTTGGCGAAAATTGCATGGGTGCTTCAAGTAGTTCTCTGCGGATATAGGATGTGGTGAACAAATCAACTTGATGCGAGAATATGGTGTGTGACGGTCTTGGGGTGAATGTGTCATTCGAGGAGCAACAATATGATAACATGGAAGAGCTTCCGAATGAGCAAGCACGAGATTTTATAATCTGTTGTTAGATGCAAACAAACCATTGTTTGAAGGGTCATCTAACTCAAAGTTATCGATTTGTGCGAAGCTTTTAGCTCTCAAATCATCGAGTAATACATCTGAGGTGGGAATGAACTTGATATGTGATATGATGTCGGGGGTGACACCTATGAATGAAAATTTGCCAAAGAATTTTTACGAGGCTAAGAGGTTAGTTTCTAAGTTGGGATTGGAAGCTAGAAGGATTGATTGTTGTCCGGAAGGTCACATGTTGTATTATGACAATGAGTTTGGGAAAAATGATGTTGCGCTACTTGAATGCAAATTTTGTAATGCGCCGAGGTATCATGCACGCAAAATTGGGACTAGTAGTAAGAATAAACCAATTCCTGTGAAGTCAATGTTCTACTTACCAATAACTCCAAGGTTGTAGAGAATGTTTGCATCCGAGAACATTGCAGAAAAAATGACGTGGCATTTTGAGAATAGATTTCCTGGTGTGTTGCGCCATCCGTCTGATGGGGAAGCGTGGAAACACTTTGATCGGGTACAACCTGAGTTTGCAGCGGATCCCCGCAACGCGTTTGACTAGGGTTATGCTCCGATGGTTTACCCCATATACCAAGCATCGGCCGCCATATTCTTGCCGCCCGTTATTGTTACGCCGCACAACCTTCCCCGAGATGTGTATGACTAAACCTTACATGTTTTTGACTTATTCGATACAGCCCGAAAAATCCAAAAGGTGCATTGACATCTATTTAGAAACATCTATTTAGCCGCCTCCACGATTGACTCCAGGCCAGGTTTGGGATAGAGTTAGAGATTTGCCCAAAATCACAGATGATCCCCTTGTTTCTCGATTTCATGGATATGGACAAACACATAATTGGACAAAGAGGAGTATCTTTTGGGATCTCCCATATTGGAAAGATAATTTATTGAGGCACAATCTTGATGTGATGCACATAGAGAAGAATTTTTTGACAATATATTTAACACGTTGATGAACATAAAGGGCAAAACAAAGGACAATGATAAGGCGAGATTGGATGTTGCTCTTCATTTGCAATCGAAAAGACTTAAATTTGAAGCCACAAGCTAATGGAAAGATGCTCAAACCCAAAGCGTGTTACTCATTAACAATCGAGCAAACAAATTCAGTTTATCAGTGAATAAAAGAATTGAAATTCCCAGATGGATATTCTTCTAATTTGGCAAGATGTGTTGATGTGAATAAGAGAAAAATGAATGGGATGAAAAGCCATGATTGTCATGTATTTATGGAATGTTTACTCCCTATTGCGTTTAGTTCTTTACCGGCACATGTTCTAAATCCGCTAACTGAAGTGAGTCAATTTTTTAAGGATTTGTGTTATATATGCATCTTTAAGAGATGTTGACCTTGTTAGGATGGAACAAAACATTTCATTCATTCTATGTAAGATGGAGAGAGTATTTCCATCTGGTTTCTTTGATTCTATGGAGCATCTCCCCGTTCATCTAGCATATGAAGCAAGACTTGGTGGACCGGTTCAGTACAGGTGGATGTATCCATTTGAAAGGTATCATTTTAAGAACATATTCATTTTTTCCCATTTGCGGTGAGTATAATTTTCCATCTAATCAAGTTGTTTTATAGATTCATGGGTGATTCTAAACGATCGGTGAAAAACAAGGCGAGAGTTGAAGGATCGATTTGTGCATCATACCTACACCGTGAAATAACCCACTTTTGCTCACATTATTTCACCAACTTCACTTTGAGAAATGAAAGATATGATATGCAAAATGATTGTGTTAGACACCCATTAGTGTTATCGGTCTTCGGCCAATCTGGTCGCCATTCTGGGAAGGAGTCGATTCATTGGTTAACGGATGCGAGTATAAGTCACTCATGTTCATGTGTTGAACAATTGCATTGAAGTTAAACCATACATTGAGTATGCATATCAATATTTTCATTCAATTAATTGTTCATATCGTCATCTCATTTAGTGCGTATCATCTAATTTGATCAGTCATTCTTGTTGTCGGAAGACGTAAGAGTTGATCGTGCATCTGCTCATATATATGAACATTTTCAATTATGGTTTCAAAAAAAGTAAATGTTGAGTTAGTTGTTCCTCAACCTTAATCATGTGTTCTTACGAAATAACTTGTTTGTATGTCATGTACATAGGTTTACTACGAGGAACCAACTCCAATCAATCAACACTTGAGAAATTTATCCGATGGTCCTTATACAAAAGTGAAAGAGTATCACACATTTTTCGTGAATGGCTACAAGTTTCATACCCACTCATGGACGAAAAACAAAGCAACAATTAACAAATGAGTCTATGTAAAAGGGGTCAATGAAGGAGGTGAAGATGATTATTACGGTGTAATCAAACACATTTATGAACTACTGATTCAGTGAGTTAGACTACGCTAAAAGCGTAGTGTTGTTTTATTGTGATTGGTTTGATCCGTCACCTATAGGTACCAAATTGGATCCAAAGTATAATAGAGTGGACATACGAATGGACAAAAATATCCAGCGTTTTGATCCGTTTATAATGGCGAGAGAATGTGAGACAAGTGTACTATGTTCCTTATCCATCAACTCAAGAGACAAGCGAGGTTGGTGTGTCGCAATCAAGACAAAGCCGAGGAGTCGCGTTGAAATAGATGATCTAGTGGAAGATGTTCCCTATCAGGCAGATGATATGTCACTTGTAAATGAAGTTAATGAAGTTGAACAAATTTCTAACTTACGTGATTTGGAAAGCAATGGTGAAGAAGTGGATCCAAACAACTTGGAAGAAGAGGACTCACATGAGGTTGTAGTTGATGTAGAAGATGAAGACGATGAAGAAGATGAAGATGAAGAATGGCCAGAAGATTAGATATATATAATGTGTTTGTGTTTGAATTGTGTGAATTGTTGTATCCAAACAACTTGAACTGCTTTTAATTCATGTTTGTCTTTGAATTGTGTGTGAATGAATGTATCCAAACAACTTGAACCACTTTGTAATGAATGTATCCAAACAACTTGAATTGTGTGTGAATTGTTTAATGAATTATTTTAGATGTAAATTTTATGTTTTTAAATTGTTTATTTGTGCTTATGTTTCATTTCCTCTACAGCATGGCATCGGTGGAGGTGATTCGTCGCCACCTAGACCACCCCATGATCGTAAGTGGGAAGTCTATAGTTGTCCTCGTCGTAAGAAAAGGGTAATACACGTTGAGTACACGGTGACTATTCAGAGATGCCTACCACATCTACCCCTACCTGCACACGCCCAAAGACATGCGGTAGAGTGAGATCATTGCAAAATCCTCCGACACGCACGCAGTGAGACCTCCTGAGTTAGGTCCTTAGGCGAGACCTGCTGAGTAGGGTCCTTACAAGCAGACCTCCAGAGTTAGGTCTTTACTGTGCAGACCTCTCAGAGTTAGGTCCTTAGAGCGGACCTGCGGAGTTAGGTCCTTAGAGCGGACCTGCGGAGTAAGGTCCTTACAAAGAAACCTCTAGAGTTAGGTCTTTACAAAGAAACCTGCGGAGTTAGGTCCTTAGAGCGCACCTCTCAGAGTTAGGTCTTTACAGCAGACCTCCTGGAGTTAGGTCTTTCCATATTGGCTCTAGTTCCTCGCCACGAGTTACTCCATCACCCACTCCATCTCCTGCAGAGGTACATGGTCGCAGATTCATCTCCACGAGTGACTCCCACTATCACAGAGTCCTCAATATCGCATGATTCCTACACGAGTTTTCATGCGATACCTACTCCTACCCCTTCACCCGATGTCGTGCCTACTACTCGACCTCTTTGCCATCTCCGATGCAGAGCCACTTTCACACGGAGATGATGCGACACCGATGGTGACCGGATGCATGATGTTGAGGGGGTGATGATTTGATATCCGATGGTGAGGGGGTGATGATGAGGATGAGATTATGTTAGTCGGCGATCGGGTAGTCATCGAGGTTGAGGGTGGAGGGTATGTAAAGTTTTTACAACTTTGTTTGATTGATTGTTTTGTTATATATAATGTGACATAATCGTTTCAATTGTTTTAACTTCGCAGTTTCTTCCTTCAAGGCCACCGCAAATGCTATTCGACCGACTATTCGCGAGTTATACCACTATCCATGGACTAGTTGGTCGATCTTAATAAGGATGAGCGAGACCATTTTTTTAACGCTTTTAGAGTAAGTGTACATTTTAACACATCACAATGTTTGTCGTTTTTTTAAGAATTTGTGAAGTTATTTTATTTGATGTAACATTTGTTTTCTACATGTTTTCACAATGCAGAAGAGAGTTACTTGGCATAAATCTCAGGAGGCCGCCGTTGAGGATCTTTTTCATAAGAGATGTGCTGATCGACTCAAGTGATATGCTCGGGACGTGTCCATATGGGAGGGCCAACCTACTTGGATGGGGATGGAGTCTATAATCACCTAATAAAGCACATCCGGAATGATCCAAAATTCAAAGATACGTGTGAGCGGAATAAGAAGAACAGGGCCTCGAGAAAAGGGTGGAAGCTTGCACACTCAAGGTTCTATCTCTATGTTGCAAAGATTCAAAGAGATTGGTATATTTATAAACTTATGTTTTCCTTATGCAATATGATTACTTATAATTTACCATTTACAAACTTAAGTTATTAATTATAGACCAAGAAGATAGGGAGGAAGCCACATGTAGAAGAGCTTCATCGCCACACTCACATTAGGAAGGGCACAAAGTAGTATGTAGAGGACCGCGCTCGCATTACTCGGTATAAAGAAGCTTGAATATAATAATCTATTAAATAGTCCTTAATGTTTAGTTCAATTCCCCAATTGATCTCTAAGGAAAAAATTTCAGGGACTAAATTGATGTTTTTTTGATTCTCGCTGCCTATTTTGTTGTTGGACTACCTAATTTTGTACGATTTTGCTTTGTTGTGAATATTTGTAGTTGTACACACGTATTTAAATTGCTGACATCAAAGTTTCAAATTTGTGCACTTCATCGGTGTAGTTCAGGTGTTTGATTTTATGATCCTATCGCCAACTGTGATGTGTGTTTATCTGTTTGTTGTTTGCTGTCTGTCTTAATGTCTTGAGTCTTGACTTGGTTTGGTTCCTAATGCAATGGATTGTATGTTACCTTTGCTCAGATAGACTCATAGATAGTAGTAGTGCTTATAAGGCATGCAAATCAAGCATGGTATTTGGAGCATTTCCCTTCTGATTACCCTTTGAGAGTTTTTGTTTCAGCTCAGATAACAGTGCTTGATTCTCTTGATTCAGTAGTTGTGCTTTCTTCCTTAGCCTCTCATTCTCTTTCATTATGTAACAGTTTTGTAGGTAAAACTTTGAGTTCAACCTTTCCATTATAACCCTGAAACCACAAATGTAATACAAAGATTATTATATTATGTGATATGAACAAAAAATAAAAGGAAGCGTGACAATGAATATTAAAGTAAGAAGAATTATGTAATGTGTTGCTTTATGAATTGGTTTGGCAGATAGTATAATTATGAGTTGAAAGAAGAAGCCAATAAGAACAGGGGAAAAGCAGAACACAATTGAGTTATTTGGACCACCATGTCACATAAATTTTCTGAAAAACTAAAGAAAGAGATTAATGGAAAAGGTAAGGGGGGTAACATTTGTCCAAACCTGCACTGTACTCACTTGAAAGCAGAACAAAAATTGTTATGTATCTTTTGGGGTATCCCAAGAAGGAAGAAAAGGATAAAGTTTTCATACGTAAATAAAAAAGAGACAAGCTAGCTTCCTTCACAGCATTTGTCCATTGAATTGACATAATTAGCAAAAATGACTTCCAGTCACTTTCTTCACAGCATTGACTGATCTCACTTAGTTTATTCATCTTATATATGTCTATGTTATTATGAATGTGCCTGATATAATATCTCATTCATTTTGACTATAATTATAACTTGTGCATTTGATAGGAGGAGTTTCAAATGATTGTTATCTCGATCGACACATACCATGAGACCCCGTTGAGTTGGCTAAGTTAAGCGATTGTTGTGGGAGCAAGTCTTTGGAGGGCCCTATAAGAGTCGTGTCTATGGGACAGGAGGCATAGTTGACCACGACTCTGAAGCTTCGACGAGCGCAAGCCTGTCTCCTGAGGCCCGTAGGATCATCCAAGAAATGTCACAGCAATTTGCGCGACAGCAGGAGCAAATAGCGCGACAGCAGGAGGAAATAGCACGACAGCAGGAGCAGTATGCACGACAGCAACAACTACTTGAATACGTATTTAACCATTCGGGATTCCGGTACCTCCACACGACACGATTGGCCAGCGAGCAGACTCACCCGCCAAGCAGGGGCGAGAACGATGATGCAGATGATGGAGACGCTGGAGATCATGGAGACCGCCCTTATGGGGAGGGTTATTGACGACATCTAGGTAATCTATGTTTTAATTAAGGTGCAAATTTTCTTAGTTTTATGAATTAATTAGTAATCATTATTGTTTTTGTTTTGTTAGGTATATTGTTCAGAGTTGGAGTTGAAGAGTTGGAGTTGAAGATGCTTCATTTTTTGAGTTTACTGGACCTTAGTGTAGTTTATGTATGTTTGACATAAACTAGTGGTATGTTTTGATATATTTTGATATTTGGTATGTTTGACACTTTTAATATTAGTCTAGTTTATGTTTAACTAAGTTTGTGGTTTGGATTGACACTTTGAACATTAGTGTAGTTTATGTATGTTTGAATTGGTGGATTGAATTGGTAGGAAGTATTGCAAATATGAATGACAATGTAGTACATTGGAATTTGAATTGAATTGGAAGGAAGTATTGTGAATATTATTGTATCAGGGAGTATGGATTGAATAGGTAAGGAGTAACTATTAAATTATTATTTTTTATGTGAGCTTACGGAATTTGCCACGGAGTTTATTGGAAGTTATTGTGTTTGCCACGGAATTTTTAACAATTTATATTTAAATATAAAACATATTCAAAATTAATTGCTACGGTTTTGCCACGGCTTTGTGACGAGATTTGCGACGGCTTTGCCACGGAATTTAAAAAATAAATTCAAATTATTTGCCACGGGTTTGCCACGGCTTTGCGACGAGGTTTGCGACCACTTTGCCATGGAATTTTGCGACGGAATTGCGACGAGTTTGCCACAGACGCATTTGCCACGGACAATCCCGTGGCAAAGCGTTTGCGACGAGCGTTTTTGCCACCATTATTTGTCCGTCGCAAATCTGTGGCAAATTCAAATTTGCGACGGAAATTTGTGCATTTGCCACGGGATTGTCCGTGGCAAATTTCGAATTTTCTTGTAGTGAAATGTGTAGTTTCAGGAAAGGTGAAAATTTTGGAGCATCTGAGTGATTTTGGGTGAAAATGAAAGGGGTATGTTGATATTAAATTCAATTAGGGGGGTATGAGATCTAAGAAGGGGGTACAAAAATCGCAACCCTAAAATAGGCCACGCGGCCTTTACTTAGAAAAGGAAGGCCTTTTCGTTTCCCACGCGCCCTCCTACTCCAAACACACCCCATAAGGGTGTGAAATGACCAAAAGGCCAGCCAAAACGTCTTTTTTTTTCTAGAATTTTCACGTGTTCGAACACGAGGCTTCGAACAGGTTCGAACGACATCGTTCAAGTGTGTTAAATCTTGACTTCACACCTCTTGTGTGTAATTCCCCCTGTTCGAATGGGGTCATGCGAACCTGTTCGAACAACCTTGTGCGAACACCCTATTTTTTTTACCAAAAATGGACCCTCACACCACATTCACCAATTTAATTGCGTTCGCATGAGGTTGTTCGAACAAGGTCGTTCGAACCATCATTAAACACGTCCTCCCAGCGTTTCACGCGAGGTTATTTTTGGAATATAATTTGTTAAGGGGTGTGAAAGAATAGGAGAGGAAGTGGGAAAAACAAACGCCAAAAGGAATTGGAGAAAGCCCATAATCAAATCAATTGAGAAAGAATGCAGTAGGAGATGGAAATGGAAACAAAAAGAGGCCCACACTTTTGGGGCATCTTTATATAAGAGTCTAGTAAGTTGACAAAAAAAGGCACTGCTTTTCCTACACTCCCTCTTACACAGAAAACACCCCATAACTTTGCGAAAAAACCAAAAAGCCATTAATAAAATGGGCAATGCATCTTTTTTTTTTCTAAAATTTAAACTGGTTCGGATGCGGGCAACTGAACCCATTCGGTCAGGAGCAATCGAACAAGTGTTTTCTTGAGACACACCTCCAAAGTTGTGATTTTAACCTATTCGGTCAATGTCAGCCGAACAATTCTCTTTTAGCTAGCCATCTCCGTTTTAACATTTTTTCAACACTCCCCTTCTTCCACATATGGCCAACCATCTTAAAAGAAAATGGAGAAACAAATAAATGCAAATGATGACCATATTGAAATTGAATCTCTAGTCCTTTTACTCCTCACAATACCATATATGTGATTCCTTTCTTCCACACCCATTTGTGATTTGTTGCTGAAAGATGTGAAATTTAGTGTTGTTTATAGGAAATTGAAAGATCTAATAATCAGGAGTGAGAATGTTGAGAGGTTATTTTGAGGAGGAGTGTTGTTGTTAACGGCAGAAGGCCAGAAGCAAGGAAAAGATGAGAGGTTGGTGTAGATGGAAGAGGAAACTATTCACGTGTGTTGCTGTGAGAGTAATTTTGAAATATTAGAAATTTAGGTGTGTGTGTGATGAGTAGGAAGGAGTGTCAAAACGCAATTTAAAAAAAAATATATATATAAGAGTCTAGCACATGTTAATTCTGACATTTTATACATAATTTTATATAATAATAATCATCCGAACTAAATATCAGTGCTCTGCTGTTTATTTATTTATATATATAAAAAACTAAAACAGTAAAACTAGATATTTTCATCGAAGAAATGGATTGTATATTGGATCTATAAAGGTGGGTAACTTGTTCCCTTCTTTTCCCCACTCTCATCTCTCAAACTAGACTCTTGGTGTCCAAAGCACGTGACTCTGCTACCAGTGACAGTGTCGGTTTCTCACGCTTTTTCTTACTACGATCTACTCCGGTAAGCCATCTTTCTCACTTGTATCTTATCTCTACTCTGTTACCTTGCTGGTAAGACTGTAAAGATTTGAACTTTCTAGTGTGTTCAGTTATATATTGCAATTTTGAAAGTGGTTGGTGGTTTTTGAGGTGAGTTTAAGAAAACGAAACAAGAAATTTTCTATGTAGGCTCTTGTGAATAGAATAGATCCATCGTTTTATATCGCTTAGCCGATGTGAGCTTGCAATTATAGACATTGCGGTCGCTGTAGCTTTATTTTTTTCTTTTCTTTTCTTTGTGGATTAAGAAAATAACCTAGAAAATTATATCATCATGTTATCAATTTAAAATTACATGCTGAAATTAAAATTAATTATGAAATAATAATCAGCATATCGACAACATGAAGAAGATTAGAATGAAAAAGAAAAACACTTTTAGAAACCGAATTTCTCCAACAGATTTTAACTTTTTGCGTCGTACCGTTGCATCTGTTTATTTATGCTATGTTATTATGTTATAAGATAAGATGGAGATGAGATACGATACTAGTTCCCCACACGAGATAGCGAGGACGACAGTGGAATTCGGTGGTGAGGATGAGGAGGAGCGGAATTGGGTGATAGACCCGGTGACACAGAAAGTCACATATTCAGGGGAGATTATAGAGACTGATTTTGATGCAACTGGTCGTCGTCTTCATACTACTCTGAGTAACACCAAGCTGACTGTCAACCTTCCTTTTGATTTTCTCTTGAACCAACCTTGGCTGCCCGAGGTGTTGGTCGCTGCGCCGGAGGAGGAGGTCAAACCAGTGGTGCTGCCACCACCACCACCACCAAGCCCCCCTGTTACTGCAGGTGCATCATCTTCTGCTGAAACTTCTTCTAATGCTGCTGATGAACCTGCAACTTCGATGGAAGCAGCTGTTCCTGATGTAGAGTCACCATAAACGTTGTAAGAGTTTGACCAGTTGAGGGATTGTCTTATTCTATTTGGGTATTAATTAGGCTATGTGTATATGTCCTACTTTT
This sequence comes from Oxytropis ochrocephala, assembly GCA_020916435.1. Taxonomy (NCBI): domain Eukaryota; kingdom Viridiplantae; phylum Streptophyta; class Magnoliopsida; order Fabales; family Fabaceae; genus Oxytropis; species Oxytropis ochrocephala. The sequence goes on from CM037089.1 coordinate 66,779,976, forward strand.
GTATAGTTTCAAGAGTAGTGATGATTTTGGACAATCGTTCTGTATGTTCACATATCTAACTACCAACAAGTGTTCTTGGGTTTATGATGCTTGTGTTTCCATATGCTACTGGTATTATGTATTGTAAACTTGTTGACGTATTTAGGCTCAGTTATCCTATTGCCTGCGTGTAAATTATGTAGTATTGTATTCAACTTAGTGTGTATGTTTATATTGCTTCAAACTCCAAGTGATGCGGACCACAACAGCATCAAGGAAATCAAATTTTATTAAAATTAAGATGAACTTTTTTTTTATTTTAAGATGTAATAATTATACTTTAATTAGGATTATGTTTTATTTTATGATCGATATTAGAGTATTTTGATATTTGTGTGTGTAGCCTTGGCTTAGGCACCATGGTGTGCAGGTGTGTAGCTTAGACACAACCCTAGGTTTTTATTTCACAATTTTGATGAAATAGAATTGAGAGATTAGAGAATGCTTCTCTAGGGTTCTTCTTAGAACCAAACTTGAGTCTTATCAATAGCTTCTTACTCTTGTGGTGATTCTACTGATCTTTTCATTTCTTGGATCAATGATTTCTCAAATCTTTCTGCTTGCTGCCTAGTTTGTTTGTATGTTTCTTTTCTCCTTTCTCTTTTTATCCTATTTGTTATTTTGATTCTAGAAAAAACTTGGTTAGATCCTTCATCTAACATAAAATTAGTTAGATCGTTATCAGGTGGTATTCAGAGCCATTACTAAGTGTTCTTATGTTATTGAATCAAGAAAGGAAAAAAAATCAAATATGCTATTTTTCTTTAACGCTATTTATCTTCTCGTTGTTGTTTGTATTTCGTTCCGTTTGTGTTTCTCCAATAGCTGTTGTTTGTGATTGGTATACAATTGATTCACGCCTCTACACTTATTCAATTGATGTGATTACATCATTTTATGTGTGTTTTGTCACAATTGTATAGAGGTTTACTACAAACTTGATTGAGACTTGTTTGGTTTGTTTTAAGAACTTGAAGAGTTGTATTAGGGAGTGGAAAAGACTAGAGTGAATTATAGAAAAAGCCATAATCGAGTGATATACACGAGTGATACATTTCTTGAGCGTAAACACTTAGTGAGTGGTGATGACTTTTTGTTCTTGTTACTTGTTTTATCATTCAAGACTTGTTAGCTTGTTGGAATCATGAATAGAGGTTTGGACTATAAAAGAGTATGTGTTGCAAAAATTCTTAAGAAGAATAAGGTTGGTGATTTGCTCTGGAAGATGCACGAGATGTATGAAGAGAATGTGAGAGAAAGATATAAAGTATAAAGAAGAAATGAGCTATGAGAGGAGAGATAGAGAAAAGGAGAGGAAATATGAAGATTATTTGAGAGAAAATGAGTTGAAAGAAGAAGTGAGCATTCCAAATTTTCTTGGGAAGAGTGACTCCGAAGCATATCTTGATTGGGAGCTTAAGGTAGAACAAATTTTCTCTTGTTGTGATGTTAGTGAAGAACAAATGTTGAAGTTGGTTGTGTTTGAGTTTAGAGGATATGCACTTATTTGGTGGGGTCAAGGAAAAAAGCTTAGAAGGAATTGTGAACTTGCGCCCATTGAAATATGGAAAGATTTGAATGCCATGATGAGAAGGAGACATGTCCCTTCTCATACCCATAAGGAGTTGTGTGACAAATTGCATAGGCTTACTTAAGGAAGTAAAAGTGTTAATGAGTACTTTGAGAGGTTAGAGGTGGCTATGATTAGAGCTAATGTGGAGGAGAATTTGGAAGATAACATAGATAGGTTTCTTGATGGTCTAAATGAAGATATAATGGAGAAAGTTGAGCGCCACTATTTTGTAAGGATTGAAGATCTTGTCCACCTGACCATTAAGGTGGAAAGACAATTTAAAATAAAGAGGACCTCTAAGAAATCCCCTTCAAATTACCACTCTTCAAGTTAGAAGAACAATTCCAAGAAGGAGGGGTCTCCACCCAAACAACGTGATGTTGCAACTTCCAAGGATAAAGGTACAATTTCTAACTCTACTTCTTTGAACCTAAGTTAAAGAGCATGAAATATTTTAAATGCTTAGAGTATGGGCACATAGCATTAAATTACCCAATAAAATTATGGTCTTAAGGAAAAATAGGTGCTTTAATTCACAAAAGAGTGAATGTAAGAAAAATCCCCAAGAGGGAGATATGTTCATGGTTAGTAAATTTTTGGGAGCCTATGAGAAATGTGAGAAGAATTCACAAAGAAATAATATTTTCCAAACTAGGTGTCTCATTCTAGGAAACATGTGTTCTTTGATAGTTGATGGAGGTAGTTGTACAAATGTGGCTAGCACTAAGTTAGTGTCAAAGCTCAGTCTTGAAACTACTCCACATCCTAGGCCATATAAAATGCAATAGTTAAGTGATCATGGAGAATTAGAGATAAATAGACAAGTCAAGATATAATTTTCCATTGATAAATATTGTGATGAGGTTTTGTGTGATGTGGCACCCATGGAGGCTAGCCACATATTGCTAGGGGAGACCTTCGAAATTTGATAGGAAAGTTATTCATGATGGTGAATCAAATAAATACATTTTTGTTCACAATAAAATTAAATTTACTCTTCACCCTCTTAGTCCAAAGAAGGCTTAAGAAGACATGTTGGCTTTGAAGCTTGAAATAGAAAAAGAGAAAGAAGAGTTGAGAGAAAATGAAAAGGAGATTGAGGTGAAAAGAGCATTGTTGGTAAGACCTATGCTTAAACTTGAAGTTCCATTTGATTGTTGTCTTTTTATACTAACAATTCTCCTAGTGTTGTTGATCTCTTTCTGAGCATGCATAGGGATGGGTATTCAAGAAAGGTAACCCCATGGTTTGGTGCTTTATGGGGCTACCCCCAACTTACTAGTTTCTAAGGAAAGCCATGTGCTTGAAGAAGTTAATTCCAAGGAAGTTTCATTTGGTTTGATTGCTTCCACAAGTCTCAAATCAATTAAGCTTTCAAAATTCATGATGAACAACTTTTATGTTGCATTGCTTAAGTTTTACTCTTCCCGAGTTCTTGAAAATCTTGCAAATTTGACGGTGGGATGGTCTAACTTATGTCTATTGCCTAAGTTTGAAAATCAAAGGCCTCGCGTGGGGTCAATTATTCCTCCAAGCTTGAGCGGAGAAAGGCACAATGTTGTTATTTCAATTTTCAATCAAAGAAATGTAAGTTTGGCTATAGGTATCTACTCCAAAGGTATAAATTGCTTCCTATGTTTTACCTTTCATTGTTTACATGTGAATGGAGTTGAGTGTTTATTATCTTTCTCAAATGTATTAATTTTTCCCAATTTACATTTGATCCCGGAGGTACGTTGGTATTAGTTAGGGTTCTTTCTTTTTGTAGGATACAACAGAGATTAAATTCGAGGTCGAATTTCTTCAAGAAGGAGAAAATGATGCGGACCGTAAGAGCGTCAAGAAAATCAAATTTTATTAAAATTAAGATGAACTTTCTTTTTATTTTAAGATGTAATAATTATACTTTAATTAGGATTATGTTTTATTTTATGATTGACATTAGAGTATTTTGGTATTTGTATGTATGCAGCTTTAGCCTAGGCACCATGGTGTGCAAGGTACGTAGGCATAATCCTAGGTATTTAAGTAACTTTTGTAAGTTTATTTCATAACTTTGATGAAATAGAATTGAGAGATTAGAGAATGTTTCTCTAGGGTTCTTCTTAGAACCAAACTTGAGTCTTATCAAGAGTCTCTTACTCTTGTGGTGATTCTAGCTTGATCTTATCATCCCCTTGGATGTGGCAATTTCTCCATCTTCTTGTCTAATATGTTTGTATGTTTCTTTTCTCCTTTCTCTTTTTATCCTATTTGCTATTTAGATTCAAGAAAACACTTGGTTAGATCATTCATCTAACATAAATTGGTTAGATCGTTATCACCAAGGGGTTCATAGGATTTGTATTTAGAGAAATTTAATTACCTTCTTAAGTGCTAAAAAGTCCGAAAGTCACGTAAAAATAAAAAGCCCGAAGGCCTAAATTTTGTAACCAAATAAAATATTGCTTCATTATGTCGTGATCAGTGTTTTGCAAACCAAATCAACTGAGCGGATGATCTGATTAAACCATGATCCGTACTTTCGATGATATACAATGCGGGTTTATTCATTAGACAATTATAAGCGGTTGAACCATGATCCGAAAGTCTCGCTGGTTTAATGCTCGGTTCAATTTTCAAAACCTTGATCGTGATGTAAATTCACCGTTCACCAATAAGCATTTTATTTATTTCAAAAATTGTGCTCTTCTAGTTCTACCTTTTAAAAAGACTTTTCGCAACAATGAAATTTATTATCAATTCTAAAAATAAAGTAAAAAATCCATCATCTTCTGCATTTTCATTATTCCGTATTGTTTGTAGTGAGGGAACAAGCTAAAGATGCATATTATTTAGAAATTGTATTTTTCTATGTTTTACTTTTTTGATTTGTACTTTCTATTTTTAGTTTTTTTTTCTTTCTGATCTTACTTTTAATGGATCCAACAAAGGACCATGGTTTTGGGATGAATTGAGATATATTTTTAGAATTTTTCGTTGAATAAAATGAGGGGACAAAAATCAAGGATTGAAAAACAATGCAACTCTTCTGGATTCAGTTTCACTTCTTGATATGATCCACACATTAATCACTAAATTTCGGATCAAAAAATTACAAATCTATATGAATTTCTAAGTCACGATGATGAACAAGAACACAATTTCAAGATTAGATGATGACACTTACTTGAAGAACACAAAAGTGAAGAAAGAATCAAATGTGGAAAGAATAGAGATGAAGTGAAGAATGATGTCCGCCACTTCTTCCTTGGGAAGAATATGAAGACCACACGCCGCTTTGAGTTTCTCCAAGCCTCAAAGGTAGGTGCTCAAGGTTCCATTCCAAGAACCAAGGAGAACATGATGAACTCACTTCTACAATGCTCTCAAGCTCTCACGCCTCTCTTTGGCTCTCACGGCTCTAGCTTTTGCAAAATGTAGCAAATGATTTCACATTCATCAAAGTCTAACTATTACATGGAGAGGAAAACTATATATAGGTTGGACTCTTGAATCCTAAGTCCAACACTCTCAAGTTCACTAAGGAAAGAACTAAGGCCTAATGCATAAACTAAAGGGGATTACTTTTCCCACACCCCCTCCTACTTAAACACACCCCTTCAATTTTTAAATTCCCAATTTACCCCCAATTTAAAAAATCAAAAAAACCCGCACCCCTCCCTTCACTCTCTCACGTCTCTCACTTCCCCTATCTCTCACGCTCCGTCCTTCGAACCCTATCTCTCATTCTCCCTCTCACTCACCTTCTCCCAACTCACTCAATCTCACCCAATCTCTCACTCAATCTTCTCCACTAACACCCTCAAGAGCACCTGGGTTTTGTTAGCGACCTCTCACACTCTCTAATTGTTCCATTTTCATCTAGGTAAGCCTCTCCCTGTTCTGGTCATTTGGGTTTTTTTTTCCTGAGAAACTGAATTGTTCGAACGACGTCCTTCGAACACATGAAAACGAAGTGTTCGAATGAGGTCGTGCGAACACCGTACGAACGACCTCATTCGAACCGTTGTGAGTTGGAATATGTTCGCATGTGGCCGTTCGAACATTCGTTTGATAGTACAGTTTCTCAGCCTTTTGTGATTGGTTCTCTTAATTTGGTTTAATTGATTCTCTTGATTGTTGTTTCAGATATGGTGAGAAGCAGAGGTGGTAATTCAGCACAACCATCCGAGTGAAATGGCAACACTAACATTTTCTAATAAAAGTATAATATTTTTTAATTCAATACATAAATTTTGATGTAAAGATAAAAATTTTCTTTACGCCAACAGTCAAATGTACGGGAACATTATCACAATTACATAAATAAATGCAACAACTACAAGTGGGCTGTAAATAATCATAGCGATGATCTACAATTGAATATACATCTTAATTACTTATACAACACTAAATTGTTTTTAAGCTCAAAAGTAGCACCTTCACTCTTAAAAATGACAAACAATTTTGGGGTACTGTTCATAATGTCTTCACCTCTGCTGCAAACACTATTCCCTATTCTGAACACTATTCATGATGTCCCCACCTCTGCTGCAAAAGCAGAGCTCTTTGCTCCTAAACATGAGCGAATCATCTGTTAACAAAGAGAACTACTGTTCATAAACAGTAGCCGAAACTTGTGACCATATTTGAAAACAGAATGGCACCGAAATGAAAAATTTTGGAGTCCGCCAAAACGCAAAAAATGCGCCCAAATTGCTACCAATATCACAACTATCTTATTATTATCTAATTTTCCATTTTTTAATTTCTTAATTTTTTCAATTTGTGGTTTAACAAATTAGAAAATGATTTAATTAATGATGACAATACACATGATTTAACACCTAACATTGATATTTGATGCTACTTTTGTGCTTAAAGAAAAAATGGCACTATATATGTAACTAATTAATAAAATAGTCTTACAATTTTTTTAACTCCTAATTTCAATGTTTCATTCAGCAATTCCGGAACCCGTACCACGTATCAGAGTGAAAACCATCTTATTTGACTACTAAATAATTTAACTATTTTCCCGGAACTTTATTTGGGATGCTATATTGATTTTAATTATATCAAATTGGATATATACACAATGAAAACATTCCAAAAAACTACTTGAAAGTAAAATACCTGATGCCTTAATACCCATAGCTATTCAGTGAGAAACGAAAAAAAAACATAATTTCATTACACATTGTTCAATATAAATTAAAACAAACTAAACATTTAACTAATTTGCTAGTATTCGAAATACAAATGACTCGTACAAAATAGAGTTTCTTCAGAGGTAGTCCGCCACCCAAAGAGCTCACCATTAACGCTCCCAAAGGACTTCAGAGGAGCAAAACACAATCCCAATCTTGACCAATACATCAGTGAAAATAACTCCCATGCCACATTTTTCTGGGAACACAACCTCATAATAATCCAAAGGTAGTTACTGAAAAAATTAACAATTTTTAATAGGGTTTTCTTGGGAAAAAATTAACAAAATTTTAATAAGTAAAAATTATAAACGATTACCAAAAGAAACATAGGCCCAATTTATTGCGAGTTTCTTTAAGAATATAGCTTTTTTGACAAATGTCATAATCGGTTGAAAATGCTTTGCAATATAAATTCATCATAATCAAGCATTTACATAAATACAAAAATTAAGGTTCCAGAGAAAAAAAAATATACAATCATACTTGATAAATACAATCATACCTTACGCGGAAGAAACTCCATCTCAAACTGCTCAAACATAATATTTAAAGGATAACAATATTGTCTTCGAGTGAACCCAATAATAGAGGGCAACATCTGATCGATGGAAAAAAATTGAAATCATAAAATGCATAACTCCAATTACTGAGAGTAAAGATAGTCATCTTAATGAGAAAAAATCATAAAATCTTACTGGTTCAAACACTTATAATATTTCATAAAACTAATTCTACAACCTAAGCCAAAGCTAAAATTGGAACAATGACTAACATTATAATAAAAGTGATTAACTGTCCATCTAAGATAGAAAAAACTATGTAAACAATTGTGAAAATGGTCAAAATAAAAAGAAACTTGTGGTTCATCGTGTTAGAATAAATATTAAAACTGTTAAAGTGAAGGATGTTTAAACTTGAGATTAAAATGTGATTTTATAAAGACAACTTTTGTGAAGTGTGTCATTTATTACCGTTAATCACTTTCTACTACCACTCTTTTCACTTTATAATCTTTGAATACCATATATAAAAACACCGACAAAAATCTTCCACTAAAACTGAACCTACTTTAAGATACAAATTGTAAAAGTCATCTCAATGACAACACACTATGAACATAATGAAAGATATTACCAACCACTGCTGCTCCTTTACGTCACTCCCATTCATTTATCTCTAAACATCCGTGATCTCTATCATCTTGTTTTATATCTTTTTGGATTTGATGGGATATGGAGAAAGTTGTAAGTTTTGTGTTTTTGCTACAAAAATCGGTTTGAATTTGATGTCTTCATTGGAAGAAGAAGGAGGCGACAAAGAAGGAAAAAAAATTAAAGGAGGAGTGGTTGTGTGAGACTCTAATGTCACAGCGTGTCCCTACTAAATAGTATCCTATCATGTGACTTCGCAGAACACTATTTATGAACAGTAACACTGTTTCAACATAAATAGCGACACTATTCCCTACTCAAAACACTATTCATAAGGGTCCCCACCTCTCTGCAGAAAATGAGCTACTGCTCATAAGCGAGAGCGAACACTATTCATAAGCAGAACTACTGTTCATAAACAGTAGCAGAAAATTTTGACAATAATTGAAAACAGGATGACGCCTAAATGAAAAATGTTGGAGTACCAAAACTCAACAATTGCGCCAAAATGGTATTTCAGCCACTCACTCCCTTTTATATTTTAAGATTCCCCCAAAGTATTATTGGTCACTTTTAGTGTGTCCTTGTCAATTATCAATGTGGACACACTAAAGTATATTCCCTTAAAGTGTTGAATCTCTTTTTGGTCTTTTGAGTCTTTATCTTTGTGACCTTCATCCAAGTTTCATGACTAAGCTAGGCATGCATGTGGGCTCACATCATACTCCCCCGTTGAACTTCACTTGTCCTCGCATCATTCCTCTTCTTGACACCATACTTGGCAACTCTGAGGTTTCTATAAATTGCACTAAGCCTTGCAAGAGCTGCCCTCTTGAGATCTGGCCTTTAGTGATTGTTTGCCACCTGATTTTGAACAACCTTTGCCATCCTCCTGAATTCCTTCTTCATGACAAATTTGTGCAACAAAGCGGAAGGCTTGTTTTGTTTCTTTGTCTTTGTTGTAGATAACAACATAGACTGGTTATCTGCAGGCTGAATGGTAACAATTTTCTTGTTTGTCAAACCAGAGTATTTGAAAGAGTTAAGATTGTAGAGATTTTTGCTCTCTCTACTGAATTTAACGCTTTGAGAACCATTTCCAAACTCTTTAACCAAGAAAGAGTTGTTCTTATTCACGATCTCCCACACTAGCTGCCCTGGTACTGTCGCCATCGCCTCCTTCACCTGCAACTCATACCTATAATTTTTCATTTTTAATTACGAATATAATAAAGGCAAAAAGTCTAGTGCACGCCAAATTGTCAAAAACTTAGGGTTGGTGTTTTGAAATAAAATTAAATTGGTTGGAAAAAATTATGGAATTAAATTGGTTGGACAAAATTATGGTATAAGAATGTTTAAACAAGAGTGTTAGAGAGTGTGAAACTAACACTTTTTAAGCGTTGAAAGTGTTTCTTGGTAAAAAAAAGTGTTGAAAGTGTTTCTGATGTGTAGTTGAAATTGAGAATGTGTATATATAGGAACAATTAGCATGACTGTAATCTTTTTTTTGACTATCGTACAATTGGTGCGCAGTATCTACCAATTTAGTCGATGATAAATTTACACTGGAGAACCTGTGAGAAACCGTGAGAGTGTTTGTGTCGTTTGGCTAGGTCAGGAAAGGAAGAAGGGCACGTAGGGGGAAAACAATTTCAGAGAAAGAGAATAAAGAGTAAAAACATAACACACTAAACAAAGAAACAATTAATTCTTTTCATTCATATCCATTCCCTTCATTCAATAGTAGCTAAATAGATGATCCAGGACAAATTGTAGCTAGAGGGACATTGTCATTACAAAAAAGTAAATAAAAGGACAAACAATTAAAATTGGGAATATAGATACTAGAATATTCTAATGATGTTGGGCCTATTTGATCTTCATGTGGTAGTCTCTAGTCCATTTGGGCTTGATACGATTTCTCTTGGCCCTTGGCTGAGGGGTCGGATGATCTTCATGAATTGACTCTTCATAATTATCTTGCTCATCTTGGGTCATAACAACTGCCTTCCCGTGGACAGCCACCTTGTCCTCAAGGTGTAGAGAAGGATAAAGCTTCTTCATATCCTCAAGTTTTTCCCAAGTAGCATCTTCGGGATATAGACCATCCCATTGTATCGATTTCAAGATTGCCTTGGTGATTCTCGACGCCAATTGACAAAGCAGAAGAATAAAGTGAACTGGAGGGGAGTTTTCAAAGCAGCGGCGAGGTAAATTGTGGGTCCGCCGAAGGATCTTTGCGTGGCTTCAACCGAGAAACATGTAAAACTCGTGAATTTTTTTTGTGAGCGAGTAAATCCACTTCAAAAGCAACTTCTCCAATAGCTTTAAGAAGCTTGAAAGGGCCGTAGTAGTAGCGCTTGGGCGCTTTGTGAGTTCGTTGCACACCCAAGGAGCTTTGTCTATAAGGACGCAGTTTGATGAAAACTAAGTCTCCAATCTGAAAAGCGTGTGGCAGCCGCTTCTTATCGGCATAGAATTTCATGGCCTGTTGTGCTTTGAGGAGCTTGTTTCGCAGAGTATTCATAATTTCATCTCTCATAACCAAGGTGGTTTCCACGGCTTCAACCGAAGTGGAACCGAGAACATAATTTGGCAAGGACGGAGGGGGTTTGCCATAGACCACAGTGAATGGAGTTTGGCCAGTGGAGGAATGTACCGTAGTGTTGTAATGCCATTCTGCCCAGTGAAGAATCTTGCCCCATTTAGATGGTTGATCAAAAACAAAACACCGGAGATATTGTTGGAGGGCCTTGTTCACAATTTTACGTTTGTCCATCGCTTTGAGGATGATAAGCGGAAGACATTCTAAGCTTCGTACCACTTAACCTGAAAAGCTCTTGCCAAAAGTGACTCAAGAAAATGGGATCTCTGTCCGAAACTATGCTTCTTGGCATACCATGTAACTTGCAAATCATAGTGGCAAATAATTCAGCAACATGTGCAGCAGTGAAGTGTGTGCAAAGTTTTCCAAAATGGGCAGCTTTGGAGAAACGGTCAACAACAACTAAAATAACTGTGTAATTTTGGAAAGAAGGGAGCCCTGTTATAAAATCCAAAGAGATGTCTTCCCATACAGCTGTAGGTACTGGTAAAGGTTGTAAGAGACCATAAGGTAGCTGAGTTGGACTCTTAGATTGTTGACAAACCGCACACGCATTAACATAAGTAGTGATATCTTTCTTCATACCTACCCAAAAAACATTTTCCCTCATACGACCATAGGTCTTACTTATACCACTATGTCCTCCTAATTGTGAAGCATGATATTCTTCTAACAACATAGTCTTAATTTCACTACAATCAGGAATGTATAATCTATTATTGTAGAAGAGAAGGTTACCATGAATCTGAAATTCTGGATGTAGATCGGGGCTTCTTTGTACCTTCAGGAAGAGTGAATTTGCTGCTGAATTTGTCTGTAAGGCGTGAGCAATTCTGTCCAGAAAAGTCCAATGAGGAATGGTGAGAGCAAGGCAAGTGTCAGGGCTGTCATGCACACGGGATAGGGCATCAGCCACCCTATTTTGCGCCCCCGGCTTGTAGATAATTTCATAGGAGTAACCGAGAAGCTTGGACAAATAGAATTGTTGTTCCGGAGTTTGTATCACTTGAGTCATCAACTCTCTCAAGCTACGTTGGTCGGTGTATATAATGAATTTCCTCCCCAAAAGGTAAGTGCGCCACTTCTTAACCGCCGAAGTAATGGCACATAATTCCGGACATAAGTGGAAGAGTTCAATAGCTTCGGCAGTAACTTCTTCTTTGAAATAAGATACCGGATGTCCATCTTGGATAAGAACAAAGCACCCATGCCAATACCGAAGCATCGGTTTCCAAAATAAAATCTCGGAAAAACTGTAAGGCTAAGACCGCGCTTTGTGTCATAGCTAACTTGAGTTTCGAAAAGTCATGAATTCTTTGCCTCGGACCATTGGAACCCGTCTTTTTAAGAAGATCGGTCGTGGTTGTGCAATTGATGCATAATGATGTATGAACTTCCTATAGAAACCAAAGTGAGACCCAAGAAACCACATGAATTGTTTGAGAGATGTAGGCATCGCCAAGTTTGTCATGGCTTCTATTTTAGTAGGATCTGGTCCCACTCCTTCAGATGTGATGACATGGCCAAGATAATTAATTGAAGGTTGAGCAAACACACATTTGGATTCCTTGAGAAAGAAGTGATGCTGCAAGAGACAATCAAATACAGTATGCAAGTGCAGCACATGCTCCTCCATATTTTTGCTATACACTAAAATATCGTCAAAGAAAACGATAACAAATTTGCGTAAATAAGGAGCAAAAATTAAGTTCATTGTAGCTTGAAAGGAGGAGGGAGCATTGCAAAGCCCAAAAGGCATTACCAAAAATTCGTAGTGACCCAAGTGAGTTCGAAAAGCAGTTTTATGAATATCATTGGGGTCCATACGAATTTGATGGTAGCCGGAGCGTAAATCTAGTTTCGAAAAACAATTTGTGCCATAGAGTTCATCAAGTAATTCCTCTATGGAAGGTATAGGAAAACGATCTTTCACCGTGATTGCATTAAGTGCTCGATAATCAACACAAAAACGCCAATTACCGTCTTTCTTTCTAACAAGCAAAACAGGTGAAGAGAAAGCACTAGAGCTGTGCCTAATGAGCCCCTGTTCAAGCATGTCACGAATTTGACTCTCTATCTCTTGCTTCTGAAATTGTGGGTAACGGTAAGGTCTAATGTTAACTGGGTTGGTTCCTTCAAGCAAAGGAATATGGTGGTTTATTGTTCTGGGTGGGGGTAAGGCGGTGGGAGTCTCAAATAATTTGGTGAAGTGTTTGATGAGGGATTGAATAACTTCTGGTTGTTGGTCAGTGGACAGTGTATCAGCTGGGTTTTCTAGCAGCTGAAGGTGACAGTATGTGTCAATGGCATCAGTGGCAATGAGACGTCTAAGTTGTGCAATAGAAGCAGCTTCAGGTGAGGGTTTTGGAGAGGCAGATATTTCAATGAGTTGGTCATCTTTGACAAATTTCAAGGTCTGTTTCGAGTAATCGGTAAGTACAGGACCCAAGGATTGGAGCCATTGAACTCCTAAGACCATTTCGGTGCCACTAATTGGTAAAACAAACAAGTCAACCAAAAATTCATGGGAATCCATAGTCAAAGCCACATTAGGACAGATAAAAGAACACATTAGTTCTTCCCCATTTCCTACAAGTACTTGGAAAGATTTGGATCTCTCAAATGTAAGGTTAAGTTGCTTAGCCACTCTTTCTTGAATGAAGTTCTGTGTGCTGCCGCTATCAATAAGGACGGTAACTGGTTTATTGTGGATGCTACCAATGACACGAAGTGTTTGGGGAATGGTGTGGCCCATGAGAGCATGGAAACTGATTTGGGGAGCCTCTGTATGGGTAGGAGTTTCTGTGATTTGGTCTTGGTTAGTTGCTGAAGTGGTGAGCAATGTGGTAAGTGTATCAGTGGCTGGCTCAATACTTTCTGGTTCTACAATCAGCAAATGGAATTGGCGTTTACATTTGTGGCCCGGAACGAATTTTTCGTCACAGTTGTAACAAAGACCTTGGTCTCTACGGGCTTGTAGTTCAATAGGTGTGAGACGTTTGATGGGTGTAGGTTTAACAGGAGGTGGAAGGCTCTTTTGAAGGTTAGTGTTTGGAATCTGTTTGGGTACGGCAGGTTTATGGTTTGAGGAGCTGGAAGGATAATATTGGGAACGGCCAACAGAGTACTTGTCATTGAGTTTTTCCTCTTGGAGTTTGGCTAGATTTAGGGCTTGTGTCATGGTAATGGGCTGGAAAGCAAGGACTTCTCTGCGAATTTCAGGTTTCAATCCAGAAATAAAGCAACTCAGGTAAAATTGGGGAGCTAAACCAGTGATTCTATTAGCCAAAGCTTCAAAAGCAGATTGATACTCGAAGAATGAACCGGTTTGACAAAGTTTGAATAACGAACCTTTTGGGTCATCGCATCGCTGTGGACGCGGCGCAAATCGAAGCTCGACGGACGCGGAGAAAGGCATTCCAGTCCGCTATTTGACCATTAGAGAACATCCACTGAAACCAAGTCAAAGCATCGCCCTCCATATAGAACGACGCCATGCGAAGTCGCTGTTCCTCCGGGGTTTGATGAAAATCGAAAAACTGTTGTACCTTGAAGATCCATCCCATGGGATCGGTTCCATCGAAGCGTGGAAGCTCAAGCTTGATGGAAGACGTACGGTAAGTATTCTGGTTGTTGCCGGCGTTGTTGAAGCCGGGAGGGGGTAAACGAGCTCTCAGTGACGTGAACTCGGTGGCAAGGAGAGTGAGGTGATTTTCAAAGTTTTGCTGGTTTTCTAGCAGCTGGCGAAGGGTGGCGTTGAGAGTATTTGGGCTGGGCGGTGGTGATTCGCTCATGGCGGCGGTGGAGGGTGAGCTAGGTCAATGAAGGCACCAATGTGAGAAACCGTGAGAGTGTTTGTGTCGTTTGGCTAGGTCAGGAAAGGAAGAAGGGCACGTAGGGGGAAAACAATTTCAGAGAAAGAGAATAAAGAGTAAAAACATAACACACTAAACAAAGAAACAATTAATTCTTTTCATTCATATCCATTCCCTTCATTCAATAGTAGCTAAATAGATGATCCAGGACAATTGTGTAGCTAGAGGACAATTTGTCATTACAAAAGCAGAAATAAAAGGACAAACAATTAAAATTGGGAATATAGATACTAGAATATTCTAATGATGTTGGGCCTATTTGATCTTCATGTGGTAGTCTCTAGTCCATTTGGGCTTGATACGATTTCTCTTGGCCCTTGGCTGAGGGGTCGGATGATCTTCATGAATTGACTCTTCATAATTATCTTGCTCATCTTGGGTCATAACAGAACCTGTCTAGTAGAAATTAGTTACTTAGATTTAATTTTTAAATAAATTTTAAAAAATGTTTGATGAATTAAGTTGAGCTATATATTTTTAGCATCGTATGTCAAAATAATTTTATTTCATATTCTCTATTTTCCTTTTGGTCTCAAAAATTGAAAAGTGAAAAACATGCAGAGAAAACCAATTTTCATTAATGACAGAATGGTAAATATAAAGAATACTAATCAATCACTTATTTTTAATGAACCAACTTATTCTCACGCCAGAATCGGTGTGCAAAAAGATGTGTAAGTGTACATGATGATAGCAAGTAATATAGTGATATAAAAATGTCGATCCCATAGGGATTGTTTAAACTCTTGTTTGTTCGTAAAACATAAACTAGTGCAAAAGCTACACTACCCACAAATTGGGGTGTTGGAGTTTAAGTAATGCAGAATGTAAATAAACAAGAAAATGTAGAGGAAATTAGTTGAGAAGATAGTTGAGATGTCTTCACTAAATAACTTGCTTATGAGAGTATTGTGTATTCTTGTGGTGCAGTTGCACAAGTATGTGCCTTTCAGCTACTTTTTTCAGAGTTTCATTACAAGCTTCCTATGTCTAGGCATGCTAAATAAGTTCACTCCTGCCTTTGAAGTACCCATAGTATCACCCTAAGGACAATGTTATCCTATGTCTAGGACTTAACAAGGAATTAACAAAGTGTTCTTTATTAAACAAGTTAACAAAGCCTTCATTAAAACACTCACCTTTATCAATTCTTGATTTCTAGTTATAAACCATGTCTGTGAATATAGCTCTACTCATTTTAAGCGATCAACCTTAAAACAATATGGATGTAGTATAACACAAGAACTAAAAATGCTTACACCACTTAAAAACACAACAACTTACTCTAAAGCTCATCATAAAGTTAGAACATCTCAACTAAATAAGTTTAGCTCATATTTGACATGATATAATAGAGATAATCTGTAAAGAACATAGTAATATGCATTATACAAAAGAAATCAACAAGGTAGAGATTACACAAATTGAGGTTCCTTTGAGATTCCAAGTGGTGCAGATGCACTGATTCCTTCTACTTAGCTACTCTACTCAATTTCTTCCCTACCTTCTTACAAAACTACTCCTATCTTAAACTAGAAAAGAAATTACAAGAGAAGAGTAAATTTGAAAGCGAATGGATGATGACCAAGATGATTTTCCAAGTGAGAAGTGAGTCCTTTATATAGCCTTGGAGCTTTCCTTCCTTTGAGGGTTTCCTTGTAGATCAAGTTAACCTAGAGAGGCTAACCATGGTTACTTTTGAGAACATGTTGAAAGAAATTGAGTGCAACAGTTTATCTTAAGTGTAGGTCCAATAAGGTATAGCCATGTGTCCTTTATGAATGAGCCTTCATGAAGATCTTTCACTGTAGGCGCCGCATGATTCTTCTCCTACCAAGTAGCAACCTAATTTCCCTTTCTTCCCTCCTTTTTGCTGTTGACAAAGGGGGAGAATGGAGATTATTGAGCTACTTAGTCTATAGTGATATTTTGGGGTTTCTGTTGACAATTTAACTATCTTTTGGAAATATTTATTTTGTGCTGTGTTATGGCTTGTAATTGATAATTATCAAAACTATGTATGTTTGCTGCACTTATTACATGATAATTATCCTTTTGCTATGAATGTGTTAAATTCATTCACTGTGTATTAAAATGTCTATTCCTGAGAAACAGAAAACTTAAAACATACTCTCAAGTTTGTCATCACCAAAAAGGAGGAGATTGTAGAAATGAAAATCTCTTTCCATGTTTTGATGATACAAACTTAAAGGAATGAGTTAAGTTTTCTAAACACTTATTATGATTAACAAGTTTTCATGCATCAAGTGTGTAAAAGAACAGAAAATAAGAATCATAGCAAAAATCTTGGCTCTACAAAATAAACCAAGTGTTTTCAAAGTTCAAATGTGCCAAAAGAAGGTTACTACAGAAGGTTACCTTAAAGAAGGTTGAGTTCAGAAGGTTACTTCAATCAGAAGGTTGATTAAAGAAGCTTAAAAGAAAAAGTAACTTTCTACAGAAGGTTGACTGAAAGTCAAACAAAAGGTTGACTAAAAGTCAACACAAGGTTGACCAATAGTCAACAGAAAGTTTGATTGAAGTCAAAAGAAGGTTGACTAAGTATGGAATATGATTAAGAAGGTTGGTTGTTCAAGAAGGTTAAAAGAAGATTGAAAAACTTCAAGCTTCTGTTTCTGGGAAACATATTCATATTCGAAATCTTAAACCCATATGCATCAAATAAGTATTCAATGAATAAAAATTGTAGAAATATTATCCTATGTAAAGAGGAAATCCTTGATTAATTCTTGTATCTTAAAAGCATGTTTGTTCATGTTGAAGAAGCTTCAGAAGCTTCAAATTAAAGTATGCAAAAAATTATGTAGTACATGAACAGGGACTGAATTGACAGAAATGATGAAAAAGGAAGTAGAGTGCTGACATGAAAAGATGTTAACACAAGACAAAGCACAAAGGTTGCTTCAGAAGGTTGAAAGGCTACTACCTAAAGCTCAAAATTCATCATTGCCTACCTACAAAGCTACAACAACTTCCAACAGCTCTTTCCTTCATTCCAACGGTCATATTCCAGGATTAATGGCTATAAAGAATGTTGTTCTACTCAAATGCAAACCATGAGAGTGAATTGGAACTTTTACAAGTCAAGCTTCTCAAAAGAAATCCAACATTCTCTTCCACACTCAAAGCTATTACAAGTTCAGAATTGGGAGATATAATCTTGAGTGTGTGTATGCTTGTTATGCTATTAGAAATACTGTGTATTTATCTATCAACAAGCTTCTAAATCATCCCAAACCCAAACCCCTTATTGTAAAAAATATTGTGCAAAGTTTCTCAACAAACTACCTAGGTAGAGGTGAGTGTTGTTGGTGATTCTACTTGAAAGTTTCTCAACAAACTACCTAGTGAGAGGTGAGTGTTGTTGGTGATTCTGTTCAATAGGAAATACCTTTAGGAAACTAGGAGAGAGTTTTCTAGTAGGTTGAGACAGCTTGGTGAAGCTGAGTAAGTTAGCACTTGTCTTTTGTGTGTGATCAAAAGAGAGTGGAGGTGAAAGTCTTTGGCAGTTGAAGCTAAAGCAAGTGTAAAATCTATTTGGAGAATAGTGGAAACTCTCACGTGGACGTGGGGAGAGGAGTAGCCACAGTTTGGTGAACCTCTATAACTCTACTGTGTTATTATCTGCTTTTCTTATTAATTGCTTTAACTGTCTTACAATCACTAAAGTTTTCAACCACTTCAGAAGGCTACATACATCAACCTTCTGAAGTCAAAATCATAACTTTAAATGAGCCCTACTTTGATTAACCTTTTGAAAACAACACTCTGTGTGTGATAAAAGACATCTAAATTCATCAAAGCTGACTATCTGTCATTACTGTCATACTTGCTTATTGTTTGTGCAACTAACATTCAACCTTCTGATATCCAAGATATCTTGAGAAACAATACAGAAGGTTGCAGGTATTAAAAATTACAAAGATAGCACAATTCAATCCCCCCCTTTCTTGTGCAAATTAATCACTTCAAGAACCCCTTTCTTAGTATAAATACTACATGCTTCTGTTGTATTGGAGGATCTTTAGTTCCATATACTTGGAAGGTCTCCCTTAGTAAAGCTATATCCCTAAGGAATGCACCACCTCATTTTCGCATACGAGAACATTAGCGCCCATCGTGGGGCTGCTTGTAAAAACTCATTTATTGGCGGCTTCAAAAGGAAATAGCTGAGTGCTTCCACCTGAGCCATGGTGGAAACGTGACGTTCAAACCAGACCATAGACAATGACTAGGGGTGTTCGCGGTGCGGTTTGGTTTGGTTTTGAGACAAAAAGTGAACAGAACCGCAAGGTAAAATTACATGCGGTTTGGTTTGGTTCGGTTGGCTTTCTAAAATAAAACCGAACCAAACCAAACCAAACCAATGCGGTTTGGATTGGTTCGGTTGGTTCGGTTTTTTCCAAGACAAAAATAATTTAAGATGAAGTTAAAATTAACTAACATAAAAAAAGCTAACATAAATGATAAATCTTTAAGAAAAAATCTACTCAAATATATGTAGTATATAAATCACTCTCTTTTAATTTTTTTCAAATAGCTAAGACAGTGTTTAAAAGAATTTGAATTAAATATTTTTTTGTAATTTTTAAATATAGCATAACAATATGGATTGTTTGTAAGTGAGTCAAAAAATTAATTTGATTTGGGCTAGTAAGTGAGTGAGAGTTGGGTTGTAGTTGCATTTGGGTTAGTAAGTTAGTAAGGAAGGTTGTAATTCAACAAGCCTTAGTGTTACTTGTTGTTTGGTTTGCTTCGGTTCGGTTTTGGAAATCAAAACCGCGAACCGAACCGAACCGAACTGCGTGGTGCAATGAAAAAAAGAACCGAACAAAACCGATCAAAAGCGGGTTTTAGCGGTTTTCGGTTTGGTTTGGTTCGGTTTGCGGTTTACCTATTGGTTTGGTTCGGTTTTGAACACCCCTAACAATTACATCGAAGAATCAGGCGAGGAAATGTGCCGCATGCAATACTCCATTCGGGTGTTAGAACAGCAGAATGTAGAGCATCAACGTAGAAACTAGAAGCAACTCCCGTGGATGCACGACATGGAAGCTCGCAAACATGAACTCCAAGAGCAAATCTTGGCCCTGAGAAATGGTTATCAGGCCCTTGCTATAGGAAGAGCTTCCCTGAGGACCCTTCAGCCATTTTCAGAAGAAATCCAAGTTGTCGTGGTTCCCTAGAGTTTTAGGGAGCCCGTTATAACAGTCTACGAAGATTCTGGGGACCCAGATGACCATGTTGCTGCCTTCCAAACTCAAATGTTCATTAGCAGTGTTAATGACGCCGTAAGTTGCAAGTTGTTTGAAAAAATGTTGAAAGATGTAGCATTATGTTGGTTCATCAGATTATCCAAATGGTCCATTGCCAACCTTGAGGACTTAACCAGTTGATTCACCACTCAATTCTCAGCCACCCGATGTAAGAAGATTGTGCTATATGACTAGTTCGACCTCCATCAGGGCCAAAGTGAGCCACTCAAAAGTTTCATATCCCATTTTAACAAAATGACCGTATAGTTTGACAAGCCGGACGAAAAATTCTTCGTCGCCACTTTCCTTATAGAAAAAATGATGAACCAACGAAATTCTAGATAAGCAGGGTTTTCCTTGAGTGAAGCCCTATTTATCTAGAAGCTAGTGACTATGGACGAAATTTCACACATGCAGTGAAAAGCAATCAATGCAGAAGATGCAACAACATCAAAGAAGGTATGGGATGCCAAGGACGACTGTGACCGTGGGCAAATGGGGGGACGAGGCGACCCAAGATAAAGCAAGCCGCCTAAGGGACGAGGGGCGCCCCCAGATCGATATCAAGCACAACGCTTCACTCCATTGAACACCCACTATCGCAAATCTATGACGAGGTGAAGGGACTGAACATGATTTCCCGTCCTATTGCACATTCAATACAGATGGGATGGGACGGGTCAGCATACTGCAAGTTCCATGGAACTACGGGTCACAACACAGAAGATTGTTTCACCATGAAACAACATATCGAAGACCTCATGTTATACCCTAATTTTGTCCGCTTCTTTTACTATGGTCGTTTTTATTTTTACTAGTTTTCAGGTCCTATTACTGCGAGTTGGTTTTTGGGCTTGTTTGAATGCTATCTTGTTTTATTGGGCATGTGCATAGTAATTTTTTTTATTTTGGGCTTTGGCCCAGCTTGTTCTTTTTTTTGGTTTGTCTTTTGGTCCAAAATAACCTTCTATAATAAGAAAATTCAGTTTTTGACAATTTTACAAAAATACGCTTTGTTCTCCAATCTTGATGTCTTTGGTCATAAATGTTTTGATTTTGTTTTCTAACTATATAAAAGGAAGCTATGTCCGCAGTGAAAAAACACACAGAGTTCAATAGGAACACTGACAGAGGGAAGCTTCAGAAATAATCTAAAAGATTAGTGGTTCAAAATCAGAACCCTAATCACCTAGAAAGCATTAGTTCGAAATTCTGAAAGAATATAGTCAGGGTACGTTTATCGACATATTAGCAGCAGTAACATAAGGCGAAAGCAGTGACAATAAGCAACACAGATCCGTTTTCAGTGGTAGAGGCGAAAAGCGAACCCTTTTTTTTCCATAAAAAAAAAACTTAGAAGTCAGGTTGGGTGTTGTTTTCGTTTTAGCCTTTAAAACATAAAAATGTGTTCACAGTTGTTGTCAGACCCGAAATTTTTTTGGTAAGCAAATACACAGGTTAATAGTTGTTGTTCAAAGTCTGAAATAGTTCTTTAAAGGGGTTTGATAAATCTGGGATTGGGGTTTTGAGAATAGGAGGAAAGGGATAGAAACGAGAAACGGAAAAAAATCTATTTCACGAAATCAACGCCGTCAGTGGTGGTCACCACCGTCGTGGGCCTCCCCAACGCCACCGTGAGTAGCAGATCCTCGTCGCGAGTCTGCTTCCTTCTATGCCCTAACAGTCCAGTGAGTTCTCCCTCACCTTTGTGAAGACCCCCCTTTTTGTCGCACCTCCCTCTTCTTCTCTCTCTTCGTTAAAAAAGGCTCCCTCTCTCTCTCCTTGTTTTTGGCAGCAACGCATGGGTTGGGGAAGAAGAGAAATCAAGGTTAATAGTTGTTGTTCAAAGTTTGAAATTGTTAGGGCTGTCTTATATAGCCTCTCCAATTGTTTATTTTATTTTAAAAAAATATTAAAGTTCTGATTGCTACTTACACTTGTTTTTTTGTCAACAACTTACACTCGTTTGTTTAATAACTTGCACCCCCCTTTTTTGAAGCCTACGAAAATCCTTCCATAAAGCCCAAAAAGGAAACTTGGCTTTAGCTATGCGCAGCCCCCTGCAGCTAATAGCACCGCTTTTTACTACCGCACCCCTTTTACGTTTTTACCACTTTTTTTTTAAAAAATAAATAATAAATCAATTCTTTTTTTATATTACATATCTCTTCTAGATTATCTCTTTTTAACAAAAAGAATTTTCCTCCAATCACTTTTTTACATAAACTATATATAAACAACTAAATAAATACTTTTAAAGAAAATAGGGGATTGAGTTAATTGTATGACTGAGTTAGTCAAATCTTAGCACAAATAAGCTGCATATCTCCAAAGTCTTGAAACCCCTATTAAACCAAATTAATATTTTTATTTCAAAAAAACAATAGACAAACCATTCTTCTTTTAAAAAAAAACTAACTTTCATAAAATAGAGGATTAAGCCGGTTGTACAATCGGGTTAATCAGTGTTTTAGGACGAATGAGCTGTACAATTCGAATGTCCTAAAACCCTATAAATAAAAATAAAAAAACACCAACACACAAACTTTTTTTACCCATGAACTAAGTAGCATTTGATTCTCTACCCAGAGATGTGTAGGAGCAGAGGGAGGCTCACATCTGTCAAGTGCAAAAATAAAAAACTTTTTAAGCCTTTTCCTAAATAATTCTTTCTTGATTCACAAAATAAATAAATATTTTTATTAAGTTTTTTTAAATTCGCCTTAGGAAGGATGCCGTAGAGTGCTAATACCTTCCCCACACATAACCAACTCCCGAACCCAAATGTGGTCTCAAAGATCTTATCCAAATCAAAGGGATTTATGAACATTTTACCTTTATAATTAAACTTGGGTGGTGGCTTTATTTTGAACTTCGAAGAATCACTTCTCGGATTTTTTGGTCGCTACAGTTGGCGACTCCACTGGGGATATTTTAGAGAGTCAAATCTAATCTAACTAGTTGTAGAATTTGTTATTTAATTCAATGTTTTATTTTGCCCTTCTCTTTTGTCTTTTATTCTTGTTACATGTGATATCTAAACCTTAGGATAGAAAATCATTTCCTTTTGCATGTGTTATTTACTGTGTAGCTTGGGAGGATGACAGCGGTAGTACGCGGGTCAAAATAATTAAAAAGAGTAAATATAGTATCAAGGTAAGAGACATTGATCGTCTCTCGAGGACCTCTAAATAATGAAATTATCAAAATCAAAAACCAAAATAAACAATAAAAGGGTTTTTTTTAGGAAAATAGTTGATGTTTAATAAAGAAAAAAACAATTAAAGATAGACCATCAACAACTACCCATACTTCATGTATTCTCCTTTGTCAGACGGCGAACACACCCACTCCTCAACAACTACCGATTGAAACGACCATTCTTCTCCCTCCTCTAGTCAAAAAAGCGAAAGGGGGTCCAATTTGTACAGGTCGTTACTTGATGGCAACCTCGGAGCCGTTGGTGACTATTTCGGAAGTCATGAATGTGGGAGTGTTGGAGACACCACGATCAGGATGGAAGACCGATCGATAAGTCGGGAAGACGCCACAACCGGTTATGGATGTTCCGATTGATAAGTCGGGATGAGCGCCCAAGCAAAACCGATAAGCTCGGATAACGGCTCACGAAGAACCAAAGAGACATGTCTCCAAATTTTAACTCAAAATTCAACTTTTTTTCATTTCATAAACTGAGTTACAATATATAGAGAACTAGAGGCCCATTTGGCCCATTTGACTCAATAAACCCTAAAACTAAAATACTCAAATATTACCTAATTATTAATTTTCAGATTTGAGTTTAAAATTAAACCAAATCTAAATTAATAAACTAAAATCATTAAATCCTAATAAATAAAATAAATGGCAATTATAGCCTTTACTAAGGAAGGGAATCAAATCATTAAATCATGTTCTGTACCGTATTAGTGGATCTTGCCGATCCGAGATGGTAGATGATGAGAATGATCAATATTACTTCTGTCCGAGTTTGATGATCCGAAATGAGGTGAGGTATACCTGCAGAGTCACTCTGATGCTAAAGTCAGTAGCTGAAGAGTTATTGCAAGTAATGTGATAATTAATGTGTACCTCTCTCCTCATAGTAAATGCTGTATTTATAGGCTTAGAGGCACTTAAGTGTGATCATCTGAACCATTCGTTGTGGAGGCACATTATAGGCCGTTTGATGAGTGAGTATGGGCCTTGGTTGTTTGGAGGCCCAATCATTTTGTTTTTGAGGAAGGGGGTGTAAATAGCATGAGTAGGGTTTAACCGTAACAGTTGCCCCCCAAGTCGGTTTGACGTGTTGGGTTAAACTAGACTTGAAATATGTTGAGATAAGTTATTTTACCGAGATTCAGAAGAGCCGAATTTGCTTTGTGCCGAGAAAATGGTAGTTGTCGATCTTGATACCGAAACGTTTTGGTGGCACTTCGATTTTTGGAACTACTTGATGCTTTTTTTGTCAGAGCAATAAATGCTCGCTTTGACTGATGTGACCGTTTCAGGAATCGAGGCGTCTTTTTAATGGTGACTCTTCGTTTTGCGCGCCAACTTGATTGATTGAGTGCGTCGCTTCGAGGGTGAACAGTGGCTCCTCTTAGGATCGCTATAAATAAAGGTGAGGGTATGTCATTTCTACTCTTTGGTTCCTCGCTTGCTCTGAGTAACGATCCAGTGATTTTGAGCTTTCTGATCCCGCTTTCTTTATTTTCAAGAATTTCTCTTCATCGCTTGTATCGAAGCTTCCTCTGAGGTTAGTATCTTGCTTTTAGATTTACTTTTTACTTTTCGAGACCAAAATTTTCCGGTGGGATCTTGCCTGACCGCAATCTTCTTTTGTCGTGGGGTTGTCGCCTCGGGTTCCACCTCTTTCGAGAACCCATCCTCGTAGGTAAAAATCGGCGAAGACAAAGCAAACAACTCGCGCTGAAACGCTCTGACTTATTGACCAAGCCGAGCAAGCTCGTCAATCCCGAGGCCCCGACATCGGCAAACTAATAGCGGCGAGATCAAGGACCGATTCTCACCCAAACGATCGTGAAGAGGTAGCCGCCATCGAGATTCACGGAAGAAGAGAACTCCCGACCGAGGGGAAGTGATGTACGGTATTGCGCGAAAAAGTCCTCGACGGTTTTTCTTCGTTTACAACCTTTTAAAACAATGAAGTTGCCACCAATATTTTTTATGAGGAAAATATTGAAGAAAAACCTTTTTGGAAGGCGGATGGCCTTTTGGAAAATCGGGAGATTTGGGTTCGGGGGTCGGTTAGGCATGGGGAAGGTATTAGCACCCCACACCTCCTTTCTACCGAAAGGGAACCTTTAATTAAACGTGTGGTTTTAAGTGTGGATTTGGAAAATACTTAAATGTGCCTCTCGATTGAATAGACTTCATGAAAATTTTTATTTTTGCGCGCGCTTGACGAGAGTTAGCCGCTTTGGTTTTTTTGGAAGGAAAATGTTTTTGGTTTGTTGTGCTTGACGGAGGGGATCCGCTCCTACGTATCTCCCGGTGCTATGGAGAATTCAAAGCTACGTAGTTCTGAGTTTTTATTTTTATCTTGTTTAATTGTGAAAACTGAGCTTTCATGATGATCAATTGAGCAAAGGCTCCAAATGACCACCATTAGCACTCCATTGTTAATTATCATGCAAGCAAGGGCTTCGCAGGACCACTAACAAAGTTTTTGATTTATTGAAAGTTTTTTAGAAAAATTAGGTATTCATGATGATCAATTGAGCAAAGGCTCCAAGTGATCACCACTAGTTCCTCATTGTTAATAATCCTGCAAGCAAAGGCTTCGCAAGACCACTAACAAAGTTTTTTTTTTTGACTTATTGAAAGTCTTTAGAAAAATTAGGCATTCATGATGATCAATTGAGCAAAGGCTCCAAGTGATCACCACTAGGTCCTCATTGTTAATGATCATGCAAGCAAAGGCTTCGCAAGACCACTAACAAAGTTTTTGACTTATCGAAAGTCTTTTGAAAAATTAGGCATTCATGATGATCAATTGAGCAAAGGCTCCAAGTGATCACCACTAGTTCCTCATTGTTAATAATCATGCAAGCATAGGCTTCGCAAGACCACTAACAAAGTTTTTGGTTTAATGAACGTTTTTAGAAAAATTAGGTATTCATGATGATCAATTGAGCAAAGGCTCCAAGTGATCACCACTAGTTCCTCATTGTTAATAATCATGCAAGCAAAGGCTTTAGCAAAACCACTAACAAAGTTTTTTTTTGACTCTTTACTTTTTTTTTGTCATTTTCAAGACCAAATACAAGGAGAAGCACCCGTGGACTGGAATACAACAAGAATGCACACTGTGTTTCACACACACACACACCTTGATGCAAATATTTAAAAATAATTAAAAAGATACGCTAAAATTTCTATGAAGACAATAACAATTAAAATTTACAATTACACCAATATAGAATAATGCTTTGAAAAGACAGACTATGAAAGGAAATTTAACATGATGGTAGAGTTTCAACAACTACCTACCTCACACCTCTGTCAAAAGAAAGACTACCCGACACAAGCTATTGTTCCATGACCCATCATCCCGAGTTTGAAAGCGCGAGGACGCTTTTTAGTGGCGACAAGTGTTTGCATTAGATCCTACACACTTCCATATTCATGATCATATACAACGCAGACGCGTGGCGGTGATTTAAATTTCAAAACTTGTCCGCTAAAAGGCAAAGGTGAGTGGAAGTTCGCCGCTCTGTTTGTTGCTCGGTTATGAGCAGATCATTGAGCGGGAAGTGAGGCTTCAAGCCTTCAAATAATGATGCACTCCAGACGAACGGATGCATTCATAAAGCTTTAAACTTCGTCGTAAGGCACAGTCGCGAACTAAGAAGTCTTTTCGCCTCATCATTGGCTTTCGCTTGCATTTTCCATCTCCTCCAAATTTTCAAGCTCCATGATTTGCTCTATTTGTTCTGTGATACTATCCTTCTAGACCAATTAAATCTATTGTTATCAGCTGTCTTTCTTTCTCTCTTTTCCAAGATCTCCTTGGTCGACTAGGGCTGCCGTCAATATCCTTTCCTTGCTCTCATCGATAGCAACACTGACTCCTCCCTCTCCAATTTTGGACACTCCCCGAGACTATTCATGGGTGTCCGAAACACTCTGGGGCGTAAAATCGGTGATGACTTTGGACGTTGACATCAGTAATTTTTCAAAAAGGCTCTACTGGAAGGATCCAGAACGATGCCGTACTTTCGGGATGGAAGAGGGCGAGCACATGGCCACTTACCCCACCTCTCTCAAGTTTATTATTTACTGGACGACCTTGGCTCATATGAGAATCCGACCCCCATTTACTGCTTTCCAACAATCTGTGCTGGCGAGACTGGATGTCGCCCCTTCTCAACTCCATCCAAATGTCTGGGCCTTTTACGTGCTTTCGAGCTCGTATGCCTTCATATGGATCGGCCCTTATCTCTACAGCTTTTCCTTCACATGTTCGAGGTCAATAAACGAACCGAGAAAAATAGTGGAAAACCCGCCCGTTTGGAACATGTCAGTCTCCGATCCAGGAAAGGAGTAAAAGTATTTCGGCCATATACTGATAGTTTGAAAAATGAGTGGAAGAACAAGTTCTTTTGGGTCGAGCCTGTGTTGTCTGCTGTTGTAGATAGGGTCGGTACCTTTAATGCTGAGAATGATATAGTTTTAACGACAAAATCCCCCCTTGGTTGGACTCGTCGTGATGAAAAAACCAAGCATTCTGTGGATGAAAAATATATGAGTTTGGAGGATCGGACTACTTTGAAGATGCTGGTATTTATAGCGGATCGGTCGTTACATTAATAACGAAACTAGGCCAAATCAGTGGGGTTTTGATACTAAGTCATTGGTTGAGACTGTTAGATTTGAGCAGGCAGAGAAAGTTTTAGGTCGGCTTTTTAAGTGTTTAATCGAGATAATCTTTATGTTTTGCCGATGTTTCTACTCATCATTTTACTAACTGACCTTTCTTTTTGCAGACGGGATGGCCCCAAAGAACAAGATGGCGGCTTTGAAAGCCGCGCGCCCTTGATGCTAGTCGGGTTGTGAAGGATGTCGGATCGCTAGCAATGTTGCGGCTCGAGAAAACTCTCGTGCATTACTACTACTCTCGCCAGACCCATTCATCGTTGTTCATTCAAGGCTCTTGGTGAAGAGGAGCAACCTTTAAAAAGGAAAAGAAAGGTTATGAAGGTCGTCTTCCACCTAGATCGGGTCATCAAGATCGGGGTAAAGGCGTGATTGAGGTTAGTGATCGTTCTGACTTTCCCTCTAAAAAGAGTAAGAAACACAAATCCGCCCCCTTCGATCCTAAAGAATTCATGAACCTCAAAGTCGACGAATTGAAAGTTGACCCTTTCCGAGTCTCTATTTCGGTACTGTCTAGGATGACCGATCTTGTGGAAGACCAGAAAAAAGATGCTCATTTGAAAATCAAAGGTATGATTTACTGTTTTTAAGCTCGTCACTTTAATCTCCGTATTTCTATGGTTTTTTTAACTCGCTTTACGTTCTTCGAATTTCTCTATAGATCTTGAGGCTAAGTATGAGGCAGCCCGGAAGGCCGTAAGTCCACTTCGCTCTGACCTGGAAAAATCCCAAAAAGAAGTGGGTCTTCTCAACAAAGAGAAAGAGAATTGGGAAGCCAAACGCCTGGAGTTTGAAACCGAATTGAGGCTGGCGAAGGAAAAAATTGAAGAAGATCTTCTTTGAGTGAAGAAGCGGTGACAAATCGGCCGAGATGGAGGCCTCTACTTCGTCCCAAAATATCTCCGAGCTTCAGGAACAAATAAGAAAACTTACTGAGCAGAAAGATAAGGCTCTGGAGGACAAGATGCAGGCAGTTGAACTGGGGCAGGAAGTCATCGTGGAAGCTTTCAACAACGCACTTGATCAAGTTGTTGTGGTTGTTCCCGATTTTGTTGCCGATCCTGAGATTTTTAAACCGAGTTTTACATTCATGATGGGCATATTGTCGAGTTCGACCCGATGAATCGACCAAGTGTCTAGGATCGTCTATCCTTTCAAATCGACCTGACTGTAGGCCGTTCTTTTATTCTTTGTTCGAACTTGAGGATCCGGCCGTAACCGGAATATTTTGTAATAGTTTTTAGAAGTTCGTTTACTTTCCTAACTTGTTTTGTGTGTGGATACTCTTTGGATATTTCGTAAAACACCTGATTCTTACTGATGCGCTTTTATTTGTGGGGCAACCTCGTCCATCTTGCTCCCCTGTTTAATCTAAGTTCGGTAGATTTCTTTTCAGAAGATTTTTCTGGTGGACGAGATTAAATAATAAAGTCGTAACAAAGGAATAACGTGCTTTGAAAAAGCTAAGTCTATTTAAACAAGATCAGAATAGAATGCTTTGAAAAAGCTAAGTCTATTTAAACGAGATTGGAATAAAATGCTTTGAAAAAACTAAGTATATTTAAACGAGATCGGAATAGAATGCTTTGAAAAAGCTAAGTCTATTTAAACGAGATCGGAATAGAATGCTTTGAAAAAGCTAAGTCTATTTAAACGAGATCGGAATAGAATGCTTTGAAAAAGCTAAGTCTATTTAAACGAGATCGGAATAGAATGCTTTGAAAAAGCTAAGTCTATTTAAACGAGATTGGAATAAAATGCTTTGAAAAAACTAAGTATATTTAAACGAGATCGGAATAGAATGCTTTGAAAAAGCTAAGTCTATTTAAACGAGATCGGAATAGAATGCTTTGAAAAAGCTAAGTCTATTTAAACGAGATCGAATAGAATGCTTTGAAAAAGCTAAGTCTATTTAAACGAGATCGAATAGAATGCTTTGAAAAAGCTAAGTCTATTTAAACGAGATCGGAATAGAATGCTTTGAAAAACTAAGTCTATTTAAACGAGATCGGAATAGAATGCTTTGAAAAAGCTAAGTCTATTTAAACAAGGTGAGCCTTTAACGATCCTTGGATTCTAAGCGTAATATTTCTTGAGCATTGTGGCGTTCCAAGTTCTTGGGATCGCCTTACCTTCTAGTGTTTCTAGCTCGAAGGCTCCATTTCCGGTTCTCAAAACGACCCGATATGGACCTTCCCAGTTTGGTGCCAGTTTGCCCTGCGGCGCATTCTTTAGTCCCACATCCGGCCCTTCTCAAGACGAGATCACCGACATCAAAATCTCTTGGGACGACTTTCTGATTATAACGAGTGGCTACCCTTTGTTTGGTGATGGCTTCTTTAAGGGACGCGTGATCCCGGATTTCTTCCACCAGGTCCAGTTCTTCTCTTAAAGCTTGACCATTATCTTCAAGTGATTTTGATTCAAAGTCCTCAGTTAACTCTCCCAATTTCCACCGGGATGACTGCTTCACTTCCATAGGATAGTCGGAAATGTGTTTCTCCCGTGGAGCTTTGGGGAGTAGTTTTGTATGCCCATAAGACATAAGGGAGCTCTTCAACCTAGTTTCCCTTAGCATCGTCTAACCTCTTTTTTAATCCGTTGAGAAGTACTTTATTTGCTGATTCCACCTGACCATTTGTTTGAGGATGCTCTACTGAAGTGAATCGATGTTTGATTTTTAGATCGGACATCAACTTCCTGAATCCTTTATCAGCGAATTGAGTTCCATTGTCTGTGATTACCACCTCGGGTACACCGAACCTGGTAACTATCTCTTTCCGGAAAAAAGACATACAGTTTTTTGCACTTATAACGGACAATGGTTTGGCCTCAATCCATTTGGTAAAGTAGTCTACCGCCACAATTAAAAATTTGATTTTCCCTGGGGCCTTTGGAAAAGGTCCTAGAAGATCTATCCCCCACCATGCGAAAGGCCATGGGGAGGAGAGAGTTGTGAGACCGATAGGAGGTGCGATATGAACGTTTGCATGGATCTGGCAGCTCGGACATTTCTTCACATAATTCCTCGCATCGGCTTCAATGGTTGGCCAAAAGTATCCCGCCCTTAACACTTTTCTGGTTAAGGACCTACCACCAAAATGTTGGCCACAGATTCCTTCATGAATTTCCATCAACACATAGTCGGCCTCCTCGCGTTCTACGCATTTTAACAAAGGTGAAGAAAGTGCTTTTTTATAAAGGTGTCCATTGAACACTGTAAAAGAAGCTGCCTTTGTTATGTAATTTAAAATTGGAGGAATCCAAGTTTCGCTTTCACCTATCATGTACACTGATGAAATCGAGTGTAAGTCGTCTTCAATACTAGGTTTACTGAGGATTTCTTGTATTACCGATCGGTGATTTCCCAGCGTCTTGGTGCTTGCTAACTTGGAAAGAACATCGGCCCGAATATTATTTGTTCTTGGAACGTGTTTTATCTCGGTAGAGTGAAATTGGGTGAGCAACACTTTTACTTGTTTCAAATATTTTTGGAGAATCGGTTCTTTTGCTTCGTACTGTCCCCCGATCTGGGAGACGACGAGAAGTGAGTCGGTATTGAGATTTAAACGAGTGTTTCAGAGGTCTAAAGCCAAACGGAGACCTGCGATGCATGCTTCATATTCCGCGTGATTATTGGAGGTTGAAATTTTGAAAGTGAGTGATAACTCTATAACAACCCCTGAAGGACTCTCAAGGATGATTCCTGCTCCACTCCCCTTAGGATTGGAAGATCCATCCACGTGGAATATCCATATCTCATCCTCTGCTTCTGCCGAAGTCATCTCTGCCACAAAATCGACTAATACTTGAGCTTTCATTGCTGGCCTTGACTCATATTTGATGCCGAACTCGGACAATTCCACTGCCCATTTTATTATTCTTCCTGAAAGATCCGGACGATGCAAAATTTTCCGGATTGGGTGGTTTGTTCGAACAACCACTTGGTGAGATACGAAGTAAGGTCGGAGACGCCGGGTTGCTACTACTAAGGCCAAAGCAATTATTTTTTGATACCGGAGTTCTGGTGCTTGTAGTGCTTTGCTAACAAAGTAAGCTGGACTCTACCCTTCTTTTGTTTCCCGGACCAGTACTGCTCCTAATGCTTCGTCAGATATTGAGAGATACAAATATAATACTTCCCCAAGTTCAGGTCGGGTTAATATTGGTGGCTCTGATAGTACCTTTTTCAGTTGGGTGAGCGCCTCATCCCGTTCTGTGGTCCAGACAAACTCGGATTCCTTTTTTAAGAGTTTAAAAAGAGGTAGTGATTTGAAAGCGGCATTTGAAATAAAACGAGACAGAGCTGCAATCATGCCGTTTAATTTCTGAATTTCTTTCTTTGTGCTTGAATTTTCATCTCGGTTACCGATTTACATTTGTCTGGATTTGCCTCAATACCTCTTTCAGTGAGATAAAATCCCAAGAATTTTCTGGCTTTGACCCCAAATGTGCATTTTTTCGGGTTTAATCTCATCATGTTTTTCCTTATCTCGGCAAAAATCTCTCTAAGATCAGCGACATGACAATCTGCTTGTTTACTTTTTGCGATCATATCGTCCAAGTAAACTTCTACAATTCGCCCTATCTGGTTTTTAAAAATTTATTCATCATCCTTTGGTACGTTGCTCCTGCGTTTTTTTAGACCGAAAGGCATAACTCGGTAACAAAATTTTTTGCATTCCGTCATGAAGCTGGTCTTCTCTTGATCCGGGGGGAACATCGGGATTTGATTATAACCTGAATAGGCAAAATCCCGATGCGTGGTCAACTAAACGATCAATATTTGGGACCGGAAAAGCATCTTTTGGACATGACCTATTAAGATCGGTATAATCAATGCACATGCGCCATTTTCCATTAGATTTTTTAACAAGTACAGGATTCGAGAGCCAAGTGGTGTACTTGACCTCACTTACAAACTTAGCTTTAACTAAATCGTCTACTACTTTGGCTGTTGCTTCAGTCTTCTCTATATTTTTTTTGCGCTGGGCAACCCACTTCGCACCAGGGTATATAGATACTTGATGACAAGCGACTTCGGGTGGAATGCCGGGCATATCTTCGGCCGACCATGCAAATAGATCGGCGTGCTCCCTTAAATGTAACACCCCCTTCTATTTAATATTATTTAATCAACAAAAATCAGAGTATTTCAAAATCTTTCCACGCATCTCAAAGAGGGTGGTACATTTAGTGAAAATAACGTCAAACATATTTAAAATCCAAACGCATCAAGCGTGTAAAATGCATAACATAGTCACGGGGGTTAAAACCCTCAAAAACAACCTGTTTAGTGTTTACAGTAATCCATCAAATAGTTTGTAGCGCAGCGGAAAATAAAACTGAGTTCACATACTCAATACATAGTTTAAAATCAGTTTAATACATAACCATAACAAAATAATACTAAGACCCATCCCCTGGTGTTACTAGATCAGAGCCGACTCAACATCCCATGAAGGCATGGTACCTTCACTCAGAATCACCTGTTTGTCGCCACGAGAGCAGGCAACATAAAATGCTAGGGTGAGTCTCTTTACATAAATTATAACAAGTAAGATAAGCATTATAATTAGAAAGCATCTAGGCAATCACAATTCACAATAATAGATGAATCAATCACTAACAATATTTTATGAAGGTATGAGTATATGCATGTGTGCAATATGCATGTGGATCCATAATCATCACCAAAATCCCCGTCGGGCTGGCCGAAGCCACATCACCATTCACCATACACCACGTAATGCATATGAAATATGTGACACCATGACAATGCATTCACGGCATCACAATTCATCACCACAATTATTCAACTCACCATTTTGGCCGAAGCCACATCACCATTCACCTCAATTATTAATCATCACCTCACCATTTATTAATCATCACCTCATCATTTATTAATCATCATCTTATCACTTATTAGATTAAATCCCACCTAAGGGCCAAACCCCTCATAAGGACCTTTTCATCACTTAAGGACCATTTTTGACACACCAAAATTAATTTAGGGACTTAGGAAAATATTTGACATATTGGGACTAATTAGACACTAAGTGACTATTTTGTCGCGCCAAGGATTAATTTAATTCTTAGGGACTAATTTGTCACACCAAGGATTAAATTAATTCTTAGGGACCAAACCATCACTTAGACACATTTGGGTACCTAGGCGCGAGGCAGCCAAAATGGCGCCCATAACCAACCACCAAACAAGCCACACCCACAAACCAAAGACAGGGCGCGAAATGCTAGCAACCGCGCCCCCGCAACACGCACACCATCGCACGCACAAGACACACACACGCCACACAACAGCGCAAGTTGCCCAAAGAATCGCGCTCCCGCACAACACACACACACGGTTGCTTCCAGCCACAGCGCCAAGTTGCCCAAAGAATCGGCGCCTCTCTTCGCCACGCACGCAACAGTGGAACCCACACAGCCTGGCGCCATTTGCCTAGGCATTTGGCGCCCCTCCCCAAAACTTCACCCAACACCCTTCAAAACCTAATTTCTTTCCAACAACTCATTTCTCACATACCAACACCAACATAGCCATTAAGTTATTCTTACCAATTCATCATATTTACATACTCATCCTCATATCACCATTTCATCAAACATACACCATGCATAAATCACAACTCATGCTCTTACAACCACAAACAACATGTTATGACCAAATTCAAGCATTCCAAACATCAATCAACATACAATCAACACAAGGTCACACAACACATCATTTCTAGAGCTATTCTCACTATAATACACATCCTACAAGCTATAAAAGATGTATGGAGAGTCCCCTAACCTTAGGTCTTTGTTGAAATGAGATCTCCTAGCAAGAAAACTTCACAACTTAGCGCTCAATTTCGTTCCGAAACGCGAACTCATTACCAATTCGCTCCAGCCACCTTCCAAACCGAAACCCAAGCCTCCCCCACCTTAACTTGAGCTTCCCAAACCTTAATCTAGCTTCCTCTATGCTCAAACTTCAATTTCCCCACTTTGAGCTCAAATGGTTCATCAATGGTAAAAAGGATTAAGGAGAAATTAGCTCATGAAGCTAGTATCAATGTAAAGAGGGAGAAAAACGGAAGAAAAAGAGACGAAAAGCCCCTTACCCGGTTAAGAAATGAGGGAGATCTTCCCATTTTCCTCTTCCTCCTTCACGCCTCCCCTTCACTCTCACGCTCTCGGTTCTCTCTCTGTTCCTCACTCTCACCATTCCTTTTCTTTCATTCAATTCAATTAATTCAATTAATTCTTTCATTCTTTTCCCTTCACTCTCTCGGCCCATCCTTCTTCCTTTCTATTCCTTTTATTTCTTTCAATTTTAATCCTAGGCCCAATTGACTTGGGCCACTATTCACACCTCCCCCATTTAATTAAACACCTCCTCTATTTAATTAAACAATCCTAATATTTCTCCACAACTTAATTAATCCACTTAAATAAATGTTGCAAGCCTTAAATAACTTAATTAAACAATTAAATTATTTTGGGGCGTTACAACTCTCCCCCACTTAGAATATTTTCGTCCTCGAAAATACTCACGAAGCAATACCCAACTCCTTCTCGCCTCTAACCGTACTCATCATAATCTATCGTACACTACGGTAACAAACCACGCACCTTCTCTACACTCTTACTCTTAGCAGATATTCTAACCCGTAGGGTATCCAGATCCTACTCGACTACTCAAATACCATCTATTCCGATGTAGGGGCACTATGCCCTCAACTACGATTTTTGCGATTAGCTTACCCTCTTTAAGTTTCCAATCTCGGTGCTCACTTCCGAACTCGGCCTCCTAATCCAACCTATCTCATTCATCTAATTGACCTACTCGTCGTCATTACTAATAATCCCACACCGAGTTCCATAACAACAGCACTCCCGGTGCTTAGCAACAATCCTGAATCATGTTAACATCAAACGGCATCTCGGCACCTGTACTTAGGTATATTTATACACTACCCTTTAGCCACTACACCTCGACTCCCATGGACTTACCCTTCGACTTACCTGTACAACACTTCGACACCGCTATGTTTCAACATTACTAAGCTCGACTCGCCTCTCATCCTACTGTAAATACTTACATCTCAAAGAATACTAGTTTAGGCTTCCCCTACGTTACACCCACTCCTTTACACTTAAGTTTATATACATCACACTATACTTTGACAACTTCAATAGTTCGACACTTCCACTCTAACTTAGAGGAATACACTTAGACATTACTCATTTCGACAACTCTATACTTCAACAGACATACTCTTCACTTAGGTACTTACACCTATTTCAACAACTCTGCTCTTCGACCATGTTTAGTTAACACTACTCTAACATTTTCTCAATTTCATTTACCCTCTAATCACACAACTCAATTACCACTTTGATCATGTATCAAAATTTCGATTTAAAATTCTACAGAGTTTCTCTCGTAATACTGGACTTCCCAAAAATAATTTTTACTGCTTAACAAATCCGTAACATCAATTTTAAAACTAGAACATATCATACATTTCAATAGACAATATAGGTGCAATAGATTTTCAGCAGTGGTTCATAAACTTCGACAATTCCTTTGACATAGCAACGTTATCGGAATTAAACAACCAAATATTCTAACACATGTTTTACCTACAATCAAGGCATAATTTCACCAATTCACTCAAGCACAATCGAGTTACAAAATCACAAACCAAACATGCTCAAAAACCGTAAAATTTCCAATTTCGTGAAATTTGCACTTTCTCCAGAATTAAACTTTCCATCACAAGAAATAAACACATGTCAACACATAAACACACAAACACATTTTAAAATTCTCTAAACGTGAGTAAAACTCACCTTTTTGTTTCAAAAGATTTTATCTCGTCAAACCATGAAATTATTGTAAGACCTCGTCATTTTCAAACAACATCAATCCCTGACCTAAACGGTCCTAAAGCTAAAATCATGTCACATCTCGTAATAAAATTCTAAACAACTTGGAACAGAATTTAACACAATTCTTGACATTACGTTCATTCCCAAAAACACAAAATTCTCCAAGTACCGTTTCTTTTTGAAAATCACATAACTCACGGTTTTGTCCAAAAAGGAAAAAAAAAAAAAAACTATACGCAACCCCCAAATCTTATTATAATCACGAACATGTTGCCACCCAAACAACCGCTTATTATTTCAAAATTTAGTTTCCGACGTAAACTCAGAAGTTAGAAAAGTCAATCATTTCATTTGCCAAAATGGAGACTATACGCGAATCCTAACCTTAATTGTTATAACCAAGCACCGCATTTCATTTCAGTACATAACTTCAAAATAATTTTAGCACAAATCAAAATTAAACTCTTGTGCATTACAGAAACAATCAACCTATAGCAAACTGTCAATCAAGGGTAACAAGATTCAACAAACAATCCTTCAAATATTGTCTATCCACTACACTTAGGCACACTACACCTAAGCACCCCCTAACCTCGGCCATTACACTACACAATGCTTCGGTACACTCTTTTGGCACCTCGGTTCTCTACACTACGTCACGGTAAGCTTCACTACCCTTACTATTCAAACGCACCTAAACCCGGTACTACATTACTTTGACTCCCACATACTACGTCATATGCATATTACACTTCAACACACCTATGGTTGAACAACTACACCTCGTTCATATGTAGTCCTATGTACCTAACCTTCCTCTTCCTTCTTTCCTTTGATCTTCATACTATGATCATACTTACGCCAACTACTAAACACTTTCCATACACAACTAGTCCAACACTCATTAAGAATTTCACGAAGGTTACAACACCCTTAATACCTCTTCACCTCTACAAGACATACCTTGATCATAATACACCTAACTCAAATAGCTACCCTTAGGCATACTCAATCTACACCTTTACTTTGTACCAAAACTCTATTTTCGGTCACCAAAGTCTCACTCGATTATCCAAACACCATTAATTTATTGATAGGAACTACGCCATAGAAATCATTTAAGTACTAATGCTCTATCTTACGTCAATCCATATTCAACTACAAACAATGCCTTCTCATTTCGGCATTCCTACTTTTCATGCATCAATTTTTTTAATCATCTAATCCTCAAAGTTACACACTATCATCTAGATCCTAGATAGGTACTCCTCGACTACCATACTTTTAAAGACAATTTCTCTACCTTAGGCTTTCCAGAAACCATATTTCTAAACTCTTCCAAAAAGGCATGCTCTATTTTCTTTGTACGAACTTCAAATCCAAAGTGTCAATCCTTATTTTGACATCTCCCTACTATCAAACCCCAAATCAAACTCAAACATTCATAAGGTATCTATTTATCTAGAAATTAATAATCAACCAACTTGCACACACCACTCAATCAATCAAGTTGAAATTAGTATATATTCAAATTTTATAATAATTACGAGTTATTGTCGCCTCTTTCATTGGGAATGAGTTATCGGGGTGATCGGTCCCTCCTACTCACGCATCCAACTAATTAAGGTCACAAAACTACGTCTTTTCAAAATTTACACCTTTCACATTGAAGGACTTTTAACGCATCCAGTACGAAGGCGCCGCCACGATTCCTACTCCTTGGACGTCGTTAAAATGCTCTTCCAATCACACATACCTCACTTAATACAATCCAACAATCCACAAGCAATTACAATCAACGGTGCAAACAACCAAACAAAATCTCTAACAAAGTCTCTCTGTTGGAGATCAACAAGGGATCTCTGAGACACTACGACTGGACAAACTTGGCCGGACAGACCGAACTTTTGCTCTGATACCACTATGTAACACCCCCTTCTATTTAATATTATTTAATCAACAAAAATCAGAGTATTTCAAAATCTTTCCACGCATCTCAAAGAGGGTGGTACATTTAGTGAAAATAACGTCAAACATATTTAAAATCCAAACGCATCAAGCGTGTAAAATGCATAACATAGTCACGGGGGTTAAAACCCTCAAAAACAACCTGTTTAGTGTTTACAGTAATCCATCAAATAGTTTGTAGCGCAGCGGAAAATAAAACTGAGTTCACATACTCAATACATAGTTTAAAATCAGTTTAATACATAACCATAACAAAATAATACTAAGACCCATCCTCGGTGTTACTAGATCGAGCCGACTAACATCCCATGAAGGCATGGTACCTTCACTCAGAATCACTGTTTGTCGCCACGAGAGCCAGGCAACATAAAATGCTAGGGTGAGTCTCTTTACATAAATTATAACAAGTAAGATAAGCATTATAATTAGAAAGCATCTAGGCAATCACAATTCACAATAATAGATGAATCAATCACTAACAATATTTTATGAAGGTATGAGTATATGCATGTGTGCAATATGCATGTGGATCCATAATCATCACCAAAATCCCCCGTCTGGGCCGGGCCAAGCCACATCACCATTCACCATACACCACGTAATGCATATGAAATATGTGACACCATGACAATGCATTCACGGCATCACAATTCATCACCACAATTATTCAACTCACCATTTTGGCCGAAGCCACATCACCATTCACCTCAATTATTAATCATCACCTCACCATTTATTAATCATCACCTCATCATTTATTAATCATCATCTTATCACTTATTAGATTAAATCCCACCTAAGGGCCAAACCCCTCATAAGGACCTTTTCATCACTTAAGGACCATTTTTGACACACCAAAATTAATTTAGGGACTTAGGAAAATATTTGACATATTGGGACTAATTAGACACTAAGTGACTATTTTGTCGCGCCAAGGATTAATTTAATTCTTAGGGACTAATTTGTCACACCAAGGATTAAATTAATTCTTAGGGACCAAACCATCACTTAGACACATTTGGGGACCTAGGCGCCAAGGGGCAGCCAAAATGGCGCCCCATAACCAACCACCAAACAGCCACACCCACAAACCAGCACAGGGCGCCGAAATGCTAGCAATCTGGCGCCCTCCCCTGCAACACGCACACTACTGCACGCACAAGACACACACGCCACACAACAGGCGCCAAGTTGCCCAAAGAATCGCGCCCTCGCACACACACACACACACTGGTTCGATCCACAGCGCTAAGTTGCCCAAAGAATCGGGCGCCTCTTCGCCCACGCACGCAACAGGGAACCCACACAGCCTGGCGCCATTTGCCTAGGCATTTGGCGCCCCCCCCCTCCCCCAAAACTTCACCCAACACCCTTCAAAACCTAATTTCTTTCCAACAACTCATTTCTCACATACCAACACCAACATAGCCATTAAGTTATTCTTACCAATTCATCATATTTACATACTCATCCTCATATCACCATTTCATCAAACATACACCATGCATAAATCACAACTCATGCTCTTACAACCACAAACAACATGTTATGACCAAATTCAAGCATTCCAAACATCAATCAACATACAATCAACACAAGGTCACACAACACATCATTTCTAGAGCTATTCTCACTATAATACACATCCTACAAGCTATAAAAGATGTATGGAGAGTCCCCAACCTTAGGTCTTTGTTGAAATGAGATCTCCTAGCAAGAAAACTTCACAACTTAGCGCTCAATTTCGTTCAAACGCGAACTCATTACCAATTCGCTCCACCCACCTTCCAAACCAAACCCAAGCCTCCCCACCTTAACTCGAGCTTCCCAAACCTTAATCTAGCTTCCTCTATGCTCAAACTTCAATTTCCCCACTTTGAGCTCAAATGGTTCATCAATGGTAAAAGGATTAAGGAGAAATTAGCTCATGAAGCTAGTATCAATGTAAAGAGGAGAAAACGGAAGAAAAAGAGACGAAAAGCCCCTTACCCAGGTTAAGAAATGAGGAGATCTTCCCATTTTCCTCTTCCTCCTTCACGCCTCCCTTCACTCTCACGCTCTGGTTCTCTCTCTGCTCTCTCACTCTCACCATTCCTTTTCTTTCATTCAATTCAATTAATTCAATTAATTCTTTCATTCTTTTCCCTTCACTCTCTCTACCCATCCTTCTTCCTTTCTATTCCTTTTATTTCTTTCAATTTTAATCCTAGGCCCAATTGACTTGGGCCACTATTCACACTCTCCCCATTTAATTAAACACCTCCTCTATTTAATTAAACAATCCTAATATT
Organism: Oxytropis ochrocephala; assembly: GCA_020916435.1. NCBI lineage: Eukaryota > Viridiplantae > Streptophyta > Magnoliopsida > Fabales > Fabaceae > Oxytropis > Oxytropis ochrocephala. Next base: position 66,820,761 of record CM037089.1, read on the forward strand.
TCTCCACAACTTAATTAATCCACTTAAATAAATGTTGCAAGCCTTAAATAACTTAATTAAACAATTAAATTATTTTGGGGCGTTACATTAAACACTGGGTTAGTTCTGCTTTGATCTCGTCTGGGAGCTCTGCACCAATTTTGACAAACTTTTCAGGGTCGTCTCCCAAAATTACTTTGATGAATTCACCATCCGGTTTTGGTCATTCTAGCTTCTTTTCGTACTTTAGAGACGGTGTGCCATCATTCTCTTCGTCCGAGCTGTCAGGGTCATACCGTGCATCTAAATCCGTCACATTGACTTTGGGGAACTTCATTTTATCGTCTCTTGTAGATGCTTCTTTTGATGTAAGTTCGACCTCCTCTCTTGCGGCGACTTCGCTTTGAGAAGCAGGTAATAACATCTTTCAAAGGATTCTAAGTCGGCATTGATAGTTATGATTTTGTTACATTGAGAATGAAACTTCATCTTCAAATGTACCGTAGATGTAACAGCTCCGAGCTTGCCCAACGTTGGTCGATAATGCAATTATATATCGATGGGCAAGGTAGCACCATAAATTTTGTCAAAACAGTCCGAGTTAACGGCTCTTCCCCAAAAGTGACTCTCAAGTCGACATAACCCATTGGTCTGGTTCGGGATCCATTGAAACCAGAAAGGTATGTTCCGCGATAAGGGAATAGTTCCTTCGATGACATTCTGATCTTCTCTAACATCTCAAAAAACATAATGTCACAAGAACTGCCTTGGTCAATCAGGATTCTCCTTATTTCGGTTTCAGCCATTACTGCTGAGATTAACAGCGGAATGTCTTCATTTACCTTTCCGTTCAGTAGGTCCTCATCCCCAAAGGACAAAGGAGGACGAGTTGCTAAGATTTGGGGTGACGAGGTAGAAGCTACACATTGAATTTCTTTCCATTTTCTTTTAATTGTTCTGGCTGTTGCTCCCTCAATTTCCCCACCTGAGATTACCATTACAACCGGTCGTCGCCTGTGCCTCCGGGTGTCTGGTTCCTCTTTGTATTCTTCCATGATGTTTTTGCCTTTCACGTCGTCAACGTTCTTCTCATGTTTGACGTCTTTATCTTGCTGGAATGGTTTTTTGACATACTGTCCGAGCTTTCCCTTTTTGATAAGGTCTTCAATATCGTCCTTCAACACGTTGCAGCGATTTGTATCATGGCCGACACTTTGATGATAACGGCAATACTTGTTGCTTCTTAATCCCGGCCTTAGGGCGATAGGATCGGGATATCTTACCTGCTTAAACTCATTGTTCTGACATTCTTGCAGTATCTTCTCTCTGCCACAAATGAGTTCGGCGTAGTCCTGATGTCTTCCGAGCCGAGGTTTGAATTCCCTGGATGGGCCACCGGTCTGGAATCTCCGAGAATTTTCTGTGTTCGGGTTTCCCCTTTCAGTCCGAGGCTTATTCTCTTTGGGTTGGTTGGCTCTGTGCTTAATAAAGAATTTACTTGCTTCATCGCCTTCCTCGTGATCTATGTACTTTTCCGAAAGTCTGAGGAGCTCCCAAGGTTGAGGTTGGTTTATGCATACATTTGTTTGGAATAAAGTGCCTTTGCGCAAACCTGTGGATAGGAAATATAGACGAAAATCCTCGTTCAAACTGCACCTTTCCCGCTTGGCCGTTGAACTTGCGATGAAAGATCGGATAGACTCATCATCGGTTTGGTGTAATCGCATGCAAAACCATCCATGACTTGGCCTAACTTTGGAATGTGCAAAACTCGGAAAATAGCTTGGAGAGTTGCTCCTGTGGGCGAGATTGAATTTGTCGGGATGTCCCTGAACCATAAACCTGCAGATTTATCAAGGGTGAGAGAGAAAAGTCTACACATGATCTCACCTGGGGCGTTCCGGTATTGCATCATTGTTTCGTAGTACTCTAAGTGAACATCTGGGTCTCCGAGTCCATCATAGATTTTTAAATGCTCTGGGGGTTTTTCCAAACCGCGGGGAATAGGGAAATAATCTATTTCAGAAGTAAACGGTCCTCTTCTCGGGGCTGGAACTTCCTGTGCTTTCGCTTGGAACGGAGGTTGACGAGGCTGATGCCTAGAGCGGTGTTGCCTTTGCTCCGGGGTTCTTCTAATATGGTGACGACGATGCTCTCGCCTCGGAGGTGCCTCCCTGCTTCTAGATCGTCGCCTTTGTGGTGAGGACGAAGCAAAAGACGAGTATTCCTCCCAAGTGTCTTCCGTATTTCCAGAAGGTGTCCGAGGTTCTTCCCTTCCTCGTCTTCTCGGGGGTGAGCGATGAAAATGACGTCGTCTTGGAGGAGAGCGATGTCGCCTTCGCGACTCGCGTAACCTACTAAGTTCTTCGGGTTCTGCTACCGGGTTCACCAGAGGAGCATAACGTTGTGGAGAATTTTGATCTGCGATATCCCGAGCTCGGTATCCTACGATCTCGGCCCATTCGATATCCGAGGCTCCGAGCCTGGTCAGCTTCATTATGTTGATTCAAAATTCGGACCAGCTGTTGTACAGCGTCCACTGGAATGGGAAGGACTGTCGGGGGTGATGGAAGTCGGGTACGAGTCGATCTTCTACGGTCACCATGTTGATATGAGTCACTGCTACTCCTTCGGGAGTTCCCCCTAGACGGGGTTGATTTTGAGCTGGTTGAACGATGCTTGCCAAACGTAAACCAGACCTTAACTCAGGGGCCATTATTGATCAGAGAAGAAGGTGAAAATATTTGAATTCAAGATACTCCCACTGTGGTCGCCAATGTTCTGTACCGTATCAGTGGATCTTGCCGATCCGAGATAGTAGGTAGATGATGAGAATGATCAATATTACTTCTGTCCGAGTTTGATGATCCAAAATGAGGTGAGGTGTACCTGCAAAGTCACTCCGATGCTAAAGTCAGTAGCTGAAGAGTTATTGCAAGTAATGTGATAATTAATGCGTACCTCTCTCCTCATAGTAAATGTTGTATTTATAGGCTTAAGAGGCACTTAAGTGTGATCATCTGAACCATTCGTTGTGGAGGCGCATTATAGGCCGTTTGATGAGTGAGTATGGCCTTTGGTTGTTTGGAGGCCCAATCATTTTGTTTTTGAGGAAGGGGGTGTAAATAGCATGAGTAGGGTTTAACCGTAACAAATCCTAATAAATTAAATAAATGCATTAAAGTTGTGTGATCTTCAAAATCAAACAAAGATGGAGATTCCTTGTAGGTTTCTTTCCACATGCTCAAAGAACCCTTGATCACATCATTTTTGACTTCTAAAGTGTAGGAGGTGAATATTTTTTCTTTGTAGAATTCTTTCCACATGCTTAAGGAACTCATGCTCTCATCATTACTGGTGCGATAATCTGACCTCTCTTCATTTGTCTTCTAGTCCGTTGCGTCCTGGTTTGTACGGCGATGCACGCGGCACATGTGCCTCCTTTAATATTATTCGCGCCTCCTTGGGTGCTAATTGTCCTCCTTGAGCACCTTTCCACGACTAGTAGGGGTTTCCCTCGGCTGGTTGGGGTTCTCCTCAATTTTTAGGACCCTTTGTCGGCATTTTCGAACACCTCGGTACACTTTCAAATAGACTTAAGGTTTTGTCAAGATTCAAAATTTGCACAATGATAGACCACAAGGCAGCCTCAGGCCTAATATTTTCAATGTAGGCCAGACTCAGATCTTACAAAGTCCATCTCAGCGTAGTCTATTCCCACCCCTAATTGCAATGAAGACATAATGCAGTACAAATCCACTAAAAAACATGTATATTGAAAAAGAACACGACCTTCACTGTAATATAAGAAATCAAAAGAACAAATAGAGCAAAAATCAGAGAAAAAAAAATTGAACACTTAGAGAAAATCCACTGTATTGTGATAAAGAAAATCATAGGAAAGAAGAATGAAGGGGGAAGAAGAACATTCGTAGGGGCTTGGGAACCTTTGTTGTCTACCTTATAAACCATAGGTGGATACCGAGGGAGACAACATCCACCGAGGTGCCAACAAAGAAGGAGCAAGCTCAAGAATGACACAACGACAGAGCAATGAAAAGAACGAGGAAACAAGGGAGACAAAGAGAACACGGGAGAAACAAGGGAGGCAAAGAGAACGATGAGAAATTGATGTTTGAATTCCTGTGAAAAAGAGAGATAGAATGGAACAAATAGAGGGTTCATCGCATTTATATATGAGATTATACCACTCTGGGCATTAAAAATGCTCCCGTCGTGGAATTAGTAACGTTCTAAACGTTTTAAATTCTCTGAGTGAATCCACGATGGGCTTTAATAAAGGACTGGCGTTGATAACATTATAACCGTTTTAAATTCTTTAAAAGAATTCAAGTCGGTAATTAAGAAACGACTGGCGTGGATTTTACAGCATCCTTTACGTTTTAAATTCACTATAAGAATCGTCATCGCACATTAGGAAACATTTACATACATCTGGCATGGTATTTTAAATGTGTTAAAGTTTATTTACATTAGAGATACCATGATAGTTGTCTTCTTAAAATCGATATCGACTTTGGAGTTTGTAACACGCTAAAACAAGATAACATTTTATTTACAAAAATGCCACCGCATTTTACTTAACATCGACTTTAGCACAAAATTACTTTTAAACGTTTCGTGTAATAGTGATTATACCACTCTATTTATTTAATAATAAAATAATAAAATAATCAATACATTCAAACTACTACTGTTTTTTTTGAGAAAATAACCTCATATCCTTCCATGTAGTAAAGTTGAAAACAAGTAGATGGAGAGCTAAAAACTTTGACTTATATATTATTTTTGTTATGAAATTAACCAAAACAAGAATAAGATAGTACCACTATAATAGACTATAGATGAATAACAACTAAATAAAGAGAATAAGAGAATGGGAGAAGAAGAGAGATTTTTCATTCTACTCTTGAAAGTCACTTTTACAATGCTACATGAGTCCTATTTATAGGACATAAGATATGTAAGTTACAAGCATATGGATGGTCTACCATTATGTGTCATAGAATATGAAAGGACTAAGGGAGATGAGAAGATGGACATCCACAAATATTCATAACACTCCCTTGGATGTCCATTGAGGATATGCTCATTAAAACCTTACTAAGAAAAACCCAGTGTGGGAAAAATCTTAGTGAAGGAAAAAGAGTACAATATCCTTTATGTGAATCGCCTCGTTAAAAACCTTTTCGTGAAAACCCAATGGGACAAAAACCGGAAAAGGAAAAAAGAGTCTGATTTCTCCCCGTTTTGAAGCATCAATTAAGAATATTGATACCAATATTTTCTCCCCCGCACATTTGAACCAATATACACCTTGTGATATATATCATCCTTTTAGTTGAGCTTTATCTTCAATGCCCCTTCCTTGAATTTTTGGTGCTTGAGTCTGATATGAAGAACCAATAACCATAGATTGCTTGTAGATTATAATGATGTTTCAATGTCACCATATGTTGAAAATAGTAGGTTTGGAATTTGACTTGATCTGGGTCAAAACAAATACCTTGTATCTGCATGATTAGTTTTATGAACAGATATGCATAAAATAGTTGTTTCATCTGTCTCATGAAAATATAAAAACATATATATTGCACTCTGTTCTAGTATTGTTGATAAATTTTATCTCACTAAGTATAAAATAATACTATCACATTAATTCATATGACATTTAGTGACGTGCACGCACTAATTTAAAGTCTTCGAGACTGTAATATTTGCTATCTTCTTGACACACATATCATGTACTCAATAGATATAATTTATCATCATTCACTTAGCTAATCGATCGATCTGCAGGTCGAGAAAAAACTTTGTTTCCCAAAAATATTTATTTTAAGATATTTCTCTATATCTTTTATCCTTCTAGGATTTTCTAGGTGGACATCTATTTAAGGTTCAAACTCCAAATTCATCAAATATAATTTGAAGTCATTTTCTAGAATTCTTTCTTTGAGCAAGCTATAGTTTTTGTAATCTCTTCAAGAGTTCCAATAATAGTAAATTCATTTCTAGATCTTTCCATAATACTAAATGGACAAGTGATGTCTTCATATAATTATTACTATCAAACGAGCCATACAAATAAGTTGTAACACATCCATCATAAGTAAATTGAGTCATTCATGTGCTAATAGACTAACTAAGTATTAAAGATTACTTGCATTCACTATAGGTGAATTTTTCTTCAAAATCAATGTTAGGTTTGTGCGAGTACTCTTGAACAACAAGCCTAATTAGTTTTACATCTTCAGGTGTACAGACTACAAGTTGAAAAACTTTTTGCTTTGCAAAGCGAGCATAGTGCACTTCAATTGATCTTTTCTATTTTTGGCCAATCATTGTTTTGTCTAAATTCTTGTTAGACATTAGTTCATGATCCTCTTCATCACTTATCACATTTAGTGCTATATTATACACATCAAAATTGTCAACGTTGACTTTGTTTCGATTCCTTCGTATTTCATTCTTGACATAATTTATTGAGATCTCATTTCCATAAATTTCAGGTACTTGACCAGTTCTTCGGAACTTGAAAATTAATTATGTCAAATTACCTGTTTTGAGTTTTCATATCCTCTTTTGGGCCATCTTGCTTTTAAGCTCATTTTCTTGTGAGAGGATTTTTATTCTTTGGAACCGACCAATCTACATGCTTCATGCATGGTTCAGAGTCATTTGCAATGTTTGAGTGTCCAACAGGGACATCAATTTATATTTGAGTATTGCAGCTGGTGAATAATTTGCTAAATTTTGCAAATGAATTATTCTTTGAACTTCTGGTTCACATTGGTTTCTAGGAGGATCAAGATGATAAAAGAATAATTTATTTCACATAATACTCATTTCCAGCTGTTTATCTCTCCCCCTAATGTTGGGAAAACTAATTCACCAAAATGATAATACTGAGCTATAAATACATCTCCGATTATTATCTCTCCCAACATTCTTTAAGGATCCATCTTATTACGTTGTGATGGATTGACTATAGCATGCACAACACATCAACAATATCTCAGATGGAAAACGTTAGGTCATTGACCAAAAATCAATTGTAAAGGGGAGAAATTACATATGATAACATGTTGGCTTGATGCGTATCAATGTCTCTGTCTATAAGATTTCATGTTACCAAGTAGAAATTTTGGTAGTTCGATTTCATTGGTATTAGTCATATAATTAACTTTAGGTGTCTAATGAATGGTTCTTCAAGACCATTATATGAGTGAACATATGCTTTGTGATGTTCAATATAAACTCTAATAGTTATAAAATACTTATCAGATGCTTTCAAGATAATTCACATAATTAGCTCTTACTCGAATTAGTTGAGGAAAGAGTCTCAAAAACTTCTGGTTGTCAGTTGATGACAATTATATTTATGTAGCCATTTAGTTTATGCATCAATTAAAATAATAAAATATCTAAATGGCTCATCTGATTGGTGTGTCTACAGACAAACATCATCTTAAGCACATTGTAGAAATGTGAGAGACTTATTCCCTCAAATTCTCTACTTCCTTTGGGAACTAGTAATACACAAAAGTATTGATTGAATAATCTACAGGCTTTTTAATACAAATTCTCAAAAGAAAATTCTTAACTATTTTTTGCATCATAAAGCACGGGATGACCCAACCGGTATTGTCAGCGACAAACAATCCATAAACTACCAATTTAAGTTAAGTCTCATGATATACAGACATCGGAGATTTCTTTCGATAGGATATATCCACTTAGATGAATATTCTTGAGACTCAATTAGTTTCTATGATATTTAAGAGAATATAATACAATATTAATGTGTAAAAACTTTGTTCTTCAAGCTAGGTAACAATACAATTAGCTCTTCTAAAGCCTTCACTTACATTTGCAAACTTTTGGTTGCAAGTATATAATAAGAACTTACGCCACCTTATGACTTCATGTCATAACTAGATAGTGCACGTAGTTTAGACTATTAAACTTCGTGTTTAAAACAACATTTTCTTTTCGTTTATAAGTGCATAGGAAACATCCTGGTTTGCCATAGCATAATTTTAATATGTCTCTTACATATATTTAAAATGAGAATGAAAAAATTGTATTAAACTTTGATCACTTAAGTAGCAAAATATAAAACTTCTAACTGATGTATATAACAGAAGTGACTATTTATAATTAAAGAATTGGCGATACACATATTTTCTTTTTACATGTTTATATGGAATTCCAAGTTTGAGAAATAAAATAAGTTACATTTTTCAATAATCCCAAAATACTAAATCATTATTAGGAATAACAAATGTCATTACCACAAATAACACTTATGGAAAGAAAAAGCAAGAACACCTTTGTTAGAAAAAATTGAAGAAATTAACTTTGTCAAAATATGTTACTTCATCATTATATACTTGAAAAGAGAATTGCAACACCATTATAAACACAAATTATGATTATGAAAATCTACAATATGAATGGTCATAACCATAATACTTGCCGCACTCTAAAATTTTAATATGAACCATTCATTTCGGGGAATAAAGTTCAATTTTTATGTGACATTTTATATTTTAATGAACAACCAATCTTTTGTTCAACCAATTATGTCTTAAACTTTCAAAATATTCTTGAAAGTATTTTCTCAATTTTGCTACTTCAAAAGTATAATTGTGAGAACGTAGAAATAAATTACTTGTTTTTCTCAATTTTCTTTGTTTCAAAGAATACTAGATCAAGTATTAATCTAATTAATTTTAATCACGCTCTAAAGGTGGGTGGTTCTTCAGGAGCTTGACCATAAATCTAACATATTTTGGTGTTCAAAAATATTCAAAGAAATCTTTTATAAAGGATGATGGAAACCTTTATTTTACCAATGATCATAATCACAACTTTTGTTGTAACCCAAACTTTTAATTTAATTCATTCTCTTCTAGGAATGAAGTTCAATCAATTGAGTGGTTTGTGATTATTCTTTCAATCACAATATCATATAATCTTGATTAAAAAATATTATTGAAAATATTTTCTCATTTAAGCTACTCCAGGAGCATATTCAAGTAAAATAAAATTTCACTAATATTTCTTTGATTCAATTATACTAAGATCAAATTGATCTTTAGATTATAATCATGGCCTAAAAGTTTGGTTTTTCAAGAACTCTATCATTAACAATGACCAAGGAAAATCTTATTTCATTTGTTCTCCAGGAACTAATTTTCAAATCTAAGCGATGACAAAAAAAAATTATTCTTTGAGCAATCTCTCATGGATGCTTGAACATATTTTTCTTTAGTTCTTCAAGAACTATATCACAAACTTTCACACTTTGGGCAATCCTATAGTATGTTTCAATATTCAGCTATTTGTGCAATTCTTTTCAGGTTGCTTGAATGATGAATTCTTTCCGAATTCATCAAGAATAGACAAACATGATAATTGTCTTTATGCAATCCAACAGAGATGTTTGAATGTTGAACTCTTTGAATTCATCATGAATAGACAAACATGATAATTGTCTTTATGCAATCCAACAGGATGCTTGAATGTTGAATTCTTTGAAAATTCATCAAGAATAGAAAAAATGATAACTGTGGTAGCTAAATAAAATTCTCCATAAGTTTCTATACTGAAAATATAAAAGATTAACATGATAAAATAAAAGCTATGAGGAAGAACATCATAACATGAAACTAAGTTAGATTAAAGGAAAAAAGTAGAAGAAAACATATCTTAGCAAATTAGCCTCCAAGTTGATTAAGCCATCGTTTTGGTAGAGCTTCGTGCTGATAACGTATTATGAAATTAACCAAAACAAGAATAAGATAGTACCACTATAATAGACTATAGATGAATAACAACTAAATAAAGAGAATAAGAGAATGGGAGAAGAAGAGAGATTTTTCATTCTACTCTTGAAAGTCACTTTTACAATGCTACATGAGTCCTATTTATAGGACATAAGATATGTAAGTTACAAGCATATGGATGGTCTACCATTATGTGTCATAGAATATGAAAGGACTAAGGGAGATGAGAAGATGGACATCCACAAATATTCATAACAATTTTTTATTTATAAGATGTCCTTATTTTTATTCTAAATAGTATTTTTTTCTTTATAAATACACAAAACTAGTATGATTCACCCGTGCGCTGCACGGGTCAACATTCACTTGTAAATTGAAAAAATTGACAATTTTTTTAGGAATTAAAAAATAGAAGCCGTATATTTAAATGCATTGTGTGAGATATTAAATACTGGACACTATCTAAAACTTAACTATTATGTTCTATAATAAATTTAGCAAAGTACATTATTAACACTAGTGGGGAAAGACGGGCCCTCCGGCACGTCTTTCATGTGTTGGTGTATTAGTGTGTTAGTGGGTGGTGTGTTAGTGAGTGGTTATGTCTATTAGAAAACTTTACTTACAATAAAGATATTTTGGTCAGAAAAGCCTAACACCAAAAGTGACAGTTTTTTTTTGGAATCCCCTTTATATATAGGTATAGATATATTTATAAAGATTTTATACAAATTTGTATATTAAATTATTTGTCAAAACGTATATATTATTTGTCCAAATGTAAGAAAAGGCTGTGAAAAAAATGAATGCTAACCTATTTATTGACATGACAGGATAGGTGGATGTCTATGTGGAACATTCGAGAGAATATTTTCTTATTGGGATAGAAAAATAGAATAATTATTTATAAAATTAGTCTGTAATATTTAATAATTGTGTTATAAAAAGTTAAAAAAATCGGTATCTTCTAATGATCATAATAATGAAGTAAAAATCAGGAAAAAAATGAGATTTAATATAAGATATGCACTCTCGTTGTCGCTCCCGTTTGCCTCTCTCGTTAGCGCTCTCATTGTCGCTCTCGTTGCCGCTCCCGTTGTCAATCCCCCTATGAGTCTCTCGTTGCCGCTCTCGTTGCCTCTCCCATTGGCACTCCTGTGTTGTCGCACCCGTTGCCATCCATTGCCAGTCTCTCGTTGGCACTCCCGTTGTCACTCTCCGGCTCCTCTGCCGTTGCCTCTCCCATTGGCACTTCTATGTTGTCGCACTCATTGCCATCCATTGTTAGTCTCTTGTTGGCACTCCTATTGTCGCTCTCCCGGCACCTCTTCCGTTGTCAATCCCATTATCAGTCTCTCATTTCCGCTCCCGTTGCCATTGTTTACTCCTTTGACATTCTTTAGTGGTTAAATTGATTGATTTTAGTAGTTATAATAGACAGATTATAGTAAATAGTAAATTTTAGATGATTTAACATCAATTAATGATTAAAATATTAATTTAATTAATATTAATGATTTTGTATTCATTTAAGGATTTTAATTAAATTAATATTAATTTAATCTTTTTGTCATATATTTTTTAAAATATTTATACATTCTTTGAATTGTCATTAAGTCATCTCATTTTTTCTAAGAGACTAAAAAGTACTATTTTTTCAGTTAGATATATTTTTTTGACTAAATTAGTGAGATATATTTGTAAAGTGTTTTTTTTAATATTTATATGTATTTGAATAGATATTAGGCCTTGTTGTTTTTTTTCTAAGATATCCACAAATTACTTTTGAAATTTTCTAGTGCTTAAGTGTCTTAGTTTTAGTAGATTAGTAGATGATAGTAGAGAGATATAATGTAGTATTTTTGGTAGTGAGTTGTTTTATTATGTTGATAATAGAGATAAGTGGAAAGAGTAAGAGAGAGGAAAGAGAAAAATAGATTTTTTTAATAATTTGAAATGACATTTTTATCCTTAGGATTGAGATAAAAGTGAAGGGTAATTTAGTATTTTTGAAAGTGGGTTGATTGTATAGACTTATAATAGAAAGATAGTAGATAGTAGATTGATATATAATATGTTCTTGGATAGAATTTCATTGATGAACTCGGATTACAACAATGGAGGTCGGATAGCTTTTTGTCTATCTCGGTCTGTCAAGTTTACATGTGTTTTTGTGTATCAGCCTCCCTTTTTCTTTACTCTAAGCATTCTATATATAGAGTTTGAGTCACCCCCTCTGTAACACCCCTTTTCTACCCCGAAACGTACACATCATTATCAGAGTAATTTCGTTTCGAAAATAATATTTAGTTAGTAGGAAAGGAATGCCACATCATCATCAATTGTTAAAACTCAACTTTCGCACCATTATAATTCGTGCTAAATACTCAATCAACATAATTTCAAACTTCAAAATAATGAGGTCGCAGCAGAATTAAACAACAATTCGCTATGTCTCTCAAACTCGTATCATGACATAAACATGGTCATAAGATAATTATTCAACTACTAATAACTCCAAGTACGCCCCCTAGGTGTTACGGTATCAGAGAGCGACTCTAAGACTTCCCAACAACTAAACAAGGAAGGCAGTAGTTCCTTCATTCGCGATCACCTGCAGCGTTGCCACGATAGAGCAACATTCCAAGCAGAAGGGGTGAGAATTTCAGATAAACATAATCGAATATATATAATTTAGAGGAAGTAGGCACAGGCAATCACACAATATTAGCATCATCACTACATCGCAATCACGCAACACCAGCTCCAATCACAGACAACAACAGTACACAGTCATGATTATGCATGAAGATGCAACCCCACTGTGGCATATGCATGATGGTACCATATCATCGCAAAATGGCCGAAGCCTAAACATCGCAAAAGTGGCCGAAGCCTAAACATCGCAAAATAATGCACATGCCATGAGACTCTATGAAACACATGTGCAACTCACCAAAACTCACCTAGAGTGCCTCGTCATCGTTATAAAACACTCATAGAGTGTATTCCTTCGTAAATCATCACAATCATTATACATCATCACTATAATTATACTCATAGAGTTTACACATCATCAATCATCACGAATCATAATACATCATCATCAAGCAATTACTCATAGAGTACACTCTTCGCAAAAACATCGTTGTTCATATTACATCATCATAACACACATATCCTCATCATCATTCAATACATATATATATATATATACTTCATTTGTCTTTTAGATTAGGGTGTTATAAAATAGTGCACTGATTGACTATGGGATTACTCTGTGTAATCGATACTACTTGCAAATGTGCATTGGCCACCTTTGCAAGACTCTCAAGTGATGCCCTTGTAAATACACCAATGAAAGAAATTCTGACCTTAGTGGTAAACCACAGTCTAGCCATAGTCAATTAGCACACTAGTAGTATAACGGTTCACCGAGACTCATTTATATAACATAGCATCACAAATTTTTTGTTAAGAATCGTCACGTTTCAATTCGGGAAAAACACCTAGGATGTTCAAAAGAGTAATCGATTTATAGCTACTTGTTTTCAAAAGAGGAATTGATTCATACCTTTCATTTTTAAAATGGGAAATCGATTCCTTGTTTTTATTTTAAAGGGAATCGATTCCTTGCTTCCACTTTGAAGTGGGAAATCGATTCCTTACTTCCATTTTGAAGTGGGAAATCGATTCCTTACTTCCCTTTTGAAGTGGGAAATCGATTCCGTACTTCCTTTTGAAGTGGGAAATCGATTCCTTACTTCCCTTTTGAAGTGGGAAATCGATTTCTTGCTTCCATTTTCTAAAAGAGGAATCGATTTCTTGCTCATATGTCTAAAGGGAAGAATCGATTTACGCTTCAGATAGAGCCCAGAATCGATTTTTAAGCTTCACTTTGGGAAAAATTACTCGATCCTTATATTTGTTTACGAATCACAATTACAAACATCATCAAAATTCATCAACATCATCAAGATTCATCATCACATACTCAATCACCTCAAAATCACCAATTGATACCATCACACACTCAATCATCTCAACGATTAATCACACGATAACATTAACGATTCATCAAACAACCTAAGGAACCCCACAAAAATCTATCACATGTTCAATTATGTTAAATGAAATACTCCCTTACCTTTAATATGAACGCTCAGGAATATGAATGAGAACACGTACACAAAACTACAGCAACTCAATCGAATGATCTTCTCCTCTATGATCAATGAAAACATCAACACCACGGAAATTAGAGATTAAGGCTACATCATTAGGAAAAAGGAGAGAGAACGGTAATGAACGATTGAGAGCTCTTACCTAACGAACTTGAGTCCTTCCTCTTCTTCTTAGCAATGAGCTCTCTCTCTTCTCACTCTCTCTCAGTTTTGTTTTCTTTCTCGATGCAAGGAGTGAGGTGCCAACCCTAACCCCCTTAGCTTCAGGAGTCTCAGGAGCGCCTAGCTATTGGGCTTGGCTCCCTGGGCCATTCTTCACCACCCCCGAGTTGCCAACATCACCCCCAATACTCGTTCCACTTCCTGAACCACGCCCATCATTTTAATTAATTTAATCACGTTTCCAATAAAATCAATAATTCAATTAAATAATTTAATTAAATTATTTCCGGGGTGTTACAACTCTCCCCCACTTAAGATTTTTCGTCCTCGAAAACATACCTGGTTCAAATAACTCCGGATACGACTCTCGTGATCCTATCTTCCAGCCTCCCAAGTCAGGTTTTCTCCAGTTGCTCCGAGCCAAACAACCTTCACCAAATTAATCTTTTTACCTCGAAGGGTCTTCACTTCCCAATCCTCAATTCGTACAGGCACGGTCTCCACAGTGAGATTATCCCGCACCTCTACATCATCCGGTCAATCATGGGACTCAGTTCGCAATATACTTCCAAGTCGCGACACGTGAAACACGTCGTGCAAGTTCGAAAAGATTAGGTGGCAAGGCCACCCGATATGCAACACTTCCAACTCTCTCCGTGTCGACACGGTCCAATGAAGCGAGGAGTCAACTTCTTTGATTTGCGCCGCACGCCCGACACGATCATAGGTGTGACCTTAAGAACACGTGGTCACCGCTTCAAACTCTAAATCTTTCCTCCTCTTATCATGGTAACTCTTCCGCCTACTCTCGCGACGCTTTCATTTTCTCCCGGATCATCTTTACCTTCTCGGTGAGTCTCTCTCGACTAACTCAGTCCCAAAGACTAGGCTTTCCCTGGGCCTCATACCAACATACGGAGTTCTACATCTCCTACCATACAACGCCTCAAACGGCGCCATCCCGATCTTTGGAGTGATAACTATTGTTGTAAGTAAATTCGATCAAGGGAGATGAGTATCCCACGCACCTCCTCGCTTCTAGAACACATGACCTCAACAGATCTTCCAATGATTGAATTGTCCTTTCGTCTCGCTTCATCGGTTTGAGGAAGATAAGTCTGAACTCAACCTCAATTTCGAACCCAACTCCTCTCGCAAACTACTCCAAAATTCGAAGTAAACCTTGGGTCCCTATATCGACACAATACACAAAGGAACACCATGCGACTTCACAATCACCGAATGTAGATTTCACCAATCTCGATACTGGGATACTTAATACCGATAGGAATAAAATGAGCCGACTTCGTTAATCTATCCACAACTACCCAAATCGAATCATGCCCTCTCACCGTATTGGGTAACCCATCCACAAAATCCATAGAGATACTATCCCACTTCCACTCGGGACATTCAACGGTTGCATCATTCCGCAGAGCCTCGGTGCTCGACCCGATTTCGAGCCGGGACAGTCAAACACGAGTACACGAATCGCGCCACATCTCGCCTCAATCCAGCCACCAGAAAATCTTTTGAGATCTTGATACATTTTTGTTGCTCCGGATGGATACTCACTTACTCTTGTGGGCCCTCCTCGAGGATCGCTTCCTCACTTCTTCATCTTGGGAACACAAATTCTCCTCGATATCTCAACACATTCTCGCGCATCTATCTCAAAGTCCTCATTCCTGCATCGACCAATCCCACTCATCAATTCAACCAATTTCACGCCTAACTTCGCGCTTCACCGATACTAGTCATAAAATCATTGCCAATTTTCAACATGCCCAACCGGACACTCGAGGTGTGACTTCACAAACTAAACTCATGTCCCGAATTGCTCAATCAATTCAAGCTCTCTAGCCATCAATGCCGACATATGCAAAGTCTTCCTCCGCCAAAGCATCCGCAACCACATTAGCTTTACCGGGTGATAACTCAATTCAAAATCATAATCTTTCAATAGTTCCAACCACCACCGCGCCAAGATATTCAATTCTTTTCGATCGAACAGATACCGTAGACTCTTGTGGTCACTAAACACCTCAAATCTCGATCCATACAAGTAAAGTGCCTCCAGATTTTCAATGTAAATACCACAATGCCAGAAAGCAAGTTCTAGATCATGAGTGGGGTAATTCTTCTCATGAGTCCTTAATTGCCTCGACGCATAAGCGACCACCTTCCCATTCTCGCATAAGCACGCCACCCAAACCCATCTTGGAAGCGTCCACAAGATACTACAAACGGCTCGACCGGACTAGGTAAGGTCAACACCGGAGATGTAGTCAATCTTCTTTTCAAATTTCATTGAAACTTTCTTCACGCTTCGGTCATCCCAAACAAAAGCTTTGCCCTTGCAAGTTAATTGGGTCAATGGCAGAGCCAACTTCGAAAAACCTCAATGAATCTTCTATAATAGCCACTAATCCTAGAAAACACCTTATTTGAAGAATCGACTTTGGAGACTCCCACGCAACATCGCATCAACTTTGGATGGATCCACCGCAATCCCCTCACTAGAAATCACATGACCGAGAAAATCGACCTTTTTCAACCAAAACTCACACTTGGGCGACTTGGCATATAACTTTCGACTCCTCGTAATTTCTAACACCACCTCGATTTTTGCGATGCTCTTCTTCCGACTTAGAGTAAATCGTAATGTCATCAATGAAAACCACCACAAAATTGTCCAAGTACTCACGGAAGATTTGGTTCATGTATCCCATGAATACTCCGGTGCATTAGTCACACCGAAAGGCATTACAGAATCATCGATAACTCTATTTTATATAGAGTATTTCATATGTTTAAACTTAGTATTTGCTCTCTTTCAAGTAATAATAAAGAGTTTATATAGTATTTAGTGTGATATATGATATCTTGAGTGATTTGAATGGTTATAGTTATTATTAGGCCATTTTGGATATATTGTGGTATGTTTGATGTTTTTGTTCGTCTTGATCTCAATGATGTCTCGTGATCAATGCTCCCGTGACCGATCCTCGCATCAATTTCAAGCGCTACTTGGTGAATAAGCGACCTATTTCATATGCATCCACATGCAATGTGATGACCTCCCGCCGCTTCCCGATGCCATCCAAACTTGTATAGTAGGCGCTACCATTCACACATAGCTATAGGCTTAGCTTTGAAGAGTCACCAACATAGGGACACTTGTTCTATCACCATGGAACCGCCCTATGTGATTAAGTCAAAGATTTCAACATGGATAAACCTCTCGGAAAGCAACTCACAGCTATGATCCACTCAAGATGACTTCAACATGAAGAAAGGAAGCACCTCACTTGAAGGCTATAAAAGGACCTCACATCTTCATTTGGAAATATATCACAATCCATAAGTTAGATCAAAATTTCAATATACATAGTTAGTTTTTATATTTTTAGAGGAAGAGGAAGGAATTCATAATTCCTCCTTAACTCATTTTCATAGTGTTTGTATAGTGCTAAGGAGTAATGCTAGTGCATTGCTAGAAGACTTCATTCAAAGGTTTTCAACATTTGTAACTTTACTCTTGTTGTTTCTCTTTTGTGATTTCTATATATATAAACATGGTCTATTCAGTTTATATATATCTTGCAATGTCTCTTGTTAGCTAAACCTTTCTTAGTTGGAATGTTCTAATCATTTAATGAGCTTTTAAGTAAGTATGTTGCATGTATGTATGTTTGTACTTTAGTTCTTGCTTGATAATCTTTTCAAAACTTATTTTGAACTTGATCACTTAGAATAAGTAGATTTGTAAATGACCAGCACATGGCTTACAATTAAGAACTCAAGAACTAATATGGGTGAGTGTTTTACATAAAGAAAACTTTGTGAAAACCATGCTAAGTCCTAGACATAGGATAGTATAGTCCATAGGATAATTGTGGGTACTTAAAATACAAGAGTGAATTCACTTAAGCAAAGTGAATACTTGTTAGGAGGCAAGATTGGCACTAACACCCCTTTCTTTATGTGATAGAACAAGGATCATAAGAGCTGGTAATGATACTCTGAAGAAAGTGACCGAAAGGCACATAGCTAATGCAACAGCATTCAGTGCAAGTTGCATCACATACTGCATCATACACTTATAAGTAAATTACTTGATGAAGACATTCCAACTAGCTTTTTTCTTTACACTATCAACATTTTTACTTTGCTTTCTTTCTAACTTAGTTGTGATCATCAAACAAAATCCAAAATTATTTTGTTACTTAGTGACTTACACTTTATTACTTTATATTATTTTAAAAGTGAGTTTTTCAATCTCTGTGGGTTCGATCTTTTTACTACTTGTTTTTGGACAAAGTGTATACTTGCACTAAAGTGTATGTGGCATTTCCACACACCAAGTTTTTGGCGCCGTTGTCGGGATCAAGTAAATTCTTTTAAAATTCGATATATAGTAATTTAGTGTTGTATATAAATTCTGGTTTTTAGAGTTTCACAACAACAAGAAGACATGGTACTTAGTATATGTACAGAACCGTAAGCAGAACCGAATATAGTTTAGATTTAGAAATAGAAAGAAAATTCGTGAGATTGCTAAGACTCTAAACAGAATCAACAAGCTAGCAACATGTCATTCAGTGAAGAACAAAGCTCAAGGCCACACTCAGTGAGAGGAGGCCCTGGTTCACAGCATGCTACTCAAGAAGAAGTTCATAGAGAAAATCTCATCCACATGGATCACATAGGTATGATTAATGATAGAGATAGACCTATGAGGATTATGCTCGATTTGATCATCAAAACATGCAAACTAGTATAAATAGACCTCATATTGATGCCATGCATTTTGAATTTAAGCCTATGATGTTTCAAATGCTTCAAACTATTGGTCAATTTGGAGGATCTCCTCATGAAGATCCTCATTTGCATTTAAGGCAATTTCTAGAAGTATGTAGTAATTTTATTTTACCGGTGTTAGTGAAAATGCATTTAGATTAAGGTTATTTCCATATTCTTTGAAAGATAGAGCTAAGGCTTGGCTAAATTCTTTAGAGCCTAACTCTATCCATTCATGGAATGAAATGGTGAAAAAATTTTAGGAAAATATTTCCCACCTATCAAAAATGCCAAAGTTAAGAAATGATATTACATCTTTTAGACAAAAAGAGTTTGAGTCTTTATTTGAAGCATGGGAAAGATGGAAGGAACTTTTGAGAAAATGTCCTCATCATGGTTTACTGTTATTATTCAAATGGAAACATTTTATAATGGTTTAGAACCTCAAACGCAGAATAATGCTTGATGCATCATCCGGTGGAGTGTTATTAAATCTATCATACAATGAAGCATGTGAATTAATTGATAGAATAGCAACTAATAGCTCTAGTTGGCCTACCGAGAGGGTAAGTGCCCAAAAGAAACCATCGTGGGTACATGAAATCAATGATATATCCGCCTCTATCCGCTCAAGTAGCCACTCTAGCTAATTTGATGAAAAACTTCACTACTCGCAATGCTATCTTGCATCTAATGCAATTGCATCACCGAAAAGATCATTGCAAAGAAGAGAACAAGTACTCCGTGTGCACACCTAGTTGTGTGTACTGTGGAGGAGGTCACTTGTATGAGGAGTGTTCTAGCAACCTATCTCTCTGTAAATTATGTAGGTTATAATAGGAATAACAACCCTTATTCCAACACTTATAATCCTGGTTGGAAAGATCACCCAAATTTTAGATGGAGCAACAATAGTGCACCTGCACCTAGAACTGCTCCAACTACACAAACCAACCCACCAGGATTCCCAGCTCAGAATAACCAAAGAAACTCTCAACCTACCACTGATAATTCTCTAGAAACCATGCTTAAAGCATTTATAGGTGAATCTAGAACTGCTAGACAAACCCAAGATGCTTCCATTAAGAACTTAGAGAATCAAGTTGGTCAATTAGCCACAGCTCTGTATCAAAGGCCACAAGGTGCCTTACCTTCAAATACAGAAGCTACTCCTTCCCAAACCAAAGGAAAAGAACAGGTTAAGGCTATTTCATTGAGAAGTGGTAAGGATCTGGTAGAGTTAACTGAAAAGGAAAGTGTAGATAAGGGAGAAAAAGCCAAAAATCAAAAAGAAACCAATGCAGAAGCATCTTGTGCTCCTGCATCACAAGAAGTTCAAAGTCCACTACCTAAGTTAGTACCTGAATACCCTCCTCCTCCTTATCCTCAAAGACTGAAAAAAGCACATGAGGAGAAACAGTTTGGTAAATTCCTAGAGGTACTAAAACAATTACACATCAATGTTCCCTTAGTAGAAGCCCTCCAACAAATGCCAAATTATGCAAAATTTATGAAGGATGTGCTTACTAAGAGAAGAAGATTAGGTGAGTTTGAAACAGTTGCCATGACAGAAGATTGTAGTTTGCTTATGCAAAATAAGATCCCTAGGAAATTGAAGGATCCAGGTAGTTTTACAATTCCATTTTTCTATAGGAAAATCCTATACTGGTAAAGCTTTATGTGATTTAGGTGCAAGCATCAACTTGATGCCTAAATCTATTTTTGACCAGTTAGAAATAGGAAATGCAAAACCAACCACTGTGACACTTCAATTAGCAGATAGATCAATAGCCTATCCTGAAGGTATCATAGAAGACATCATAGTTAAGGTAGACAAATTTGTATTCCCTGTAGATTTTGTTATCCTTGACTTTGATGCAGATAAGGAAGTGCCTATTATCCTAGGTAGACCATTTCTAGCAACCGTAAAACCATAATTGATGTGCAGAAAGGTGAACTCACTATGAGAGTGAATGATCAAGAGATAAAATTCAATGTAATGAATGCTATGAAGTATCCTGCAGAGGAAACAGAAGAGTGTTCATCCTTATTCTCTCTAGATCAATTGGTAGAAAAACAATTTTACAAGCAAGATGATCATTTTTAGCCAATGCAGATGCATTAGATGCAACTTGCATTGCTAAATGATGAAATACTTGAAAAGAGAATCTACCAATAGAAAACTCTTGTAAGGAAGTATGGGCTAGGACTTATGAACCACTCAATCTTGAGGATCCAATTCTCAAGAAGAATTTACCCTCAATAGAACAACCTCCTAAGTTAGAATTGAAGATACTGCCTGAACACCTTAAGTATGCATTCTTAGGAACAAATGAGACTTTACCTGTTATCATTGCTTCTGATTTAACATCAAAACAGGAGAGTGATCTCATTAGTACTCTCAAGAAGCATACCAAAGCTATAGGTTGGCAAATGGCAGATATCAAAGGAATTAGTCCTTCTATATGCATGCATAGAGTCATTTTGGAAGAAAATTCAAAAACAAAGATAGAGAGTCAAAGAAGACTAAATCCTATCATGAAAGAGGTTGTGAAAAAGGAAATTATTAAGTGGCTAGATGTTGGAATCATATACCCTTATATCGCATGCTGCTTGGGTAAGCCCCGTCCAATGTGTACCAAAGAAAGGGGGTGTGAAGAATAGCCAATGAAAAGAATGAGTTGATACCAACTAGAATCACACAGGTGGAGAATCTGTATGGATTACAGAAAACTCAACAAAGCTACCAAAAAGGATCACTTTCCTTTACCATTCATAGACCAAATGTTAGATAGATTAGCAGGAAAAGAATTCTATTGTTTCCTAGATGTCTATTCAGGCTATAATCAAATAGCCATTGAGCCTAAGGATCAACACAAAACCACCTTTACATGCCCTTATGGAACCTTTGCCTTTAGAAGGATGCCATTTGGCTTATGTAATGCACTGCTACATTTCAAAGATGCATGATGTCTATTTTCTCGATTTCATTGAGCAATCAATGGAAGTATTCATGGATGATTTCTCTATCTTTGGAGAAACATTTCAAGTTTGTTTAGCAAATTTGGAACAAATTCTCAAGAGATGTGAGGAAACAAATTTAGTCTTAAACTGGGAAAAGTGCCATTTCATGGTACAAGAGGGCATTGTGTTAGGACATAGAATTTCAAAGAAAGGTCTAGAAGTAGACAAAGCTAAGGTTGATGTCATTGAAAATTTACCACCACCAAATACGCTTAAAGGTATCGGGAGCTTCTTAGGCCATGCTGGTGGTTTATAGAAGAAGTTTATCAAAGATTTTTCAAAAATCTCAAAACCATTATGTATGCTTCGCAACATGATGTAGAATTCAACTTTGATGAATCTTGTATAGAAGCTTTTGACAAGCTTAGAAAGGCATTGGTGACAAGACCAATTATAGTAACTCCAGCATTGGAGCAGCCATTTGAATTAATGTGTGATGCTAGTGACTTTGCAAAGAGGAGCAATCCTAGGGCAAAGATATGATAAGGTCTTTGATTCCATATATTATGCTAGCAAGACATTAATTGAAGCTCAGTGAATTACGATTACTGTAAAAGGAATTATTATTTGTGGTCTTTGCATTTGAAAAATTTAGATCATACTTAGTTGGCACTAAAATTATTGTCTATACTGACCACTCGCCATTAAGTATCTAATTTCAAAGAAGGATGCAAAGCCAAGGTCGATAAGGTGGATTTTACTCCTACAAGAATTTGATTTAGAAATTAGAGACAAGAAAGGAGTAGAAAATCAAGTAGCGCACTCATTTATCAAGGATTGAAGGAGAATCACTTGGTACACTTGGAGAAGAAATCAAGGAGAGTTTTCCGGATGAGAAGCTATTGGCAATCACAATCAATGCAAAACATGAAACCGCATTTGCTATAAGCAATGCAGAGCATCAAATGCATCTCGCACCATGGTTTGTCGATATTGTAAATTTCCTTGCAAGCAAAGTGGTACCAGTGAGTATGACATATCAACAAAGGAGAAAATTCTTCCACATGGTTAAACAATACTACTGGGATGATCCATTCCTTTACAAGATGTGCCCTGATCATTTAATGAGGAAATGCATACCGAAGAGGAGCAACAAGCAAAGGCTTCGCATTGCCATTCTCGCACCTATGGAGGACACTTTGGAAGCACTAGAACAAAGTTAGCTAAGGTATTACATCTGGTTATTTTTGGCCTACTTTATTTAAAGATTCTTATTTTATGGTCAACATCGTGATAAATGTCAAAGAGCAGAAATATCTCTCGATAAGCATGAAATGCCTAGAACAAATATTTTAGAAATTGAATTATTTGATGTTTGGGGCATGGATTTCATGGGACCTTTTCCACCCTCTTTTGGCAATTTATATATCTTAGTAGCTGTTGATTATGTGTCCAAATGGGTAGAGGCAGTAGCATTACCTAATAATGATGCTAAATCAGTGAGTAAGTTTCGCAAAGAAATATATTCACTAGATTTGGAACTCCTAGAGCTATCATTAATGATGAAGGTTCACACTTTTGCAATAAAATTATAGAAAACCTTCTAGCTAAGTATGGAGTTAAGCATAAGATAGCTACAAAGATACCATCCTCAAACTAGTGGACAAGCTGAATTATCCAATAGGGAATTAAGAGAATGCTAGAAAAATGGTAAGTCCAAATAGGAAAGATTGGTCTTTACATTTGGATGATGCTTTATGGGCATATAGAACAAAGATTCAAAACACCCTTAGGAATGTCCCCTTACAAATTAGTCTATGGAAAAGCATGCCATTTACCTGTAGAATTGGAAAACAAATCTTATTGGGCTATCAAGAAGCTCAATTTCAATTTGAACAAGGCGGTAAAAAGAGAATGATAGAGCTTGATGAGTTAGAAGAAATTAGGCAAACCTCTTATGAGAATGCTGAAATCTACAAAGCTAAAACTAAGAAATGGCATGACAAGAAAATTCACAATAGAGAATTGAAAGAAGGAGGACTAGTTTACGCTATACAACTCTAGGTTGAAGCTATTTCTGGAAAACTAAGGTCAAGGTGGTCGGGACCATTTAAGTTGATAAAGGTTTATCCACATTGAGCAGTAGACTTATTTGATAAATCCTCAAATACTGTCTTCAAGGTGAATGGTCAAAGAGTTAAAATGTACTATGGTGAACATGTGGTGAGAGACAAAACCACCACCTATTTGAAAAATCTCTAAACAAAAAGAGGTAGTCAGGCTGACAAGACTCTTAAAACAAGCGCTTAATGGGAGGCAACCCATTGTTTTTAATTATTTTTGTGCAATTTTATGTTTTTAGTTGTTTTGCAGAAATGCAGGAAACTAATGCAGCTGCATCAAATGCACCTGCATTGAGGAAAAACGTGCCCTGCATCAGAAAATTATAAACTTGAAGAAAATTGGTTAAGTGTGAATCATAAGGCTTCAGGAAGATCAAAGGAGGTTAAGTAAGATTAATGACACATTGGTAGCCAAAGCAAGACACTTGGCATGATGCATGCGCAGCACGCAATGCTAACGGCTACCTAATAAATCCACTAACTTCCCTCTTCCTGAAACATAAAGCCTTCATTGTTACCGTTACCCCTTCATTCGCAAATTCTCACAAATTTCTCTCATCTGAAACACGAACCA
Organism: Oxytropis ochrocephala; assembly: GCA_020916435.1. Classification (NCBI taxonomy): domain Eukaryota; kingdom Viridiplantae; phylum Streptophyta; class Magnoliopsida; order Fabales; family Fabaceae; genus Oxytropis; species Oxytropis ochrocephala. The sequence continues at coordinate 66,845,362 of CM037089.1, forward strand.
CATTTCACATTCTCAATCCAATTTTTTCTCAAATCACACAAGCAATCAAAAACCTAGAAATTCAAAGCAATTACAATGGTGAGGAAGCAATCAAAGACAGAATCATCGTGCAAGCAGGCGTAACTCCCCAAAAAGAGAAGAAAGCCATGCATGCAGGATCATCATCAACAAGGAAAGGCAAAGCCAAGGAATCAACAGAAGAAATGATGACAATGTTCATCTCTGGAACATGCATCTATTGCCCGAGAGAGGGTATGATCTGAAGAAGGCTAGCCCATCATTCATGTCAACAGTGGCCAATCTCAATTGGGACCACTTCGTGCTACCAAGAGGAGGTTACATTGAAGACATAGTAAGAGAGTTCTATGCCGAATCACACCACAAGAAGGAGCAGAACATTCCTACACTTCCATGGTGAGAGGTAAAATTGTACACTTCCATGCCAAGAAATTAAATGAACATTATATGTCAAATATAATGGGAATGATTTTGAGAATAGAGTGGCCAAGGCCTTTAAGAAAGAAATGGAAGAAATAAGGAATAGGATTGCTATACTGTGGCTGTTTGGGAGAAATTCACACCTAATGAGATTAAGCTTAGAAGTAACTATTTGATAAATGCATTAGGTAATTGGCATTTGTTCATAGTCAATTCAATTTCGCTTACATCACACACATATGTTATGACCAAAGAGAGATTGATCTTGCTAGATACAATTCTCTCGAGGGAAATGTAGACATAAGCAGATTGATAGCTAGGGAAATTCTTGCATGCTCAACAAAATCAAAGGGATTTTGCTTTTTCCCCTTGTCTTATAACCGAATTATGCATGAAAGAAGTGTGTCCTATAGCCGCTAATGAACAAAGGAAATTTCCCCCGTAATTTGAGTCTTTGAAGTGAAGGAAAAATTGAGGAATGTGAGAGGCCCCGCACTGCAATGCAAGAGCATTACATGCGTAAGGCAGGTCTGTCTCGAAATTTCAGAATGATCAACATGATCGCTTCAATTGGTCTTTGACAAGATCTTTGATCTTGTGGGCCAAGTGAATGCCCCCGAATTCCCAAGTTGGGTATTGAGATGTGAAGGTGAAGAAGAAGAAGAAGAGAAAGAGGTCAAGAAGAAGGAAAAGGTAAGGAGAAGGTAGAGGAAACTAGCACCAAGAAAAAGGTGACTAGAAAACAATTCAAGGTATGTAAGAAGGTTGTGGTAGAACTCTGTTGTGGAAGAATTATATGATTCTCGAATCAAGTCGAGGATGAGGAATTAAAAGAAATGGATAAGGAATTAGAAGAAGAAGAGGAGGAAGAGAGTGATGAGGAAATTGATGAAGAAGAAGAGGAGCAAAGCTAGAGGAGTAATTTTAGAAGAAATTGCTAGGCAAAAATATGCCAAACCTCAAAGATCAACCCAACCAAACCCCTATCACTTCACCGGGCTACCAAAACACCCATCATCTCACCAAACCAAGAATCTTCCTCCATTCCAAAATCACCATTACCCTCCTCAATGATCCAACGGTCCTATCACAATCACCACCACAAACAACCCCTCCACCACCTCTCTCCAAGAAATGAACCACGTAAAACAACTCACACAGTAAGAACCAACCCCCTCGTTATGCCAACAGAACAAGCAAAGCATCTTTCTAACCCAAGCAACATTATTTCTAATGTTGTTTCGCTCTTCGTAAAGATATTTTGCAGAAAGAGAAGAAGAAGGACTCAACAAAGAAGATCAAGGAGAAAAATCATCTCGCACAGAGCTCAGTAGCTCAAACTATTGAGATGCAGAGTGATGCGCCTCAGATCACTTGCCACGTGCATCACAACAGCAACAATGGTGCATGATGAAGCCACAATTAAAATGGTTTTGGAAGAAATGGCTAAATGTAAGAGGGAAGCATTGCACAACACTCGTAAATTCTTCAAACAACCTCGCAGGAAGGCAGCAAAATTAACACCTAAGAGGAAGAAATCGATGTAGCCAAGATCGATGCACCGCATCGGGTTCAAGAACCAATTCCCGCAACTACACTGTAGTAGGAGGTGCATCTGCACCTACAGAAGAAACACCAAGCAAGCCCAAGGAGAAGAAGCAGAAGGTGAAACACACTCCTCCATCCAGGCAAAGCACCAGAATTAGGAGTGGAGCAAAGAAATGAGTATCAATTTACAAGCTTTCACCTACTACTACTAATGCTTGTTTTGTTTTCTATCTGAACTATTTCCCTGGTTGTACTAATCCCTCTCCCCTATTTTGAACAAATGAGTTGTCTTTTCTGAACAAAATTTGCAGTGAGGGCACTGCAACCCCTTAAGTTTGGGGGGGGATTTGCATGTTATGTTTAATTATGTTTGTTTTTATCCAATATGTTGTGTGATAGTAAATATATATGTTTTAAGTAGTTTTTAGTTTGTTTAAATATTAGATGTACTTAACAAAGTAGTATCTAAATATTTTAGTAGAAAAGATCAGTTTTTCAAAAATATGGTGAAAGCCCTATGGATGGAATTTCAATGATGAAAAAGAGAAAAAGAAGCCTTATTTCTCAGAAAAACCAAAATTATTTTCACTTCAACACTTCAAAACTGAGTTTGTGAAAAGAACCTTGCTATTTAAAAGATCAATCTGATGCAAAGGGAATTTTTGGTAAGCTTAGGTCAAAACAAAGCTTTACTAAAAGAAAGAAGAGCTTAAAGAATTAAGTTTGGGGGTGTTTTTATGAAAACAAAGGTGAATTTCAAAAGTGAAGAGTAAACAATGTAGAAAAAGAAAACAAAAATGTGGACAAGCCATATCCCGAATCTTTTGAAATTATACCGTGTTTAAGTACATGAATGCATCTGGAGGTCAAAGACTGTGCCATGCAGAATAAATGTATCTGGAGGATAGTTCAATAAATCGAACTCGTGCAAAGTGCAAAAGAAAAATATATGCATCTCGGAGGTCAAAGACTGTGCAAAGTGCATTTGCATCCGGAGGTCAGTGAGGAAGGTAATATGAGCTAGAAAAAGAAAAGCATTATCGGTCAATTTGCATCAATGTAAATCAGATCAAGAAAAAAAGCAAAATGCGAGAAAAAATCAATGCACAAAAACACTTCAAAGAAGTATTTGCATCCGCTTCAAAAGATCCACACAAAAAAATAGAAAATGCATTGGCTCAAAAGCTTTGAAAATTCAATCAAGCCCTTTGATTTTAAAAACTCCCCAACACTTGAGAAAATTTTGTTAGTCTAAACTCTCTTTTGAAAAATATTTTGGTGTGACCAAAGATGAACCAATCCTTTCAAAGGCTAGGAAGAAATTTTTTACTTAGTCTTGGAACCAATCTCAACTCAGTGGATTCACACACACACACAAAAGAGTTTGAATAGCTTTGGTAGTTTTGAAGAAATAAAGGCACAAGAAAAATTGTCAAGAAATGAAGTTCATAGGAAACTCCTCATGAAAATCCAAAAATCAAGCCGATCTATCTTCTAGAATTTTAGTTTTTATAGTTTGTCTTTGTCATTACTTGCATGACAAGCAATGGTTTAAGTTTGGGGGTGTGATAACTCTATTTTATATAGAGTATTTCATATGTTTAAACTTAGTATTTGCTCTCTTTCAAGTAATAATAAAGAGTTTATATAGTATTTAGTGTGATATATGATATCTTGAGTGATTTGAATGGTTATAGTTATTATTAGGCCATTTTGGATATATTGTGGTATGTTTGATGTTTTTGTTCGCTGCGCCTCACGTCGTCAGATCAATGCTCCCGTGACCGATCCTCGCATCAATTCTCGCGCTACTTGGTGAATAAAGCACTGTTTCATATGCATCCACATGCAATGTGATGACCTCCCCGCTCCGCTTCCCCGATGCCATCCAAACTTGTATAGTAGGCGCGCTACCATTCACACATAGCTATAGGCTTAGCTTTGAAGAGTCACCAACATAGTGGACACTTGTTCTATCACCATGGAACCGCCCTATGTGATTAAGTCAAAGATTTCAACATGGATAAACCTCCTGAAAGCAACTACAACTATGATCCACTCAAGATGACTTCAACATGAAGAAAGGAAGCACCTCACTTGAAGGCTATAAAAGGACCTCACATCTTCATTTGGAAATATATCACAATCCATAAGTTAGATCAAAATTTCAATATACATAGTTAGTTTTTATATTTTTAGAGGAAGAGGAAGGAATTCATAATTCCTCCTTAACTCATTTTCATAGTGTTTGTATAGTGCTAAGGAGTAATGCTAGTGCATTGCTAGAAGACTTCATTCAAAGGTTTTCAACATTTGTAACTTTACTCTTGTTGTTTCTCTTTTGTGATTTCTATATATATAAACATGGTCTATTCAGTTTATATATATCTTGCAATGTCTCTTGTTAGCTAAACCTTTCTTAGTTGGAATGTTCTAATCATTTAATGAGCTTTTAAGTAAGTATGTTGCATGTATGTATGTTTGTACTTTAGTTCTTGCTTGATAATCTTTTCAAAACTTATTTTGAACTTGATCACTTAGAATAAGTAGATTTGTAAATGACGCACATGGCTTACAATTAAGAACTCAAGAACTAATATGGGTGAGTGTTTTACATAAAGAAAACTTTGTGAAAACCATGCTAAGTCCTAGACATAGGATAGTATAGTCCATAGGATAATTGTGGGTACTTAAAATACAAGAGTGAATTCACTTAAGCAAAGTGAATACTTGTTAGGAGGCAAGATTGGCACTAACACCCCTTTCTTTCGTGCATAGAACAAGGATCATAAGAGCTGGTAATGATATCAAGAAAGTGACCGAAAGGCACATAGCTAATGCAACAAAGATTCAGCAAACCGCATCACATAATCGCATCATACACTTATAAGTAAATTACTTGATGAAGACATTCCAACTAGCTTTTCTCTTTTACACTATCAACATTTTTACTTTGCTTTCTTTTCTAACTTAGTTGTGATCATCAAACAAAATCCAAAATTATTTTGTTACTTAGTGACTTACACTTTATTACTTTATATTATTTTAAAAGTGAGTTTTTCAATCTCTGTGGGTTCGATCTTTTTACTACTTGTTTTTGACAAGTGTATACTTGCACTCAAGTGTATGTGGCATTTCCACACACCAAATACTCATAGTGCCCATATCTTGTCCTAAATGCCGCTCTCTCGATATCTTCATCCTTTACCTTGATCCGATGATAACCGGATCTTAAGTCAATCTTGCTAAATACTTTAGCACCTACCAACTGATCCATCAAATCATCAATTCTTGGCAACGGGTACTTGTTCTTGATTGTAATTTTATTTAACTGTCGATAGTCTACACACAACCTCATACTACCATCTTTCTTTTCACTAGCAAAGACCGAGCTCCCTGCATGACACACTCCTGGCCTCACAAACTTCTTTTCTAATAAATCTTCAAGTTGCTTTTTCAATTCTGCCAACTCAGATGCAGACATCCTATATGGTGCCATAGACACAGGCTTAGTGCCAGGAACCAGATCAATAGTAAACTCCACTTCTCTCTCTGGTGGTACGTCCGGAATCTCATCAGGAAACACCTCAGAAAACTCACGCACTACTGGCAATTCGTTAATCTTTGCTTGACTCTCAGCAGACAATGACGCCAACAGAGAAAACAGCTGAACCTCTTCTCTCATCACTCTATGTAGCTGACCCTCGGACAGTAAAACAGACTTCTCTTCAGGCGAAGCAAAACTCACCGACTTTTCCCGACAGTTGATATGAACATGGTTGTCAACCAACCAATCCATACCTGCACGACATCCATTCCACTTAGCGCAAACAGATCAAATCAACTAGAAATTCTCTACCATATATAGATACAGACATTTGGCACAAACAACGGAGGTAGTCACCGAACCCTTAGCCGAGTATCGATAACCATCCCCTCAACATATCGCATAATACAAGATTTAATTTCTCAACGCATGCAAGCAAAGAATAAAACTATGGGTAGCACCAAAGATCAACAATAGCAACAAGAGGAATATTATTGATATAGCACGCACTTCGAATCTCATTCACTACATCCGACCCACCAGAGCGAATACCTTTCCATACGACTTCTCCTTCTTGGGCTTCGGACATCGAGTAATCGACGTGACCACTTTCATCACAATTGAAACATACCTTATCCTTCTTATCACGCTTAGGAGCCCTGTGCCCCTCTTTCCCACACTTGAAACATCTCGTTATGATTCTTGTTTGGGCAATCGGGACTCTTATGGCCCACCTTTCCACACGTGTAACAAGTAACACCTACGCAAAGATCTCTCCCACTTCGCTTAGATCCCCAAAGAAATTTACCAACAAACTTCCCTTTGCCCTTACCAAAGCAGCACCTCATATGGTTTACCCCCGATTCGAAAAATTCTTTTGCCTTTCCTTCATAACTCGAGAAAGCATTATTGTCCTCTTCAAAATTCCGCACTATTAACCAACAATGGGAATACACGGATCTCATTTGATACCCTATGGCTCTCTTAATGTCAATGTCAGACGCAACTCGTTTTCAAACTTGATGCATTTGGAGAACTCAACACCTCTCCATCATAGTGTGGATAAAACTTGGACAGCTTCAAGAAATTTTGCAAAGATACTCGCCATACCATGCTACCTTGCTCAAGTCTCAAAACTCCACCTCTTTCTTTCCGCTGACATCTTCCGGATAGTATTTCCTCTTGAACTCCCTCTCAAATACCGCCCAAGTGATCTCTCATCGCGATCGTCAACCCCGACTAGCCGCCTCCACCAATCATAAGCCTCTTTCTTCAACATGTGTGTGCCATAGCGAACCTTCTGAGCATCGGTGCAATCCATGACACGGAAAATCCGCTCCATCTCGCTTAGCCACTCAAGGGCACCATCAGGATTATACCCGCCTTCAAAAGTAGGAGGGTTCTCACGCCGAACGTGGCCGCACTCACGCGCTCCATCACCAATAGCATTGGGTATGTTACCCACAACCCCAAAGAATAGCGCAAGGCAAGGCAAAGAGAAGAAGTGCAAAGATCGCTCCGCCCCGCCATTCTAGTATCGCAATGTAAAAACAAAAATCAGAAACGAGTAACAAAGCTCAAATGTTACTCAACTTGACGACTCAACCACCGGCCGGACAGACCAACCTGGCTCTGATACCACTAATGTAACACCCCTTTTCTAACCCAAACGCATACATCATTATCGAGTAATTTCGTTTCAAAATAATATTTAGTTAGTAGGAAAGGAATGCCACATCATCATCAATTGTTAAAACTCAACTTTCGCACCATTATAATTCGTAAGCTAAATACTCAATCAACATAATTTCAAACTTCAAAATAATGAGGTCGCAGCAGTAATTAAACAACAATTCGCTATGTCTCTCAAACTCGTGATCATGACATAAACATGGTCATAAGATAATTATTCAACTACTAATAACTCCAAGTACGCCCCTAGGTGTTACGGTATCGAGAGCGACTCTAAGACTTCCCAACAAAAACTAAACAAGGAAGGCAAGAGTTCCTTCATTCGCGATCACGCAGCTGCTGCCACGATAGAGCAACATTCCAAGCGAGTAGGGTGAGAATTTCGAGATAAACATAATCGAATATATATAATTTAGAGGAAGTAGGCACATGCAATCACACAATATTAGCATCATCACTACATCGCAATCACGCAACACCGGCTCCAATCATGCATAACAACAAGATATACCATGATTATGCATGAAGATGCAACCCCACTGTGGCATATGCATGATGGTACCATATCATCGCAAAATGGCCAAGCCTAAACATCGCAAAAGTGGCCAAGCCTAAACATCGCAAAATAATGCACATGCCATGAGACTCTATGAAACACATGTGCAACTCACCAAAACTCACCTAGAGTGTCTCATTATCGTTATAAAACACTCATAGAGTGTATTCCTTCGCAAATCATCACAATCATTATACATCATCACTATAATTATACTCATATAGTTTACACATCATCAATCATCACGAATCATAATACATCATCATCAAGCAATTACTCATAGAGTACACTCTTCGCAAAAACATCGATGTTCATATTACATCATCATAACACACATATCCTCATCATCATTCAATACATATATATATATATATATATATATATATATATATATATATATACTTCATTTGTCTTTTAGATTAGGGTGTTATAAAATAGTGCAATCGATTGACTATGGGATTACTCGTGTAATCGATACTACTTGCAATGTGCATTGGCCACCTTTGCAAGACTCTCATGATGCCCTTGTAAATACACCAAATAAAGAAATTTCGACCTTAGTGGTAAACCACACTTCAGCCAGAGTCAATTAGCACACTAGTAGTATAACTGGTTCACCGAGACTCATTTATATAACATAGCATCACAATTGTTTTTGTTAAGAATCGTCACGTTTCAATTCGGGAAAACACCTAGGATGTTCAAAAGAGTAATCGATTTATAGCTACTTGTTTTCAAAAGAGGAATTGATTCATACCTTTCATTTTTAAAATGGGAAATCGATTCCTTGTTTTTATTTTAAAGGGGGAATCGATTCCTTGCTTCCACTTTGAAGTGGGAAATCGATTCCTTACTTCCATTTTGAAGTGGGAAATCGATTCCTTACTTCCTTTGAAGTGGGAAATCGATTCCTTACTTCCCTTTGAAGTGGGAAATTGATTCCTTACTTCCATTTTGAAGTGGGAAATTGATTTCTTGCTTCCATTTTCTAAAGAGGAATCGATTTCTTGCTCATATGTCTAAAAGGGAAGAATCGATTTCTCGCTTCAGATAGAGCCCGTAATCGATTTTTAAGCTTCACTTTGGGAAAAATTACTCGATCCTTATATTTGTTTACGAATCACAATTACAAACATCATCAAAATTCATCAACATCATCAAGATTCATCATCACATACTCAATCACCTCAAAAACACTCAAAATCACCAATTGATACCATCACACACTCAATCATCTCAACGATTAATCACACGATAACATTAACGATTCATCAAACAACCTAAGGAACCCACAAAATCTATCACATGTTCAATTATTTTAAATCAAATACTCCCTTACCTTTAATATGAACGCCTAATATGAATGAGAACACGACACAAAACTACAAAGAACTCAATCGAACGATCTTCTCCTCTATGATCAATGAAAACATCAACACCACTAAATTAGAGATTAAGGCTACATCATTAGGAAAAAGGAGAGAGAACGGAATGAACGATTGAGAGCTCTTACCTAACGAACTTGAGTCCTTCCCTCTTCTTCTTAATACTGAGCTCTCTCTCTTCTCACTCTCTCGTGTTTTGTTTTCTTTCTCTCGATGCAAGGAGTGAGGTGCCAACCCTAACCCCTTAGCTCAGGAGTCTCGTGAGCGCCTAGCTATCGGGCTTGGCTCCCTCGGGCCATTCTTCACCACCCCGAGTTGCCAACATCACCCCCAATACTGCTCCACTTCCCGAACCACGCCCATCATTTTAATTAATTTAATCACGTTTCCAATAAAATCAATAATTCAATTAAATAATTTAAATTAAATTATTTCCGGTGTTACACCTCACAAGCATGCAGGTCGCTTTATCTTCTCTTCTGATGGGCTTAGTCGCCTCTTCTTGTATTGGGCCGAGGTCTTCATGTAAAGTTGGAAGATGGTCGCCTCTTGCGTGTGCCGAGACCGAGAAGTCCATGACGGTCCACACATTTCAAGCACGAGCAGCTGTAAGGGTGAAGCGCTTTAAAGTTCTTGATTGTTGTCGAAGTTCTTTTGGAGTTTTTGTTGAGCTTTACTTGACATCGCATCTTGAAGTGCATCCGCAATCATATGAGAAGGAGAGCAAGAGTCCATTCAACTTAACCAAAGGCGCATGCATATACATTGATATTCAATTCGACTTTGTCATATCGTTAAGACCATGAATTCGTGTAATGTACCAAATCATCAAGTTAACTTTTAAATAAAAATGGATGAATAAATTACCTCTAACCGAATGTCATCGTTATCATTGCGGTTATGGAAGGTCTTTGGCCGAGTTGTTGACGAATTCGGCGGAGTTGATGAATCCATATGAAACTAGATGCTCATATTTAATTAATTAAACACCGTAAAGAGAGATAAAACCCGTGTTAGTTTGCTCTCTTGTTTTTCAATTTCCTCCGGTGTGGGCGAAGTTAGACTTAGCCGGGCTTACCAGTAACTTGCTTTAACCTGTGTGGACAAGTAATTTAACCTTAATGTTGTGTTCTCTGAGTTGACTTCCATATTTGAATTAATCTTTGTCTTGACGACGAGTTTTTGAACTGACTAGCGCACTTTTTGTTGATTTGCGACCCTGAATTGAGTGAGTGCCGACTAGGCATTGCCTGTTGTGCATCCCTCTAGGTGTGAGGTCAACATGCCCGAAGTGTTTAAAGAACTTCACCTTATGTATTCGGTTGATGTTGTGGTTGAGCTCCCTAGCTCGGCTTTATTGGCTATAGGTCGGCTATAGGCTTCTTAATCTTTTGTAGTCGTTGCCGATCTGGTGGTTTTTCTTTTTTAAAAAATGGTTGCATGGGTGGCTCTTGAGGCATGAGGTCAATAAGGTATTCTTTATGCTCGTTCGACGAGTTGTGGTACGAGCCCCCCAAGACACGATTTTATTATCATCAATGGCCCTTAAATGGATGCACTATGTTTGTGTTTAACACGGTTTCATTTATCTAATGAAAGATGGTCTTGTGTGGATCTCTTCCATCCTTGATGTCATTACACGCCCCTTCCCTTGCTTAAGTAGACTCGGTTCATCCCAGGGGGACTTGACCTCGGTTGTGGTTTGTCTTATGGAAGGTTTGACTCTTCGCCCACCTCGTGGAGGTTTGGCTCTTGAGCAGTCGTTTGTTCATTTAACTCGAACTTCAAATATAATCCTTTTAGGCGTGTGTTCGATATGCTCAAAGTGTCTAAGGAATTTCACTTTACGTGGTTGAAAGGAGTTATGATTGAGCCCTTCCGTTCGGGTTCGTTATTGTTTCTTGCCTTTTTGCCCAAGTTGTTCGGTGCACGCCTTGCCCTGTTGTGAGGGAAGGTCAGGGTGTGTTCCCCAAGGAGTCTTGTTTCTTCAAGGGTTTTGAATCATTATGCTTTCGTGAGCAGTACCTCTGACTTTCCCTTGAAGGCTTGTTGGGATCAAGTTTGGCTCGTTGTTTTTCTCTTGAGCAGGAATCAAGGCCAGCTTGTCTTGTAGAAACTTGGTCTTATTTGCTGTTGGAGACTTGCTTTCTAATTGAGTAGTACTAAGTTAGCACTCTCATGGAGATTTGGACTTTAATAGTCTTTTATTCGACATGGTCCGAGAAGGAGCATCTTCTTGAGATTTGACCTTTAGTAAATTGCTTGGCTTTTTCCTTGTCAAGTCATTGCATTTACTCGGGTCTTGGATCTCAAACCTTTATTTGCTCAGATCTCCTTCAACCATGGGAGCATTAAGCTATGAATGATTTAAAGGGATCTGTTTTGTAAGCAATTTCCATCTTGTTAGCTTAACTGTATAATGAGCCCCCCAAGCGTGGCATGGCAGGGGTATCTCAGTCTTACATGTTTTGACTGAGTTGTTTTTGAGGTGTATACTTGCTCAGACAAGTATTCCATTTTATCCCCAAGTTGGTGGCAGGCTTAGTTTAGAGATAACCGGATTTCTGACTTATAAATTGGGGGAGGAACTGATGATTTAAGCAAACTGGAATGCCTTGTTTCAACAGAGTTTGAGTTTACCTCCAGTTTATAAAGACTTGGAGGGAGTAACCATGGAGTAAAACCTAATATAAGTGTTTTGTCCAAGAGTTATCTTTTACTTACTTTGGAAATAGCAAGTGGGAGTATCTCTTCTTTTTATTTCAAGAGGTTTAACCCAAATGTCCCCATGCCAGTTTGACCTTTTATAATGGTAAGGCCGAGATCTCCGGCGTGAAATGGATTGGGGGAGATAATCGATTTTATGGGCTTGGAGTTCGTGTGCTACCAATGCCTTGCCTCAATCTAAGTGGCGCCAAGTTGAGCACTTTTTACCTCTAGTTTATCAAGACTTAGAGCTAAAACCGCTTTGATTTTACCTCTAGTTTACGAAGACGTAGGGTATTGAGAGTTTTGAATTAGCCTCTAGTTTATAAAGACTTAGACTTGGTAATTAGGCCTCTCGTTTATTAAGACGCAAGGATTAGTAATTTTAGAGTGAACGCCTCGAGTTTATAAGGACTTCGGCAGGAAAACCTCGAGTTTACAAGGACTTCGAGGGGTGACTATGGAGTAGAACTCGATCGCTTTGTTCATTCCAAGTGGTCCCCTTTTTCTTACTTTAAACCAGCAAGAGGGAGTATCTCTTTTTCTTAAGAGTTTTAACCCAAGTGTTCTCCCAAATCGGTTTGACCTTTATTTTTGCTAGGCCGAGGAGATCTCCGATCATTGTCGCATGGGATTTTGATCAAATCGCTTGTCTTAAGCCTTGCCGAGGTGTTTTGAATTGACCTTGACTAAGGTTTTGGCAGAGGCGAGTTGCTAATTATCTTATTTTGTCTTGACCAAGGTGTTTTGAACTGACCTTGGCCAAGGCTTTGTAAAGAAATTGCATCGTAAAAGGAAATCGTAAATTGTGATGACATTATTTTTTGCAACTGGCAAGTCTCACCTTCAATGGTTAACATTAACCCTTTTATGCAGTTTGCTTTCAAAAGGTTTTCAAATAGATTTGACGGTCTTAAGAAAGGGTTAAACATTTGATAACTTTGAAGTAATGAGATATCACTATTATTAACTTAAAAATAAAATCACATTAAAGCCGGCCAAATAGCTCAAGAAAATATGTTTAATTCATGCAAGAGTAAAAAATGTGCCATCAACAAAAAGGACATTAAATTGAAAAAGGACGTGCTTCATAAGAATAAAGTTCAAGAGCTCAAACAAAACCTGAGCGCTATATCACCATTTGATAACTTAAAAGTAATGATTAAGAGAGAAACTACTATATTTGTCAACTGGTCAACCCTTGTTAAAAACTTTTCGTGGAAGAAAATGGTGCTCGCCCAGTTTAACATTATATATGACACCTATTGTGTAACGATATCACAATCGGTTCAAACTATTATGTGATGTAATGATAATAATTTAAATAGAAAATTTGATAAGATTTGAGCTAAATGGAGAAAGACCTTCTTTAGGGGCTTTAAAAAAGAAAAAATCTCTTCTTTAATAAATGCAATTATCCATGTTCTTGGCAATCAAATAAAAAGGAATACAGAAAATTAGAGTGGGGTGCCTCGTTAAAAACTCCCAGTGAGACCCTTTGTTATTGTAGGGTCTCATTGAGACTTTTATTGGGAGGGGCCTAAAGAAGAATCTTATGGAGATTTAATGTAGCAACAAATAGTTTGTAAAAAATTTCAATAAACCTTGACATCGAAAGAAACTTGAGACGCTCGCAAAGAGATATCATGGGAGATGCACAATCTCAAAACCGATAGACGAGCAAAGATTTGTTAAACTACCAAGACAATGTACATGATGCAAGATGTTTCAAGATTTTCACAGACTTTCAACTATTTAGCTGCACTTTATGTAATTTTTATACACAAGCCTAAGCAAATAAAGTTACAAGTAACTCGACTTATAAAGATTTCCACTTAACCTTTTAGGCCACGTGAAAAGATGTTAAACACAAATTCGAGTCTTGAAGAAAGAAATGGCAAGCAAAGATTGGCACTGAGTTATAAAAACTTAGTTAAAACAAACCAGGCCTATTAAATGGTAGCACGGTTGTCATAATGATCCATAAAGCATGCGCAACCATTGTTTTCTAGGAGTAAAAAGGTGAAGTAGTTGAAAGATGCATAATTGTGTGAACAAACGGTTGTGCACACACCAGTTTGTGAGATAGTGGAAAAATGTGCATCATCAATGATTCGATTCATGCTAAAAATATTTCAATATAAAAAGATTATGAAAGGGATACACCTGGACGTCGGATTATCTTGAGAGTTGCAGAGAGAATTGACAAAAGGCCATCCTTATGGTTCAGCCATTTACCTAACAGGCTTGACATTGTATATGTAGGCCTTTAGGGGATGACTGATGGTTTTTCCGAACAGCTTGTTGGTGTAGCAATTCGACTTCTTGATTTTGCGTGAACTTTATAGGTTTGTAGGTTTGTCCTTCATTATAGTCATGTCATGTTGAGAATTTTATTGACATCGTTAAAAGGAGCATCCCATGGGGATTTGACCTTTGTCATATTTGTATCTACAGTTTGCTTTAAAAAAGGTTTTCAAATGGATGTGACGGCTCTAATTGAGCAAATAAGATTTTGTTAAATACCTGATAACTCTAAAGTAATTAGATATTATTATTGTTAACTCAATAATAAAATGATGTTGAAAACCGTCAAAGTGTTCGGGAAAAGGTTTAATGCATGCTTGAGCAAAAGAATGCCAGAGAATGTGTGTCATCATAGACACATATTGTTGCATTATTCCTCACAAAAGTGTGTGTATTGCTAGAAAGCATCATCGTAGTCTTACTCTTCAGTATTGACAATGGCGCTTTACGTAGAGTTGGAAGACGATCGCTCTCATGCGGTGTGTGCTGTGCCTCTGTGTGGTCAATTCTCTTTCCAAAAAAGTATCTAACATTTTTTTTACAATTCTAATATTTCTTTATTACTTATGAAATGGGAAAAAAATAATAAAAAGGATGTGGTATTTGATTCCTTAAAAAGAAAGGGTTTTCTATAGCCACAAAGTAGAATCCCTACCTCATATGAGATCTTATACAAAAAAGGCACACACCAACAAGATTCATTCAGAACCACAATCACACCCAAACCCAAAATCAAGTCTCCCTCGCACCCACCCACCTTTTAAGACCACAAAATCTCCTTCTTTTCTTTTCATCTATAAAAACAAAACAAAACCTTGTTCCTCCTTCTCACACCGCCGCCCAGAGCAACAACAATAATCTATCTGGTTTTCGTTTCCGTTTCCGTTTCGCGTGAAATATTTTCGTAGAGAGATCTGATAAGAAAAAGAAGGAGAAGCGAGAGAGGGAGGTGTAGGATAGTAACCCGGCGGGGTGTAGAAGAATTGAAGCCATCACGGCTATTCAAAGGATTTCACGATTTCTTTCACATGCCCGTTGTGTTCGACGTAAGGGTTGTGTGACTGAGTCCAACCCTTCGCCGCACGGCGGGCGTGGTGCTTTACCTTCTGAAGGTGGTAGTCCTTCCGACCTCCTCTTCCTTGCCGGCGGTGGTTCCTTCCTCTTCCTCCTTTTTTAGTTTTTTTTAATTAGGAATTACCATTAGTACTAATTTCTCAATAAGATCTATTGTTCTTCCTCTTCGTATTCTTCTTTTCTGTTGGTAGCTTTTTTGTTGTTTTTGAATTTGGTAAGAAGCTTCTAGAAAAAGATAGAAATCATGTTGAGTATTAAGAGGGTTCCTACTGTTGTTTCCAATTATCAAAAGGAGGAAGATGCTCCTATCAGTGGTTGTGGTAGGAATTGTCTCAAAACTTGTTGCATTCAAGGTATTTGAAATTGAGTTTCTCTTATTTAGCTTCAATTTTAATTTTAATTTTAATTTTATTTCTTCTGTTCTTGTTTTTGTTTTTTATTAACTTTTTAGGTTTGATTGTTACAGAGGCGAAACTTCCTTTGTATGCTTTCAAAAGTGTTGACAAGGTTGAACGAAAGGAGTTTCCTCTCCTTGCATGCAATCATTGCCCCGTGGCCTTTCTGGACAATCTTATTCTTGGGGAGGTAGTTATGCTATGCAATTTTGATTTTGGTAGATATAGTTTTGTGAACAAGTTTTAATTTTAATTTTTATTTATATATTTAATTTTGTTGTACCATTATGTTATATGTTTTGAGTTTTGATTTTGTAGTGGGAGGATCGCATGCAGAGAGGGCTTTTCCGCTATGATGTTACTGCCTGTGAAACCAAGGTTTTTATTTGTTTCTCTATTTATTATTTATTATTGTCAATATTGTTATTTTCCTCTGGTTTGGTTATGGTTTTCATTTGTTTGTCTATTCATTATTTATTGTTGTCATTGTTGTTATTTTCTTCTGGTTTGATTATGGGTTTTTTGGGTTTGCATGGGTGTTATCAGTGGACTAGGTTTCATGTGTGTATGTTTTTTGGGGCTAGGTGATTCCGGGTGAGTATGGCTTTATTGCCCAGCTGAATGAGGGTCGCCACCTCAAGAAGAGACCAACAGAGTTCCGAGTCGACAAGGTCCTCCAGCCCTTTGATGAGACCAAATTCAACTTCACCAAAGTTGGGCAGGAAGAGATCCTGTTTCAATTTGAGGCTAGTAGTGATGGGGAAGCCCAATTCATACCAAATGCGCCAATTGATGTTGATAACTCTGCTAGTTTTGTTGCCATCAATGTACGTTTTTTCGGCTTTTAATTTTGGGATAGACCTTGAGAGTTCAGTTGGATTGGTATTTATATGGTGTTATTTGTTTATGTACTATTTTAACAGGTTAGTCCTATTGAATATGGGCATGTGCTGCTGATTCCTAGGATTTTTGAGTGTTTTCCCAAAGGATTGATCATGAAAGCTTCTTGCTCGCACTTCACATGGCAGCTGAAGCAGGAAATCCGTATTTTTCGATTGGGTTACAACAGCTTGGGTGCATTTGCCACTATTAACCATCTTCACTTCCAGGTACTCATTATTGAACTACTTGAAATCATAGTTATCAATAGCGGAAAATAGCGGCGGAGCAGCTGGCTGCTGTTCTTTTAGTAGCAGCTGCCAAAGAGTGGCTCTATTGCGCGCACCAGGGGAGGGAATGTAGTGTTTTGGGCTTAAATTTGTTTGTTTAATTTATTTTTGTTGCTATCTACTTAGTGCCTGTTTGATTTAAATTGTTTCTACCGGGAAAGTGTCAAAAACTGAGTACCTATGCAAAATTATCGCAGAATCTTAAAGGTTGCCAACACCATTTTTTCAAATGCTACATTTCACCGGGAATTTGAGTGGTGAAATATAAAACAAACACTGCTTTATATGTTTTGTTTTAGTTGTTTGAAATTTTATTGTCATGAATAGAGTAAATTTCCAGTTTTTGAGCATTTACATATTCAGTATTAATTTTTTTATTGTTGACGCAATTCATAATAGCAGCCATCTTGCTAGTGTTTTTACGGTTGGTCGCTCTGCCCTATTAGCCGTGTCCCCGTGGTTGATAACTATGTTTGAGATTACGACCTTGTTCATGTTGGTGATTGGCTTATTGCATTCCTAATGTTCACGTTATAATTAAAGTGCGATTTTGTGATTTTGACAAACCCAGGCATATTATTTGGCTCTTCCCTTTCCAATTGAGAAGGCTCCCACTAAGAAAATTGCCAATTTAAACGGTGGCGTGAAAGTATCCAAATTGTTGACCTATCCAGTCAGAGGTCTTGTCTTTGAGGGTGGTCATACACTGGATGATTTGGGCAACACTGTTTCTGAAGCTTGTATCGCCCTTCAACACAACAACATACCTTACAATGTACTCATTTCTGACTGTGGAAGCGTAGTCTTTCTCCTACCACAGGTAAATTAGTTTTCAAAATCCTATATCGAAACTTGAAATCTCGTTCATTATTTGTGCGGATAATATATTTGCTAACTTGCATAAATGGACAAACAGTGCTATGCAGAGAAACAAGCTCTTGGAGAAGTGAGTGCTGAGCTTCTAGACACTCAAGTGAATCCTGCTGTGTGGGAAATTAGTGGCCACATGGTGTTGAAGAGGAAAAAGGATTTTGATGAGGCATCTGAAGCCAATGCTTGGAGGCTTCTTGCAGAGGTTTCCTATCTGAAGAGAGGTTTGAAGAAGTCATTGCTCTTATTTTTCAAGCCATTACATCTGATGAGATGGATCTCAAGCCTCAATGCATAGAGGAAGTTGATGCAGTTAGCTCAAGTACTCAGCCTGCTATGGTTGCTGGTTCACAGCAATGCCTTGTTCTTCAGTAACAAGGTTCTCTGGCAGCTGAAAATTCTAGTGAATTTGCTTTTATAGTTGTTCTGCTATATTTTTCAGTTCAGATATGTAGCTGTTATGGCTGCAGTTGCTCAAGTCTGGATATTATGTTTGCTTCAAGAACTTGATAGAATAAGTTGTTTGTATTTACTATCATCATGATCTATTGAAAAACATGATGTAATAACTGCTCTTTTGAGCTTGACTGGTTAGGTATTGTGGATAAGTGGTTCATTACTATTTTCGCCTACTTTCACTCACCTTTTTATATTTGATGGTTTTATCAGTTCATTAGGGTTACCCTTTGATTTTACTACATAATCCAATACTATTTATAGACACGCAGGCAGGATTCTATTTGGTTAAGAGTTTTTTAACATGAGAGAATCCTACCTTTTTTTTTTAATTATTTATTTATTATTATCAACTCTCAGGTTTCACCTTGTGAGAATTATAACTATAATTAATAATATCTTTATTTACGTTGATAGGTTTTTTTTATCAGACTGATACTTTTATTTTAAATTGGGATACCCAAAAGAGTCCGTTGAATATCTGAAAAAGAAGCTAGTAGTTTAGAGATAATCTATGTTGCATGGGTTGGTGCACGGTACTGGGTATGGGTGCTGGTACGCGATACCTGGTTTTTCAAAAAATCATGGTATGGGTACGTAGCATAAACTTGATATAATTGTGACTAAAACATTGGAAATACAAATAAGTAAAACATATAACTGAATAATATACAACAAAGTATAGAAAAAATTATTTAAATAGTAGGAAATAGAAAAAGAATATTCAATGTACTAGGAAAAGTTTTGGTATCTCCAAAAAGAATGAAAAATATATTTCTTTACTATACGACAAACGAGTTCGATTTACATCACTAAACGAAACATTTTAGTGATAGTACTAAAGAGATATAAGTGTAATTTAACAATTAATAAAAAAAGAATAATTTAATATTAGCTTTTATGTGGGTTCCAATTAATTAGACATTAACTTTTAATCACAGAATCATTGTAATTAATGGTCTTAAACATAGGAGATAATGGTTTTATTAGTTATTTGTATTTAATTAATTATTATAAAGAATATTTGATAATACTAAATTACTCTCCTTTAATAACAACCATTGGATACAATTTAAGTAATATATTTATCATCCAACGACTAATATAAATTTAGTGATCATCACTAAGCAAAAGGCAAAAGGCTTAGTGATGCAAGCCCTAACCACGACAAACATATATTTATATATTAGACCAAAAATGTAGGCTGGTAATTACCCATGAGTACCCGATGCGTACCGGTATCAGATACCTAACTGGTACGGGTACGTCTCTGATTTTAAAGTACCCATTCTTCATAGGAGATAATACTGAATAAACCCTGAATTTAGTTCTTGAATTACATTCTATCTAAAATATATATCATTTTTTTGACTAAATCTAAAATATATATCATTATTCTCTTTTTTGAAGCAATATATATCATTATTCTCCTTAGATACTTACATTGTTGTTATAATGCCGATCATTTTAAGCAACACTTAAATAGTTTATACACATTTTACTCTAATTGTGAAATATATAAGTAACTCTCAAAATTTAATCAATTTATAATATTTTATTTTTAAGCAACACCGATTTTACATTTTTTGTAGAAGTAACATACAACTTAACTAAACAACCAACTGTCTCGTCGTCAACCTACTAACTCTAAGCAATGATTAGAGCATCTTTAATGAGAGGTGCTTAAATAAGTTGCTATAATTACTTTTTTGTAGGTCCATGGATAAAATGCTTAAGGACTACTATTTATAAAACTTTAGATTTTAAAAACTTCAATAATAATTATAGACTAACAAAAATATTGTTGATGTAATGTGTCCACTTAATTTTTTTTGATTAAGTGTATCCACTTAATTAGTCTCTAAAAAAGCTGTTAGTCAAAAACAAAAGTCTCCAAAACTTTGTAAAATCTATTTGATTAGTCGCAAAAGTGACGACTACATTGAAACTCTAAGGACTAATTTAAGGATTTCATAAAACAAGTTACAATTAAAAATTAGCACAAAAGTATTGTTGATGTAACGTGGGCACCATTTGAATCTATGGTCAAAATTGATTGCTTATCTGCCGCCAACAAATATTAAATAATTTTGGAATTCCCACAAAGGTGTTGCTTAACTTTGTATTTGCCCGGAAAATGGACGTTGAATGATGCACGAATGTTTGTTGAGTTGGCAATTTGCCAAAAGGTGTGTTAGCAAACATTTTTCTGTATGTTTCTTTTATTATCTTATGTTATTGATTTAAAGTATTTATCGGTTTTGTTAATGACTAATTTACATTAGAGTCGTTGATCTGCGTGGTTCTTCTTTTTCAATAGAGTTTTTACCACACTCAAAATTTGAATTCAAAACCTCACACAAAATTGCTTTTACTTCCAACAAAAGAGCAATGAGTTGGGTTCATCCAATTAGAAGCAACATTTTTTTGCTTTCTAACAAAGAGCATTTGCACCAATGGATCCAAAACACATTTCTTATTTGAGAAAATGTCAAAGTAGGATAAATTTTTGAATAACAATAAAATTTAGGGTTAAACTAGCACCTTGACCCGTGTGCTGCACGGGATAAAAACTCTAGTTAATACAGAATTGTTGTTGGGTAAAATTTGTTTTTTAAGTTGCAACATGAGAAAACATTATTTAAATTGAAGGTAAGTATGAATTAAAAAAATTATGTAATAAAAAATGCGGTTGGAAACTTAAAAATTAAAATAGAGTGTGTACATGTTTGTCACATTTTTTTTCTTCACGAAATCAGTTATCGAGGAATGAACTCTGAGTATCTGAATAGCTAATTTTTTTTCAAACACTAACGTATCGCGAAACACGCTACTTAGCATCACACTTTACGTATTTTGTCATGAAATTATATATTTTTTCACCAAATTGTTTATTGAGACACAAACTTTGTATATTTGAATAGTTGAATTTTTTTACGAACACTAAAGCATTAAAAAATACATTACTTAGCATTACAATTTACATATTTTGTTTTGAAGTTATTTTTTTTCACCAAACCGATCTCTAAGGAACAAACTTTGCGTATTCGAACGCTTATTTTTTTCGATATTAAGGAATAAAATTTGAGTATTTGAGCGGTTAATTTTTTTTCCGAACGCTAAAGTATCTCAAACACACTGCTTAGCATCACAATTTACGTATTTTGTCACTAAATTATATTTTTTTCACCTATCTAGTTGTTCCGAATCGCCCAATAGGCCCGATCGCATGTAAACAAACCCATTCCAACGCCGAATCAGACCTGTGATGTGCAAGAAACGTAGGATCAAGATCGACGGTCCAGATTGGGGTGCTCCGATCCAATGGCTCGGGATCAGCCAAGACACGCGGAGCCCCCTTCGCTTTTTTCCTTGCGAGAGCGTGATTAGCCTTATGCTAGCGTTGATATCTTCGCCATTGTGTCCTTGTCATGGGATTTTTACCCTTGTAATGTATTCAGTGTAGGCATACTTTTTGGAATTTGTTGCCTTATTCTCACTAGAAGCACTGGTGCTTCCTTTAGCCATCTGCTTTAGCTTATGTGGACGTGTGACACCTTTCTCCACATGTAGAACGGGGTAGTAGCTAGTGCCCTTCCCACCAGAGTGTACCCATTTACCAACAGAAGAGTTAGCAGGTGGGACATATGTAGAGATCCTCTCTCCACCATGCTTAGTCACCGTCTTATAGGGAATTCCCATGTTGCTGAAGCTGAACTTGGGCCTCTTATCGACCCACTTGCCTTTGCGTTTCAGCTCAGGCTAAAAACCTTCCAGTTTCTTTGCTGCTTCCTTGTCGAAGACAGAGCTGCACCTCGGGCAAAGCATCACCTCTGAGTCGCTCAACTTGCAGCGATTGAGGAAGTCGATCAGTTCCTCTTCAGCCTTAGGATAAGCTACACTGATTTTGCTAGAGTATTGGTCTTCAGTGACCATTTCGATGTCTACCCCATCTTTGGAAGTCAGAGTAGTTTTCTTATTATTCCCATCAGTAACCACAGAAGCCTCAACCATGCATAGATCCACTTCGACATAGTTAGCCTCGTTAGATGGCAAAGGATCAGCATCAAACCTCAATGGTGGCTGGGGTTTGTCCCCAAACTTCAAAATTTACCTTCATGCAAAGCGCCGCACCAAATCCCTAAAAAGAACACATTGAGAGGTGTTATGACCTAAGAAGTTATGATACTTACAAATCCTCTTTTTTGTCTTTGTTCTAATGGGGGAGTTTTTAAGCCTTGAGGCACTAAAATCTGACCATCAGCAACTAACAAATCAAATATTTCGTCACATTTAGTTACATCGAAAGTATAAGTTTTTGCAACGAATCTGTCATTCTTAGGTTCGATAGGGTTTTTTCCGTTAGAAGGTTTTAGCATTTTACAAACATAAGGAGGTCCAGATTTTAATTCTGCAATATTAACCTCTTCTCCGACATCTTCGTAAGAAACGTCGTATTCATGGTCACTATTATTGATATTAACATAGGCCAATTTCTCTTTTTTGCTATTATTGCCAAACCTACTGGTTCTAGTTTTCTTAGCCTTAAGTCTTTCGACTTGTCTTACTCTATCAGCCAATTGAGCCATATCTCTCAAATGTTGAGTGTCTAGCTTCTTTCTGATTAGAATAGTCTAGGCCACCAGCAGCCATTTCGACTAACTCGTGTTCAGGCACTTGAGTAAAGCACCTTGCTTTGAGAAGTCTAAATCTATTGAGATAATCATCAATAGACTCTGCCGCATTGCACCGAACTCTAGCCAACTCTTTGAGACTGATCTTACTCTGGCCCATATAGAATTGCTCATGAAAGGCCTTCTCTAATTGACTCCATGTAAATATAGAGTGTGGAGGCAAAGTAGTAAACCATGTGAAGGCATTCTTGGTCAGAGAATTTGGGAAGTATTTCATTCTTAGATTCTCATTGTGGGCAATGTCACCAGCCGTTCCTCTTTGCATAGGACAATTATTCTACAACATTTATACTTAGAACTTACATTTAATGTGTATTGGATCATAGAATCAGAATTTAATGTGTTTCTCACAAAGAGAAGCTTGGAGTTCATTTAACCTTCTTTTAACCTTCTTCAACAATCAACCTTCTTTATAATTCCCTTGATTAGGTCAACCTTTTTTGACTTCAATCAAACTTTCTGTTGACCTTTGGTCAACTTTATGTTGACTTTTGGTCAACCTTATGTTTGACTTTCAGTCAACCTTCTGTAGAAAAGTCAAACTTTCTTTTGACTTTATTCAACCTTCTTCAGACAACCTTCTTTTAGGCAACCTTCTTTAGGCAACCTTCTTTTGGCACTTCTATACTTTGTAATTCATTGGTTTATTGTAGAGCCAAGTTGTTTGCTATGATTCTTATTTTCTGTTCTTAATCACTTGATTGAAACTTGTCAAATCACAATAAGTTCAGAAAACTTAACTCATTACTTTAAGTTTGTATCATCAAAACATGGAAAGAGATTTTCATTTCAACAATCACCTTGCTCTCTGGAGGAGACTTCATAGCTCTTGTCCGAGATCTCCCTCGAGGATTTCGAGGCCTCAGAGTAATCACCTTGCTCTCTAGAGGAGACTTCAGTATTGCACCTTGTTAATTTGCTATTACTCTCTACAGGCCTCGAAATGCTCGAGGGAGATCTTAGTGGTGCTGACCATAGACTTGGTCACCTTTAGCCTCATGGCCTCAGAAAGCGAGTTCGGAAGAGAGCGCTTCTGAGGCGTTTTCATTTGACCCTTGAGCTTGGGGTCAAAACACTTCTTTTGATTGCTAGGAGGCGTAGCTTAGGGCCAGATCCTCTGTGTCAGAATCGACCTAGGGTTGCTGAAAGACGTCAAAAAGAAGAAAGAAGACCCTGGCACAGTAGGCCCGACCTAGAGCTTTCATCACGATGTCAAAAGTGTTAATAAACCCCAAAGAGTTGGTGGTGAGCCGCGACAGAGCCACCTTCAGGAACTGAAGGACCCTCTTTTGAAAAGGGGTAAATGGGACCCTCATCTTCATCTTCTCGTACATGGCCGAGTACACAAAGAACCTCCAGCTCCCATCTCTGCCCCTCAGCACCAACAAACTTCTCACATTTTGAAATCCCTCAAATTATGACGCCGAGGTCGATAAACGGTCCCGATACTATGGGTGTCTCTAGAAACCCATTCATAGGGGTCTTAGCAGTGACCCCGTCGTTCTCTCCCTCTCTGACCTCGGCCTCGATTCCTATCATTGTTTGGGCCCACAGGGAAACTCATGTATCTTTGGTAGTGTCGAAGCGGACCCGCTAGCTTAGGCCCCTTTCTACCTCGGCACCGCTCGTGCCATCTCTCGAAGTCAACAATCGATCGTCGATCGAATCGGACAGAATCGCAAGAATTGGGTGGCCCTCCGCAAACTTCTTCAAAAGTGGCTTCCACAGAGGAACCACACGCGATCTCTCTGAATCCATGGTCTTTGCCAATTCACATGCAATGGGGGATGCTAAGGTCAGAAACGATCGTCAAGCAATAAACTCGGCCCCCGAGGAAGTTACGGCTAAACTGACTGTATTCCTCCCCAACGAAGGGCGGGGGAGACCGGGTACAACAACCTGTTTGTTTAGAAACTAAGAAGACGAAAGCATGAAAGGAAAATAAATGAAGACAATAACTGGAAAAAGTAACCTTGGAAGTACGAACTGGAGGTTGAGGGAGAAACCTGGGAAAGTGCTCACCGGAAGCAGGAAACCCAACGTCGGTTGATCGGAAGGCAAGGTCGTCCGGAAATTCTTAGACTCGGGAGAATTCAGAGCTTAAGAAACACAAAAGTTCTTGGACATCGAACTTCAACCCTATTTATATGAATGCTAGACTCTGGAAACAAAACGACGCGACCCTTCTCGAGGCAATAAATGCTCAGGCACTAAAATCTATGCAACCATTATGACAAGACATTTCGTTTCAGTCAAACGTCACATCACTTTGATGGACTGACACGTGTCACACCAGTCGGGTCCGAGTCAACAGTAGAAATCCACCGTCCCCGGGGCAATCTTCGAGACACGCCGTCGACCCCATCTCGTGTCGACCGCCCAACTTCGATTTTGGACTCACATACATTCATGACAATATGGACATCTTTTGCAACTCAAGTCGAGGCCGCACTCTCGTGACCAACCTCGACTTGAGGGAAACTGTTTCGAACTGGCCCAAAAGGCCTAATCCGCATGGAAAAGGACCCATTCCAGCACTGAATCCTGCCCAGTAATGTGCAGGAAATGCAGGATCAAGATCAACGGTCCAGATTTGGGCGCTCCGATCCAACGGCTTGGGATCGGTCAAGTTGCGTAGAACCTCCCTATCTGCTTCTATAAATACGACACCAACCTCAAATCTCACGTACCTTTTTCTATTTCTTACCTCTCATTGATTTCTGAATGCTGACTTCGGCATCAGAGTCTCTGCAGGTACCAAACCCTCCGAGTCCAGCCCCAGAAGAAGATGACTCTGGCCTCAAAAGAAATCGACTCGAAGAACACCAATCTGACCTCGAGATAGGAAGGGACAATCTAAAGACTTTATCGATTAAGCGCTTCATCGAGGATCTAGATCCTTGGGGTACGTTGTAATAAGAATCTCATTCTAAGTTTTGATGATTACAAATTAAGTAAGATTTAGGTTTTCTAATGAAGTGTGATCTAACATGTTTGCCAAGTGCTAAGAATAGGTTACCAAACTTAGCAAACTAAGGCTATACCATGGTCTAAAATATTGGTATAATATAAAGGTAGAAAAGCCTTGAGAAGGTTACTTTTGAGAAGCTTAAAATAAGTCAATGTAAGGTTTGACCATTCTACAGAAGGTTGACTGAAAGTCAAACAGAAGGTTGACCAAAAGTCAACAGAAGGTTATCCAAAAGTCAACAGAAACTTTGACTAAATTCAAAAGAAGGTTGACTCAAAAAAACACCATGGAAGCATAAGTTCATTGGTGAGAAGGTTAATGTGAAGGAAGATACAATGTTAAGAAGGTTGCTGGAAACCATATCAAATTCATCCCAAACACATTAACTCCTCTTGAATCATCTTAAGGTGCATTAAATGAAGATTTCAAGTTATAAATGTGTTGGAAGTTTGGATCATTAAAGAAGGTAATGCATGATTATTCCTATGGCACATTTTGGGTTTTGTTCATACTAGGAAGCTTTAGAAGGTTCGTTTAAATCAGTCACAGTCTGGCCTACAATGTAAACTCAAATCATAGCTATTTAGTAGAACACTAGAGGAGTACATATCTAGCTGGAGAAAGTTCACATCTCAAGATAAAGCATAAAACTGGACTTGAGAAGGTTCAAAGGTTGTCAACTTTGGTACCTTACTTGAAGTCACTCCTATGGACCAATGGATATTCCAAACGTCTCTCTTCAAGTTTTTCTAACATATATATTCTCACTCCATGGCTATTTAAGAAGCTCATTTTGAAGATTCAAAGTATGAGAGTTTATTGCAACCTACACAAAGTCGAGTTTCTCAAAGCAATCAACCTT
Source organism: Oxytropis ochrocephala (assembly GCA_020916435.1). NCBI lineage: Eukaryota > Viridiplantae > Streptophyta > Magnoliopsida > Fabales > Fabaceae > Oxytropis > Oxytropis ochrocephala. Next base: position 66,872,032 of record CM037089.1, read on the forward strand.
CTCATCCCACACTCAAAGCTTCTTCAAGTTCAGATCTGGGATCTCTTTCTTGAGTGTGTGCTAGCTTGTTTTTACACCATATAATACTTTGTATTAATCTGTATTCAAGCTCTTTATCATCCCAAAACTCATGCCCCTTATTGTAAACACTTTCTTGTAAGTTTCACATCAAACACTAGTGCAAAATAAGGAAAAGAAATAGACATTTAAAGTCACGCGCTCAGATGCCTGCCTTGATATAAGGACGCGGTGGCAAACTTGTAATAAACTCGAAAACTTTTTTTGGCGCGCTAGTTTTAAGTCAAACCGTAATATTGCGTGACTTCTAAAGTATTTCACAGCAAAAAATTTTAACATTTTAAGACAAACCGTAATATTGCGTGACTTCTAAAGTATTTCACAGCAAAAAATTTTAACATTTTAAGACAAACCGTAATATTGCGTGACTTCTAAAGTATTTCACAGTAAAACACATCAAAACGTTCTCAGTTGAACGTTTCAAATTCTCATCGTCTCTCTCGCTCTCACTTCGCTCTCTCTCGCTCTCACTTCGCTCTCTCTCGCGCTCTATCTCTTCAAAACGTTCCAGGCAAGCCCTCTTCAAAACGTTCCAGGCAAGCCCTCTTGCTCTCATTGCGTTCCAGGCAAGCGCTCTCTACAACCTTCATCATCTTGCTCTCATTGCGTTTCCTGGGCAAGCCCTCTTTCTCTCTCGCTCTCTCTCTCTCTCTGTTGCTCTATCTCTGTGTTGCTCTATCTCTATCTCTTTCTCTAGGGTTTTTTATGGTGTTTACTTTTTATTGATTGTATAAATTTTAGGTGGAGGATTTAGGGTTTATGAGGGTAGATTTTCCTGCTGTTTCTTGTTAAGAAGATAGGTTATCATCTCATCTTTTAACTTTGGTATGTGGTTTTTGGGAAGCAAGCCAGAGTTATTAATTGGCTCTACGGGAAGTGTTGCATTGCATAGCAGTTGGGTGGTCCTAATTTATATTCATTAGCTGTTAAAACCTTAAAAGACAATTCCTGCTATTTTTGGATCTGCATTCTTATTTATTTATTTATTAAAACATAACAGGATATGGACTATTCCTGAACAAAAGGGACTTGCACGACCGGGAGCTGCTGAAACTGGTAAATTGGATGTACTTTCAGAGGGTTGTAATTCCAGAATTGTAAGCATCACTTTCATTTTCCCTATAATCTTCTATATCTTGAACACTTGAACCTTTTATATGTTTATAGTTATATCTCTCTTTGCACACTATAATCATGGTTTTTGAGTGAATTTATATCGTTGTTTGTCATCATGCATTAATTTTAAATTTGGTTTTGCTTTGAAAACAAATATAGCAAGTGAATTATAGGGCCATATGCATTTAACTGGTTGCAAAATTAAAATTAAAGGGGCATATAAAATTTGATAAACATTATATATCAGATTGCATGCAATTACTTACTGCAGTCTAGTCTGGTGCGTGAAGTTTTAATTAATGCACAACATCAGTGCATATTCACATGCATAGCTACTTCTGCAAAGTTTTGTGTGGTACCATTGTTGTTTATAAGAGTTATCAAAGCACATGGAAACCATGCACCAAAGCCACAATCTGTCATTTGTTATTATTGTCTTAAAAAACCTGCATCAAAACCTGCTGCAGATTGTGAAATGAGATGCTGTCAAAAACTGCTGCAGAATGCAGATACATAAACTGCTACGAAATGCAGATGCAAAAACTGCTGTGAAATGCATATTCAGAAACTGTGTGGTAAAATTGCTGCAGATTTCAGCAATACTTTCAGTTGTTATTAAATTTATTTGAATCTGTAGCATTGAGGAATTCGAATTGAGGTTTGGGGAAGTATTTGAATTGAAATATGCTTATAATTTCCTTATAGAAACAGATACATCAGTTACTTTTTGGTCGAGAACCTACCAGGGTATCCACCGCCGAATACATTTATGACATTTATGCATCAGTTATCAGTATCTGTTATAGCTTTTGAAGAGTATCTATATCTGTTATGCATCAGTTTGAAGACTATCTGTTATGCATCAGTCATAGCTTTTTGCAATTTATGACTACTACTGTGACTACTATAGTAGAGTCGTGTCAAGATTAGCGATAACTAACAAAGTGTTGTTAGTTAGTTGGATTATAGTAATAGAGGAATGTAAAACAAGCTGCATATTCTGTATCAAAAGCTTTATTATTAGTTTGAGACTCACTTGAAGGAATGTTCTTTTTTCTTACAGGAGATTGCTTGGTCAGAACTTCTTGGATACTATATCTTGGGATTCTAAACCTTACTAGTCTCTGCAGAGCGTAACCGAGTTCTTTTCTCTGCTTTCCGCCTCCGTCTCTCATTCGGTATGTTCTATCATATAAGTACATAATTTAGTTCATATAGTTTTATTAGTATAATCATTTCCGAAGTGAATTTGAGGAACAATTCCATTAGTATAGATTTCACAAATCAAATTAAAGAATCTTATTAGAGTGAACACATTCAGTGTCCTTGGAAAAAACTCTTGTAGCTATGGACTAACTTTTTATTATTTATTGAGTGTAGCTATGGATCGTAGTTGGATGCAAGCTAATAAGTTGAGTGATGAGTGCGCAAAGGGGTAGAAGAGTTTCTAGAGTTTGCTCAAAAAAGCTTGTAAATAGTGGTGGAATTTTTGATTGTCCTTGTGTTAATTGTGTGAACAGGACACCACAACCGGTTGACACAATAAAAGATCATCTTCTTGTTGATGGGATTTTGTCGTAGTTATACAACCTGGATATGGCATGGTGAGAAGTTAAATATCCCAAGTGTGTCCAGAAAGAGATAATTTCGCAGATGCAAATATGGATGACCGAATGGAGGACATGATACGTGATATTGGGCCGAGTCTTTTAAGAAAGCACATGCCTTTGATACATTGTGCAAAGATATAGAAGAGCCTTTGTATTTGGGATGTACAATGACACGGTTGGATGCGGTGATAAAATTATTCAATCAAGGCGATAAATGGGTGGACTGATAAGAGTTTCACCGAAGTTGCTTGTGTTGTTGAAAGAAATGCTTCGAGAAGGTAACACACCGCCGTGTCGCATGCGTATGAAGCGAAGAAGATTTTGTGTCCGATGGGTGTGGAGTATGAAAAATACATGCTTGCCCCAATGATTGCATATTGTATCGGAATGAGTTTAAGGAGGCTGCGTAATTGCCCTACGTGTAATAGGTCACGCTACAAAGTAAAGATCGTGAATCTAGTTTCGATGATGACAACACAAACGGTTCTCCAGCAAAGGTTTTATGGTACCTTCCAATAATTCCCAGGTTCACACGCTTGTTTGCTAATGCAAAGGACGCAAAGAACATTAGATGGCATGCCGATGAGAGGAAACGTGATGGCCAACTTCGCCATCCAGCCGACTCTCTACAATGGAAGAAGGTTGATAGTTTGTTTCCGGATTTTGGAGCCGAGTCAAGAAATCTTAGGCTCGCGCTTGCTTCGGATGGGATGAACCCATACGGTAACTTAAGTACGAATCATAGCTCCTGGCCTGTTCTCCTTATAATTTACAACCTATCTCCTTGGTTGTGCATGAAGCGTAAGTATGTTATGTTATCCATGATGATATAAATAATTTCTCATTTTCTACAAAGTCACAAGATGATAAGGGCACTATGCAAAATAGTGGGGTTATGGTCATGGCTTCTTCCATGCACTTCTCTAGTTCAAGGGATAAACACCCTGTTCTGGCGTCAATTGCTTACTTTGGGGTTATTGAAGAGATTTGGGAGGTCGATTACTGTAAATTTAAAGTGCCTGTTTTTAAATGTAAGTGGGCTAACGTTAACAGTGGTGTACAAACTGATGAGTTAGGATTTACATTGGTGGACCTAGACAAGTTAAGTTATGGGGAGGAGCCTTTCATCATGGCTGAGCAAGCAAAACAAATTTTTTTTGTCAATGATCCTTCAAACAAAAAATGGTCAGTAGTCCTACAAGGAAGAATCATGAATAGTAATGATGAAGACGGTGAATCATCCCTTGAAATTGATGAGACTCCATCTTTCACTACACAAATGCCTAGATTCATTGAGGACATGGATGTGGATGGTGTACATGCGACTCGTGATGACCATAATGAAGGGATATGGGAAGATACTTTAATTTGACCCCTAGAAAGAATTTATTTGAATCTGTAAGTATGAATTGTAAGGAGTTATATGAGAAGTTTTGTTATGAGTGACAATTCTTTGTTTTGTTTTTCTTAAATAGGTACCATGGATGATTCATCTACCAACCCCAACAAAGAACAAGAAAACTAGGCGTGCCACGACGTTCACGGAGTTGGACGTCTCAGGCGGCCGCCAAAGTTATAAGTACCGATTGAATTTGATGAACGCTTAGAGCCTCTAGGTAAGTTGGTCGCCCGATTTAAGAGTTTTGTGTCTATGCTAGCACGACACAAGGCAAGTATATTATCGTAAGATTGGAGCAAAGTGAGTGAAGAGGTCAAGAATTTGATCCGCAGATATCTTGGTATTAACTTTTCATTGCATAACGAGAATTTGATTTTATTTTTTTGGCCAAATGAATGATATCAAGGTGATATTAACACTGCCTTTTTTGTATACTTTAGGAAACATTTGACATTCCCAATGATGAGAGGTTGAACAAAAAGTGGATTGCTTATGCCGGTGAGCGTTGGACGCAATTTAAATCAACACTCAGTAGGAAATATATCTTTAGCTCCAAAGAGGATCAGGGTGACACAACTCCATGCGAGATATACAGTTTCATATCGACTGAAACATGGGAGTTGTTCGTAAAGAGTCGCATGGAAGAACAGTATTAGGTAATTATTTGGTCTTTTATTTGTTCGTAAAGAGTCCCAATTCATAATGAGATGCACATTCAGAGCAGTTTGTTGTTTTATTTGTATTAAAGTAATTTTTTTTTTGGTATTTGTGACAGACTAAAAGAGAAAGAGGCAAAAATATTCAATCCCAAAATCACTTCTACCACACATCCTCTCGTGGTGGCTATAAGATGGTTAAGGAAAAGTGGAAAGAGAGATACGTGGAAGCAATGCGTGAGGAGGCTGGTGATCCAGACTTAGTAATAGAACCCCCATCTCTTCCACGGCATGAGTTATTTAAGTTGGCCCATCAAAGGAAAACAGGATCTTTTACAACGGATGAGTCAAGTTCAGTTGCTTCAAAAATTGTAAGTTAAAATTTTTATTCAAAGACCAATGCCTTAGGAAATACATTTTACAATGTTGCCTAAAGTGCACATGGTTTTGGTTATAGGATGAGTTAGTTGATCGTGCCAAACAAGGAACTTTTGTTCCACATGGACGTCAAGATATCTTGGTCAGAGCCGTTGGAAAAACCCGATCCTCGTGGTCGTGTACTAGCGGTGGTAGACGAGTGGGTCTAGTAAAGTACTTTGGACCTACTTCACGCACTAGCTCGACTTGAGATAGTGAGAAACTAGCTACCATGAAGCAAGAGCTGAGGGAGGAGTTATCACAGGAGTTTGAAAAGAAACAGGAGGAGTTGACACAAACGTTTGCAAAGAAACATGAGGAGTTAACACAAGAGTTTGAAAAGAAATACAAAGATATGATAGTCGAAGCATTGACAGAGGTATATATTACTTTGTAAATTGATTTTAGTAACTTTGTGAATAAAATTTAATTAATATATTTGATTTGCGTAGTGGGGATCGTTTGGTGGCCCCCTCAATGAAAATATTTCTCCAAAAATACAATTGGATCTAAGGCTAGTTGTTCACCATCCCATGTGCAAGAACCGCCAAGAATGATCAAGTTGAAAGAGTTGCATTTTTAGCTTATGAGATGATGAAGGTGTCAAGTTTGACTTGGACCATGAGCACCATGAACATTTCTACATTGGATACCAAGATATTGTAGAATTGGTTGAAGGTCACAAGGAACTTGAGATGAGCCATTTAGCAATATGGTGCACGTAAGTATACATTAGTATATTAGTTGTTTGTAAAAACTTATTCCAAAATATTTCAATTATAAATAGTTATAAATACTAATTGATTTGTTCTCAATATATTAGGTATTTGCATCGTGAATGTATATCCAGGGGAATGACTAAAAGGTTGATTTTCAATTGCTGTAAATTCAGTTGATGGTTGATTTTCTTATGTTGTATATCCAGGGAAATGACCAAAAGACAAAAAAAAAAAAAAAAAAAAAAAAACCTTTAAAGTCAAGCGACAAAAAGTCTGACTTAAGAATAACTTTAAAGTCACACTTTGGCTTGACTTTAAAAGTCATTCCATATAACGAGCAAAAAAAAAAAAAAAAAAAAAAAAAACCTTTAAAGTCAAGCGTCAAAAAGTCTGACTTAAGAATAACTTTAAAGTCACACTTTGGCTTGACTTTAAAAGTCATTCCATATAACGATTATCAATAATTAATGTCAGGCAATGTTGGTCTGACTTTAAAACAAACATATGAAGTCGCGCTGTCGCGTGACTTTAAAGCTCCTGACATACGAAGTCGCCTTAATAGAAGTCACGCCGGCGCGTGACTTTAAAAAGCCAATTTGCGTGACTTTAAATCCCTTTTCTGCACTAGTGAAACTACCTAGATTGAGGTGAGTGTTGTTGGTGATTCTACTTGGTATGGTAAAGGAGAACCTTTAGAGAACTATAATATAGTTTTCTAGTAGGTTGAAACAGCTTGTGTGCTGTGTAAGAGAGCACTTTTCTTTTGTGTGTTGATCAAAAGAAAGTGGTGTTGGAAGTCTTTTGTGGTTGAGCAAAAACAAGTGTAAGAGCTATTTGGATAGTAGTGGAAATACTCACGTGGACGTGAGAAGAGGAAGTAGCCAAGATTTGGGTGAATCTCTATAACTCTACTGTGTTATTTACTTTCTCACTTGCTTAACTCATAACAGTGTTTTCAAACTAAATAGAAGGTTAGATTATTCAACCTTCTCCAAACTGATTTTAACATAAACTCATAACTTTGCATTGAACTAAGTTTCTGTTTGAAAACAACATTTCTCTTACTATATAAAGTCATTGTAAATCATCATTAATGTTTCCAATTAATTGTTGAGATAGTTATAAATTTATTGTGAAACTAACTCTAACCTTCTCATCTCCAAGTAAAACTTGAGTATATATTGTTGAGAAGGTTTCAGGTCTTAGAAATTAAAAAGGGGTACACAATTCAAACACCCCTTTCTTGTGTAACTTAGTCACTTCACATGCAAGGTATCAAACACCGCTTATCGAGGCACACATTTTGCAAATTTGAATGGTTGGATTTTTTGGCGAACACTAAAGCATCAAAATACACACTATTGCGTAACACTAAAGCATTCAAAAACACACTACTTAGCATCGAACTTTACATAAACATGTTATGAATTTTTCCCAAACAAAGTTAATTAGGAACAAACTCTGCATATTTGAAAAGTTAATTTTTTCGACCCTTAAGTACCCCAAAACACAATCGCTTTGCAATTGCACTTTACATATTTTATTACAAAATTACTATTTCTTTTCAACAAATCGGCTTATTGAGAACAAACTTTTCGTATTTGAACAACTAAATTTCTTTCAGACTTTAAAGTAGCTCAAAGCACACTGGCTAGCATAACGCTTTACATAATTTATCACAAAATTAATTTTCAATTTTTCACTCAATATGTAACTCAATTTTCATTTGGTTTTAATATGTAACTCAATTTTGTCAATGTGAGTTTTTGCTCAATATTATTTAAACACAAAAGATATAGCCTTCATATGAAGTCTAGCAGTCCCCTCCTCTTTTCAGTTTTCCTCTCCGATTTCTATCACAAAAAGAAATAAGATAGGGGTGTGTCTGAAACAAAAGCCTTATATGGTCTCTTTGCGAGTTTAAAGAGGAGGGGAAGGAAGGACATGAACAAAATAGGAAAGATGTAGGACAAATGGATGGATCAACTTCAATGATGAGTTTATTTTTCTTCATAAAACCAAATCCTCCAAATTTGGAGGAACTCAAAAAATGCATTGGAGGACTTAGGCAAATTGTTCAAATAATTTACATCCTTTTGTAGCAGTCTTAAAATCAAAAATATATTAATGGTTTTTGGTTTTTTGATTTTTTTTTGATAAAAGACGGTATGCATAAATATTTGTTTGAATGCAAGAGTATGAAGCTCCTTTGTGACCCTAAAAAGGTATCTTACGGAGTGAGTCTAAGGCTTCTTTTATAGTGTCTCACAAGGGTAGTTCTAAAGAATCCTACACAAGGTTCCTAGAGTCAAGGACCACAGTCAAGAATACTGACCCCAACAATAGGCAAGCTATTAGAAGGGATGGCATCCTCAAAAGGAATCAAACTCTAGGTGAGATTTTCGTGACCACCCAACGAGACGTACGTCCCGCATGCCATCACTACACAATCTCGTTTTAACTTAGGTTTGCACTCAAGTCAAGGGTAGAGGACCTTTTCTCAAGTGTGTGTGATGTGTGAGAGTGCAAAGTGTGTGTAGGAGCGCTTTAAAATAAACCCAAAGTCGCATAAAACAAAACAAACATTCATACAAATATCGTCTTCTATCCTATGGTTTATATATCACATAAAAATAAAACATGCAAAAATAAATAAATAAATAAATAAATAAATAAATAAATAAGGGAAGGGTAAAATTAAATCCTACAACTAATTAGACTAGGTTTTGACTCTCTAAAACATTAAGTCCCCAGTGAAGTCGTCAACAGAGCGACCGAAAAATCCGGGAATGGATTCTTCGAAGTTTAAAAGGAAGCCGCCACCAAATTTTAGTTTAAGGGCAAATTCGGAAAATCCCTTTTAGTTTTAGGATAAGGCAAGTTTAAAGGTTCGGGAGTCGTTATGCGTGGGGAATGTATTAGCACCCCACAACATCCTTCGTCTAATTATTTATGGTTTATTCATATTTACCCTTTTTATTTATAGTGAAAAAGACTTAATTAAATTTTTAATTTTTAGTGCTTGACAAGAGTGGACTCTTGCTCCTACGCATCTCGGATGCAATGGAGGAATCAAAGCTCACGTAGTTCTTCCCGAAAAAGGTTTGTTGGTTGGTGTTTTTTAGTGTAGGGTCCTAGGACTCCTTGAACTGCATGTACCATCGATTTCTAGACGCTGACTAACCCGATTGTACAACCGACTTAGTCCCCTACTCTTTGAAAGTATTTTTGAGGTTTTTTGAAAGAAGTTTGTTTGATGTGAGGTGAGTTGGTTTTAGAATAGGTATTCTAGAACTCCTGAACTATACAGCTCATTAGTTCTAGAACGCTGACTAACCGGTTGTACAACCGACTTAGTCCCCTATTTTTAGGAAAAGTGATTTATTTATTTACTTATAAGTTTTTAGGATTACTTGAATCTGCATGTATTTCATTGGTCTAGGATGATGACTAACCTTGGGTTGTACAACCGACTTAGTCTTTTATTTGATTTTTGAAGAAATAAACTAATTTGTGCATAAAAAAAGACAAAAATTGATAATTAATAAAGATGGGCTAAAAAAATAACTATATACATAAATAAATATGAATAGATATATAAATAAACAATAAACAAATAAATAAATAAATAGATTATATTATAAATAAATGATAAATAAATATGTACATAAAAATAAACAAAATAAATACAAAACTAACCTGGACTCGACGAGTGCCGAACCGGATCGAGCAATCGACTGTGTCAATCACTTAACCGGACTCCTATCTGGTCCATTTTGACCCCAAGACCGCCGGAACCGCTTTGAGAATCGAAAAGCGACTCAAAACGCCCAAATGATCAAAGACGGGTTTTTAGTGAAATGAGCCGCGAACGCTTTGACCCTAAAAAAAGATCACTTAACCCGCCAATGATCCCCTCCTCTAATCTTCACCTCTCAACCCCTTTTATATCCAATTGCTAGGGAGCTCTTGTTTCTTGTGAGCAATGTGGGACTAAAACAAGGTAGAGAAAACAATTCCCCTTTAAAACACAATTCCGCTTTTTCTCAAACTCATCACCGTAAAATTGTGATTCCGGATTCGTTAACCGTTGGATCGTCTTTCTTTTTGACAAAGAGGTTCGTGAGACATATATCTACGCTTTCACCGTTTTGGATCGTTGAAACGAGGTCTTATGAGAGAGAAATTGTCTTCGCAATAGCTGCAGTTTTTGGTCCGTTTTTCTCAAACCTCTCATCGTGAAAAAAGTGCGATTCCGGATTCGTTAACCGTTGGATCGTCTTCATTATTTGTGAGAGGTTCGTGAGACAAATATCTCCACTTTCACCGCTCGGATCGTCGAAAAGAGGTCATAGGAGAGAGAAATTGCCTTCGCAATAGAGCTGCAGATTTGGGTATTTCATCTTTTTGTTCTTATTTTGTAAGCTCTTATGCTTTGCTTCACTTGCTTTTTCAATTACTCAAAGAGGGTCAAAAGAAAATAACATGTGGGATGATTGACCAAGAATCAAATCATGCATCTTTATATTAATTGTGGTTGATATGCACAAGCTACTTACCTTTACTGAGTACACAGAAACGTTTGTTGCACATACACTACTTAATAAAATAAAATATTACAATGATATAAGAACTCTGGACAAAATTGGGGTATAATAAGCTGCCCTCTTTATTTATATTTTACAAATTTTTTTTAGTAGAAATAGAAATAAAGATAGAATAGACGTCAATTTTGTCCGTTTAGAGGGGAAATAGAGGGTTTGAGAATAAACAGGGAGCGGTTAACACTTGGCGTATTAACCGCGAACAAAATGAAGGATCGCTCGGGATCTGAAGGAGCACTAAGGCTCTGAAAGCCCACTCGGGGTCTGAAGGAGCACTAAGGCTCTGAAGGACCACTAAGGGTCTGAAGGAGCACTAAGGCTCTGAAGGACCACTCTGGGTCTGGAAGGCTGCCTAGGCCTTATTTGAAGGACCATCGTGGTCTGAAGGAGCGCAACTAGCTACGGTACTAGTTAAACGGTCTGAGGGGGCCTTTATATTCGAAGCGCCATGATGGGTCAAGATCGTGTCTAGAATCGATATGTTGACCATGAAGGACGCCCATTGTGTCTCAGCCGACACAACTAGTCCGCGACCACGCGGGGTCGCGAAGGTCCGCCGGGCTCGACTCCGACGTTGTGACTGGGCCACTTAGGGCATCGAAGGAGCGTAGTGCTCGAAGGACCACTCGGGTCCGAGGATCAACTTGGTGATCCGTGATATGATATGAGATTAACGCTTAAAGCTACCGATATTAGAAGAACAAAACATAGGGAACGACACTTATCGTGTTTATCCGGCACACCTAACAAATGCATCTTCCCGAGGAGGAAAAGCTTTCTTCCTTTGGCAATGCAATTAATGGTGCACGCAGCACGCAATGATTGGTATCCGTGGAATGATTTTTTCTTTTTTTTTGCTTGTTACGTAATAAATGCATGAAATGCAAATGTGAATATGATGCAAATGAAATGATTGAATGCTAATGCCATGGTGCATGCATGATGCGATGATATGATATGATATGAGTGATTGGGTGCAAAACATTTTTTTTTGTAATGATAAGACGCGAGACTTTGGATGCGAGACGCATGGGTGAATATTGATCATTCTTTGGAAAAATTAGTTTTGATTCAAACTTCGCATTCTCAAGGTCATTATCTACTGAGACAATCGATATGCAAAAGTACTTGACCGTATTTGCAAGCTCGCTTATTTTTCCTTCCATTATGATGCCCTCGATGATCGAAATTTATGTCCACAAAGTTACCTAAGTGAATTTTTAGCATCACATGATAAACCGTGTGTTCTCTCTCTCTGAAGCTTTGTTTAGTAAAGACATATGTTAGTGCAAGTATGAATGAGTCAGTTAACTTGGGGTTCTAAAGGCCTAGGGTGAGGATATTTGTGGCACATGAAGGGGTGAATGACTGACTGGTCTTTGTCAAGGTCATCAAAGGTAGGTTTTCCCAAGCCAAGAAATGCAGGACTGCCCCAATTTAGATTTGATGACGGTGAGTGAATAACTTGCCCCTGTCTAGTGGTGACAAGCTAGGGGTGTAGAAGATGATGAACTGGGAATGCATTGGCTTTGGAATGAAAGGCGGAAAGCAAGAGACTTTGTCTCAACCCATAGAGTTTGGTGTTGCCCCATTTATGGTAAGGACAAGATTGCCCCGGCTAGAGTAGCAGCGTTTTAGGGTAATGAGTTGAGAAATTGCCCCGGTATTGTTTTGTGGATATGAATATGACAAGGGATGAGGTGAGTGTAGGGCGGATTTCTCCAAGTAAAGGGTGAAGGGATTGCCCCACTTTGTAATGGGATTTCAAATGGTTGTTTTAGTGAGGTTGTGAAGGTGTGTGAGTTAGGGCTATGGGTTTTTTGAGTTGGTCCGGTATGTATGTTTAGATTTGGGTGTGGTGTGGGATGGACGTTGGACACATTTCCCCAAGCTTACGTGGAACAAATGGTGAAAGGATTTCCCCACTTTGGGATCTAGGTGACGATCCTAGCATAAACCTTTTGGTTATCTTTAGAATGACTCTCAGACTATGATAGTCTTGAGTTTGCTATGATGAAAACTGCACTTGGTGATCGCTAACCCTTGCCTTTATATCAATGGAACATGAATGAACCTTTGGAGTGCAAGCCCTTTTTGATTTCTTTATTTTGAGTTTTTTTTTTGAGATACATTTTTTTTAGCAAACATATTGTCAATAAATAAACTTATTTGTCCTAAGATTAAAACTTTGAGAAAACAAAAGCAATCGGTCATTGATCGGAATGAACTCTAGAGGGTTGTAACGTGGCCGATGGTTTAGTGATTTATGAGGGAAATGATAATTGGGCTCAAAGTAGTGTTTGGGGATTGATGGGACGGATGATTTTTTATTGAGCAGTATGATTTGGCTAATGGTTAATGGTTTGTGAAAGAAAGGGGTTATTAGGCTCAATGAAGTGTTTGATGATTGATGGGACAAATGATTTGGTGATGTAACTTGGCTAATGGGTGATGATTTATGAAGGAAATGGTTGTTAAGCTCAAAGGAGTGTTTGAGGTTTTATTGAGACAGTAATTGATGTGTCTCATGGTAGGATGGACTTGTTTAGGATTGTAATGTGGCTAAGGGTTTATGGAGGGTAGGATATTGAGGCCAAAAGAAGTGTTTGAGGTTTATTTTAGACAAGGATCTCTTTATGCTTTAATAGTGTGAAGCAACAGCTCACGACTTGTACTACTTTTGTCTTTTTTTTTTTTTTTGGGATTTTTTAATCCACTTTTTTGACATCACTCTTTTGTGCTTTTTGTTTCTTTTTGGCTGAGTGAGCTGATAAAAGTGATGCACCATTTTTTGATGCAGAATCGATCCTTGTCTAGTGTGATTGAGAGATTTTTAGGATTTTTGGCTTAAGGTGGGTGGTAAGGGATTTTTGAGGATATGGAAAGATGGTTCAACTTCATTTCAAATCATGATTGCTTGTTTTCTCAAAAAATAATTTAAAGACAATAATTTACTTTATATACTTGCTCTTTTTCTTTATTTCTCCTTTTTGTGTGCCCTAATTTTTGCTTAGGCCGCTCTTACGAAGTTTTCAACCTAATGTGCCTTTTTGATTTTTTTGTAAAGGACTTGCACCAAGGGAATACAATGTTGACAATGTATTTTGGAGATCACAAATTTGCCCCAGTGTGAGGGTCTCAAGTGTTATTTCAATAGTGAGAACAAACCAAAAAGTCGACTAGTTAGGGGAGTATGTACTTTATGGTGGTCGTGGTGGGATAAGACTTGGACGGGGGATGATGACAATGTAGGGACATTAAATGACTCAAACAAGAATGAAGACACATGTGACACACAAATCACTACACAAATGCTTCATAGAGAGTTAACATCAGTTTTAACATGAAAGAAATTTTTGGTGGACCATTTCGTTCATTCATCATGGGGTGGATGAAATGCAACGCTTTGTTGAAAAAATGTGTGAACGAGCTGTTAATTTGAAAAAAATTGAGTGCCTTGAAACACCTTGAGCTCACAACTAAGTATGGCTAAATTTCTCAAAGAATAATGATTTATTTCTCACAAACGCCTCATCTCTCATCAAAGTTTTTTTTGGAATAAGAATTATGCTCACTTTTTGATGCATGATGTAAGTATGTGAATGAATGAATGTACATGAAATGAGAATGCGAATGAATGAAATGCGCATGATATGAGAATGAGAGTGAATGAATATGAAAGTGTGGTTTATCTATCGCGTCAGAGAATTATAAGCTTTTTATTTGGAGAGTAAAGTACAAAGTTTGATTTTGACTTTAGCATGCATGGCTTCTCTCCAAAATAAAGTTTTTAACTCCCTGACGGTCATAAAAATGCATGCAACATAAGATGTTTATTTTATTTATTTTTTGTAGTGCAAAGAAAAAGAAAAATGCATGTGGTATATTTTCTAAAAATGTAGTAAATAATGGTTTTTGGTTTTTTGATTTTTTTTTGATAAAAGACGGTATGCATAAATATTTGTTTGAATGCAAGAGTATGAAGCTCCTTTGTGACCCTAAAAAGGTATCTTACGGAGTGAGTCTAAGGCTTCTTTTATAGTGCCTCACAAGGGTAGTTCTAAAGAATCCTACACAAGGTTCCTAGAGCCAAGGACCACAGTCAAGAATACTGACCCCAACAATAGGCAAGCTATTAGAAGGGATGGCATCCTCAAAAGGAATCAAACTCTAGGTGAGATTTTCGTGACCACCCAACGAGACGTACGTCCCGCAGGCCATCACTACACAATCTCGTTTTAACTTAGGTTTGCACTCAAGTCCGGGTAGAGGACCTTTTCTCACAGGTGTGTGATGTGTAGAGGTGCAGTGTGTGTAGGAGCAGTTTAAAATAAACCCAAAGCTGCAAACAAAACAAACATTCATACAAATATCGTCTTCTATCCTATGGTTTATATATCACATAAAAATAAAACATGCAAAAATAAATAAATAAATAAATAAATAAGGGAAGGGTAAAATTAAATCCTACAACTAATTAGACTAGGTTTTGACTCTCTAAAACATTAAGTCCCCAGTGAAGTCGCCAGCTGTAGCGACCGAAAAATCCGAGAATGGATTCTTCGAAGTTTAAAAGGAAGCCGCCACCAAATTTTAGTTTAAGGGCAAATTCGGAAAATCCCTTTTAGTTTTAGGATAAGGCAAGTTTAAAGGTTCGGGAGTCGTTATGCGTGGGGAATGTATTAGCACCCCACAACATCCTTCGTCTAATTATTTATGGTTTATTCATATTTACCCTTTTATTTATAGTGAAAAGACTTAATTAAATTTTTAATTTTTAGTGCTTGACAAGAGTGGACTCTTGCTCCTACGCACTCTGGATGCAATGGAGGAATCAAAGCTACGTAGTTCTTCCCGAAAAAGGTTTGTTGGTTGGTGTTTTTTTAGTGTGGGGTCCTAGGACTCCTTGAACTGCATGTACTCATCGATTTCCTAGACGACTAACCCGATTGTACAACCGACTTAGTCCCCTACTCTTTGAAAGTATTTTTGAGGTTTTTTGAAAGAAGTTTGTTTGATGTGAGGTGAGTTGGTTTTAGAATAGGTATTCTAGAACTCCTGAACTATACAGCTCATTAGTTCTAGAACGCTGACTAACCCGGTTGTACAACCGACTTAGTCCCCTATTTTTAGGAAAAGTGATTTATTTATTTACTTATAAGTTTTTAGGATTCTTGAATCAGCAAATACTCATTGGTCCTAGGATGATGACTAACCCGGTTGTACAACCGACTTAGTCTTTTATTTGATTTTTGAAGAAATAAACTAATTTGTGCATAAAAAAAAGACAAAAATTGATAATTAATAAAGACTGGGCTAAAAAAAAAATAACTATATACATAAATAAATATGAATAGATATATAAATAAACAATAAACAAATAAATAAATAAATAGATTATATTATAAATAAATGATAAATAAATATGTACATAAAAATAAACAAAATAAATACAAAACTAACTCGATTCGACGAGTGCCGAACCGGATCGAGCAATCGACCAAGTCAATCACTTAACCGGACTCCTATCTGGTCCATTTTGACCCCAAGATCACGGAACCGCTTTGAGAATCGAAAAGCCGACTCAAAACGCCCAAATGATCAAAGACGGGTTTTTAGTGAAATGAGCCGCGAACGCTTTGACCTAAAAAGATCACTTAACCCGCCAATGATCCCCTCCTCTAATCTTCACCTCTCAACCCCTTTTATATCCAATTGCCGGGAGCTCTTGTTTCTTGTGAGCAATGTGGGACTAAAACAAGGTAGAGAAAACAATTCCCCTTTAAAACACAATTCCTGCTTTTTCTCAAACCTGTCACACCGTAAAATTGCGATTCCGGATTCGTTAACCGTTGGATCGTCTTTCTTTTTTGACAGTAGGTTCGTGAGACATATATCTACGCTTTCACCGTTTTGGATCGTTGAAACGAGGTCTTATGAGAGAGAAATTGTCTTCGCAATAGCTGCAGTTTTTGGTCCGTTTTTCTCAAACCTCTCATCGTAAAAGTGTGATCCCGGATTCGTTAACCGTTGGATCGTCTTCATTGTTTGACAGTAGGTTCGTGAGACATATATCTCCACTTTCACCGTTCGGATCGTCGAAAAGAGGTCATAGGAGAGAGAAATTGCCTTCGCAATAGAGCTGCAGATTTGGGTAATTTCATCTTTTTGTTCTTATTTTGTAAGCTCTTATGCTTTGCTTCACTTGCTTTTTCAATTACTCAAAGAGGGTCAAAAGAAAATAACATGTGGGATGATTGACTAAGAATCAAATCATGCATCTTTATATTAATTGTGGTTGATATGCACAAGCTACTTACCTTTTACTTGAGTACATAGAAACGTTTGTTGCACATACACTACTTAATAAAATAAAATAAAATATTACAATGATATAAGAACTCGGACAAAATTGGGGTATAACAACCAAGAAGAGGGTTTGGCCTCCCAGCCATCTCCTCAGGTGAAATAACAATGTTATTCATATCTTTGAAGCGATAGGTAACCTATAAATATGGGTTATTTGATTTTAGTTCCTGCAATTTTTTTTAAAATAAATTTCCGCAAATATTATATTTTAATTATCCGTCATTCTTTTTTTTTTTAAAGCGAAAAAGGGAATGCAATGACATCATTGTAGAAGGCAGTGGTGAATATACATATAATTATATGGGGGCAGTTGCCCCCACCAAAGAATATATTTTAATAACAATGCCTAGTATTTTTTTTATTATTATTAGCTTTGCCCTCTACTAATTTTCTACTATTTTTTTAACAAAAAATGGATTATGGAGTCTCGTTAAAATCTTCTAATGGAAAATCCTCCTTAGGGAAAAACCATCAAGATTGAAAGACTACTACCCTACAATTTATTATTAAAAAGTGAAAAAAAATGCAAAAGACATGGGGGGACTAAACCAATACCCATGAGTAAAGCAGCATTACAACCAAAAGGAAAAAGAAGCAATCCTATTAAAAGCAATCTAATCCAAAGAAAGTTGAAATTGGCATGCAAGAGCATCACTATAATGACTCTCATCCCAACCAAGTTGGCACCAAAGTCACTAACAATCATTTGCAAAGACATTAAAACAAAAGGCTCGAAGGAGACTCAAACCATCGAGCAAATAATCAACAGAGCCTATAGCTAGGCAAACGTAACATATTTATGAAGAAATCCTCAGCAATGAAGCTAGGAGGAAGGTTCCACCAAACAAAACCGTTTTGTGTTAATACCATGCCCCACAAACTTATCAGCACAAGTAGGAGTAGAATTTATATTACCTAAAACTTGAATTATGTTAGACTAAGAAAACGCCAAATCCATTGCTGGTTTTTTAATATGTTCATAGTTTGATCAGCTAGAACTCCCTGTTTAATAGCGCCAATAACCGTGGTCACTTGAATTGGATTGTTTACTAGGTCCATTGGATGCCTTTTTTTCCTTTGAACACGGTGAATGACCAAACCTTCCTGGTTATTAGCAGGATTCAGTATTTGGGAAAAGTATTTAGAGGATGACCCCTAGTCAGGAGTTTCGTTAGCCTCTACCAACGCTTGACCTAGCCGTGGAGAACATGTGGTGGAATTAATCTGAGGTCTCTGAGCAATAGGAGATATAACTACAAATTGATCTGGTAGTGGTGTTTTTTGTTGATCAGATGTGACAATATTCCTTATAGGAGTTTGATGTGAATTTAGCGATTTCAAGGGGATGTTTAAGTCCCCAATAAGGTGAGCTTGATTTGTTGGGGTGTGATGATCACCATGATCGTTGGCATAGGCCTCAGAGTCTGAGTCTTTGTCTACAAGATCCATGTCACCAGAGTCTGAATCTTCTGACGAGTCTTGATTTCACTAATGTTTAGGCACATATCTCTGCCATGCACCTTGACCGTGCCTGGTTGTCTAGGCACATTAGAATAGCCCATGGCTTTGCAAGATCCTATGCTATGTCCAATGTTTTGGCCACCATTGCAAAACTTTTGTAGCCTCTCATACACTATACTTACAAAAAAAATGTTTCCCTTTCTAAATTTGGTCATATAATTTACCTTTAAGATTGACATCCACCAGAACTCAAGCAAAATGACCAAAAGAACAATCTTTTGCAAGTTTACTAGTGGCATCATCTAGGAAAATAAGATTACAAGACAACTAGCTATATAAAATAGAATTCTTGGCCTCCAACATTCTTGGACAAGGCATGTAGTTCTTACCAACATTGAACATTTGGTTGCTTTTGGAATTCCGGATTAATTTTGAAGTCCAAGAAAAGAGTTTTAAAATACTAGGTTTAAGGTTCCAAGAACTTAGTAACCTAACACTCCGCGTAGCATCTACAGAGGAGAAAGAAATTTCAAAATATCCTCTTCCGAAAGATGTAAGGTCCTGTTTACCAATTGGATGCCAAGCTGAGGATAATTTTGTTCATAAATCACTAACTTTTAGTGGTTTTGATCCTTTTGGTATGATAATTCTACTGTGGAGGTGATTCTTGCAGCTTTCTTAGCCGACAAGATACTCTTCTTCCAGAATCTGTATTGATATTGTGTCTCCTTTTGTATATGACTTTTGTCAAACTTTTACTTAGCCGAGGATCGACTAAACGTTAGATCTTGTGATTCATTTCTTCAGACGATTACACTGAGGAATGAAATCTATTCCCCAATTATAGGTTCCCTAACTACTCCAAAGGGAAAATAAAATGTTTGATAAAATAGATGTTTGATTGAATGTTGTGTGTCTTAAATATTTACAAGCTAAGTATTTATATACAATGGTCTCTATTGACCGTGATCACTAGCCTATAGCTAACTACGATTGCAAAAAGAGTTGGATCGGCTAAAATTAACCTACATTAAGCGTCATAGGCACTAAAACCTAGGAAGAAACCACTCCACAATGTCAACTAGCACATTTAGTGGATAATAACCACAATCCTATATTTTAGGTGCCTAAACACGTTTTCGTTCAACCGCTCCATGTCTTGACTTGCAATCTTCAACGCAATTTCCACGTGCTTCGCTTACTTTCTCCCAAAGTAACTCCTTTGCATCAGCAATATTACCCTCGACTGCAAAATCCCCAAGAGCTAAGTCCTCAGCTACTGGTCCCTCAGTTGAGCCATACCTCGGCTAAGATATTCAACTTCAGCAAGAAGAACCATCCTCTTAGCATTCTCAGCATAAGGATTGAGTCTAAGCATAACATTGAGATTCTTCAAAGGATTTTTCCTTCGTGTAGTCCTCTTAACCTCCCTCAACAAGGATTTTTTCTCAATTCTTAATAGGCCTCACAACACGTTAAATCTCATCAGAATTAGCGATTCTTGACAAATCAGAGCTCACCATCTTAGCCCTGGGCAAAATACATGCTTTCTTCGTCCCAGGAGGTTTGTCTTTGATCACAGTTTTTCAAGGCTACCAATATCTCCTTTGTGGCTTCTTACTCAGAAAATGTAGGAATCTAGGAGATATAGGAGGAATATACAATACTCCCTAGCCATTTGGCTTCTGATTTATGAGAATTTGTGATAGATCTCCTTATAAAGACTTGGCTGAGGCCTCTCTCGATTAGAGACTTAACAATTTTTAGGTGCTAACAAATGTCCTCTTTTTGCGTTGTCACCTAGTCAATGAGAAGGATAGTTGTAGCAACATGAAAACCATCTCCAAAAACGGCGGGAGTCATAAATGCCAAATTAGCCATTATGTTATATATTAGACGCAAAAAAGGTAGTTGACGCTTCACCTAGCGTAATTGGAAACACTCTCAACTCAACAAAAAAAAGAAAGAGTACACAATGAAATATTGATACCAGACTCAACTTATGAAAAACAAAACAACCGCACCGCATCCGAATATTTGTACCAAATTTTGGCTTTATCATCTTCGTAAGCAACTCTCTTTTACAAACAATCACCATTACTTAATTACGTATCCCAAAATGATCAATGGTCGGTGACCCTTCTCAAAGTGCCATTAGTAACTCATCAACATTTTCACCATGGCTAAAGAAAGTTGTGAAACAAAGGGTTTTAGGGTGTCAAGGAAGATCATGGATATGCAGCAGCAAAGGAGAATTTCCACCTAGGAGTTTGTGTTATGGAAATCGTTGTGTGAATGTAAGTTCTGATAGAAACAATTGTGGGCTGTGTAGGATTAGATGCCCTTTTAATTGGCAATGTTGTAGAGGTTTGTGTAGAGATACAAACTTGAGCATTTTTAATTGTGGTAGGTGTGGACATAAATGTTTTCAGTAGTTATGGCGCGAATCGCATAGTGCGGTTGTGTAAAATAGACATTTAACATCGGTTCGTTTGCAAAACTGATGTTAAATATCTCTTACACACATACATTTAACATCGGGTAGGTTGTTCAACCGATGTTAAATGTTTATTTTTACACTGACTGCACTATGCAGTTCGCGCCATAACTACAGAGAATCCTTACCCGTCCCTTTGGTGCATATTCTGTTTCTTTGGGATGTGTGGGTGGGTATGGGCAGGGATATGATTCACCATAAATGTCCCTAATAGGTAATAAATGTTGCTACTGGACTGTGGTGCTTATTATCAAGTTAGTTTTACACACTACAACTCCCATGTTGGCACTGAGCATAGTTTGGAGCTATTTGATTTATTGATTTAATCAACATAATGTTAATTGATAAAGACCAATACATGTTAGAATTTTTATCTTTTTTGGACAAACAAATAACTTTTATTTTCAAAATTATATTTTCAATTTTTTTCAACTTTTTATTGCTTTCATTGTGTCTTGTATTATTATATCTTTTCAAACTAGTACATTACCTGCAGCATCCGCATCGGCCGACTCACCAAGTATGTGGCATTACTATACTCAAATTGACCTTAAAATAGTAAAATACATTGTAGTTTGGTTAGTAGTAAAATAAAGAAGTTATCAGATTTGTTTAGGTAATTAGATAAAAAAAAGGTGATAAAAATTTGTTTGATCTTGAAAAAGGAAATTTGAAAAAAAGAGCATATATTTGAAGTGTAATGGTTCCTGTGCATCAAAGTTGCAAACATAAGTATGTTCCAAATATCAAAAAATTACTCGTGCATTTGGAAAGCAAAATAATTTAATCTATGAAAAGTCATCATCAAATGGCCTTTCAATGAAAAGGTTGATGCATAGGGCAAGATCAAGTTTTCATCCTGAAGATAGGTAATGTTGTCTTTGATATGGGAACCAAAACACGTCACAAAAGTATTAGCCTGCATTATCATATAAGAAACTATTATAATAAGAGAAATATAAATTTATATTGAAATTTAATTTTTTTTTAAAAATAGTAACTAAATATGCAAGATTTTGAGACCAATTGAGAAATAATGTATAGAACCAAAACACGTCACAAAAGTATTAGTGATGAGATGACTGAGATGACTTCATTGCAGGTAAAGGATGAAAAAAAGTGGATGAAAAAAACACATGCTTAGTTGGATGGTGTATGTATGATAAAATGTATTACAAAAGGTAAAAAATATTACACTTAACTCGCTAATGAAGTCATTGATTTCCGGTAAGTCTTGGTTTAAAATGACTTTGGTGGAGTAAAACGTGTTGGTTAACGTTAAAGGATAATTTCCTAGAAAAATAGGCCAATGATAAATATAAAAACATAAAAAAATTTGTAGCCCAACATTGTTAAAGTTGATTAGTGTTTTTTGTGTCATGCCTTTCGCTCATTGACTCTCATATTTGTGACAATAATCACGAACGGTTTAGACCGACATGTTGTTGAAAGCAGCTTTGGATTTGTTTTGCATACTCATCCCATAGAGTGCAATGCAGTGTATGGCCTCTGTGATGATAGTAGTTTTCATATAAATTTGATTAAGTTATGTTGTATATAAATAAAAAGGAAAGGAGTTAAGTACCTAAGATCTCTGAATGTGAAGAAAGCCTTTTTTTGAGACTCGGTTGGAGTGAACAACATTTGACAACAGCCCCAATGAAATCTGAAAATCAAAATATAAATACCAAATCAAAGTTAAATCGTACTTAACATATTAATAAATTAACATATTAATAAATATATGTAAAGTATCTATTTATAAGTATAATAACTTAGAACTAACCAAATAGTGCAAGAGTATCATAATCTTTGTTCAGTATTTGTTCAAAGTCTTTGAACTGATATTTTGGATGTTGAATCTCCGGGAGAGGGATGATGTCTTCCATCGTAGTTGCAGCCGTGAAAAGCATTTTGTAGGGGTGTGTGCATTTTTTGAATTGGAAGTCATTTGCATGTACTTTGAAATTTCGAAAACGACATGTCATATCTTCTATTAACCGACCTCGCCAGTTCCGCATTTCCTTTATCGGGACAACTGCGTAGATTCGGTCTCCCTACAAAATTAGCATCAATCGATGAGAAACAGTTCATAATGATCATTTACCTTGGAAACGAAAAAAAGTAACTGAGGGAATTCATATTTAGTGTGGAATATGAACATTTACTTTGGCATCCATAAAGATCATTTCATAATGATCTTGTTGTTGTCTGTTCAAAACAGTCCAAAAATCAATTATCTTTACATCAATTTTCCACACTTCTTTCTCAGGGTTGACATCAACAATTGTGGGCTGTGTAGGATTAGATGCCCTTTTAATTGGTAATGTTGTAGAGGTTTGTGTAGAGATACAAACTTGAGCATTTTTAATTGTGGTAGGTGTGGACATAAATGTTTTCTTCAGTTATGGATGATCGCATAGTGCAATCGGTGTAAAAATAGACATTTAACATCGGTTCGTTTGCAAAACTGATGTTAAATATCTCTTACACACATACATTTAACATCGGGTAGGTTGTTCAACCGATGTTAAATGTCTATTTTTACACTGACTGCACTATGCAGTTCGCGCCATAACTACAGAGAATCCTTACCCGTCCCTTTGGTGCATATTCTGTTTCTTTGGGATGTGTGGGTGGGTATGGGCAGGGATATGATTCACCATAAATGTCCCTAATAGGTAATAAATGTTGCTACTGGACTGTGGTGCTTATTATCAGGTTAGTTTTACACTACAACTCCCATGTTGGCACTGAGCATAGTTTGGAGCTATTTGATTTATTGATTTAATCAACATAATGTTAATTGATAAAGACCAATACATGTTAGAATTTTTATCTTTTTTGGACAAACAAATAACTTTTATTTTCAAAATTATATTTTCAATTTTTTTCAACTTTTTATTGCTTTCATTGTGTCTTGTATTATTTTATCTTTTCAAATTGTTGGTTTCTTTTTTTGTGAACTTACATTCAAGTCCAATGCTATTTTTTGAAAACGTTCTGGTAAGGACAGTTGTTTTTTTACAATTACGTGCTACTTGCTACTATATGGTACTCCATTCGGACTCGTATATAAGCAACAAATAACTTTTTAAATTTATTGAAAAAGTGATGTTATATGTGTAAGTGATACGTCTCCATTTTTTGATTAAAAATTTAATCGTGAGAGGGACCAAAAATGCACAACCACTATAGGAATCAATTTGCACACTTAGAACTCCAGGGAACATAATTACACAATACAATAGTTAATAGCACTTTTGGTCTCTCTTAGTATTGCAATCATGCAATTTTGGTTCGTGAGTTTTAAATAAGCGACCAAGACATGGGCAAGTAAAAAAATATATTTTTAGAAAAAGAAAAGAATTTAAATATTTATTTTTATTTTAAAATATTTAAATAGAAAAAAAGCCACAATGAAAGATTTCATTTATAGCGATCATACCCACTCAACTCTAGATGGGTATTTTCTTTCATTTCTTCAGCAATATTTGGCTCTCACTCATTCCGACCTCAGCACCGGTGTTACCACCGCCGTTTCAACGAGTAACAATTCCACCATTCGGAAAAAACTCAATCGATGAATTGGACGAATGCTCCACTCTCTTTCCACTCTCCGCCGCCACCACCACCACCCGCACTTCCAACACCTCCTTTTTTCTCTCCACCACCTCTCCACCAAAACAACAACTACACACAACGACTTTCACGGTTTCTCCCAAACCATCTCTTCCCTTTCGAAAAACCCACCCGCCGATTCTTCTCTCAAAACCCACCTTCTAGAACTTTCCACCGTAATCCCCGAAATCACTCGCCACTTTTGGAGGGCTCCAATTTTGAAACCCCAACACATGCTACAAATATTACTCGCTTATCAATCCCAATGTATCCACGTTGGTATTCAACTCGAAAAGGTTCTATCTTTGTATGAAATTTTCAAATGGGGTGTTGAGAAAACACTCACCTTTTGCAATCTTATGAGCTGATGTCCTCATTGCTTGTTCATGTTGGGTTGTTTACAGAAGCTGAGAACTTGGTTACTTCAGTAGATAGTGAAGGATTTAGTGAGATTTTTAATAAACTAATTGAAGGGTATGTTGATGTGAAGAATTTAGAAAAGGCTGTTTTTGTGTTTGATTGTATGAAAGGTCGAGGGATTGTTCCTTCAAGGTCATGTTATCTTGTTTTGCTTGATTACTTTGTGAAGATGAAGAGAACACACCTTGCATTTCACGTGGCTTGTGATTTTATGGATTTGGGTGTGAATTTGAGTGGTGCTGAGGTGAATACATTAGAGAGTGTTATGGTGCTGCTTTGTATCAATGGGAAGATTCAAGAAGCAAGAAGCTTGATTAGGAAGGTGTTGCAATTGAAAAATTCTGAGGTTAGTAGTTTTGTTTGTGATGAAATTGCATTTGGATATTGTGAGAAGAAGGATTTCAAAGATTCGATTAGTTTCTTTGTTGAAGTGAAGTGTGTACCTAGTGTCATTGCTGGTAATAGAGTTATAAATTCTATGTGTACTAGCTATGGTGTAGAGAAAGCAAGATTGTTTTTGCATGAACTAGAAAGTGTAGGTTTTAGTCCTAATGAAGTAACTTATGGAATTCTAATTGGTTGGAGTTGTCATGAAGGGAAAATGAAAATGCATTAAGTTATTTATCAGTTATGTTATCGAAAAGCCTTGTTCCGCTGCTTATGTACTTATAATGCTCTTATAAGTGGGTTGTTTAAAGTGGGAATGTTAGAGAATGCTATTGATATTCTTGATGAGATGATTGATAGGGGGGTGAATCCTGATGTTTCAACTTTAAGAGTTCTTATAGCTGGTTATTGTAAGGCTAAACGGTTTGATAAAGTGAAAAGTTTGGTTCATGAGATGGAGAGTCGTGGTTTGGTTAAACTTTCTTTGTTGGAGAATCCACTTTCCAAGGCATTTCAGATTCTGGGGTTAAACCCTTTGAATGTGAAATTGAAAAGAGACAATGACAAGAAGCTTTTCAAAGCACAGTTCTTTGATGATATGGGAAATGGACTTTATTTGGATACAAATGTTGATGAGTATGAGAATCAAGTTACTTTGGTTCTTGAAGAATCCAAGTTACCTAACTTCAATTCATCTGTCAAGAAGGAATGCAACAGTAATAACCCAAAAATGCATTGATTTTGATTGAGGAAATGCTTTGTTGGGGACAAGAATTGTTGATTCCTGAATTCTCAAAGTTAGTGAGACAACTTTGTTCGTCTCGGTCACAAATCAAGTCAGTGATCAAACTATTGGAGAAAATGCCACGGTCTGCTCGTGAACTCGAACCGGAAACTCTCAATTTGGTTGTACAAGCATACTGCAAGAAAGGCTTACTTTTCAAAGCAAAACTATAGTGGATGAAATGCTTGAAAACAAGTTTCATATCAAGAATGAGACATATACCGCCTTATTCATACCTTTATGTAAGAAAGGAAATATGAAGGACTTTAATTATTACTTGAACATTGCTTGTGAAAATAAATGGTTACCAGGGTTGGAGGAATTTAAAGAACTACTCAGCCATATCTGCCATCAGAAAATGCTTCGTGAAGCATTATGTTACTTGAAGTCATGCTTTAGCATACCCTCATCAAAGGTTAGATATATATCAGGTGTTTCTAGAAGTACTTTCTGCTAGGGTCTTACGGGAATTGCACTTGTAGTTTTAAAGCAACTACAACATTGTTTAATCTTGGATCATGTTGGTTATAATAATCTTATAAGGGGCTTATCTAATGAGGGAAAGTTTTCTAGCTTTTACAATATTGGATGATATGCTAGATAAAAATTTGGCACCTTGTTTGGATGTTTCAGTCTTGTTAATCCTCAACTTATCAAGGCTCATAGATATGACAAAGCTATTGCATTAAAAGATATCATTTTGAAAGAACAGCCTTCATATGCTCATGCTGCTTATTGCGCATTGATACACGGATTTTGTAATGTGGGGAACATTGAGAAAGCCAACTCTCTGTTCCAAGATATGTTATCTAGTGGACTAAGTTTAGATGACGAACTGTGTAACGTGCTTATTCAGGGTCACTGCCAAGCTAACGGTGTGAGAAAAATGAAGGAGGTACTTTGCATTGCGACATTTAAAGAGTTGGGAGCTGTCGCCTCGAGTTCCAGGTGTTTGGTGCGATTGATGTGTACGAAGAGTAAAGTCCCATTTGCTCTGAACTTAAAGAATCTTTTGCTTGCACAATGTTCATGTGATAGCCTCATCATATATAACATTCTTATTTTCTATGTTTTATCAACTGGAAAGAGTGTCAGTGTTAAAGAGATACTAGCTGAAATGGATGAGAAGAAAGTCGTACTCAATGAAGTTAGTTATAATTATCTTGTCTATGGCTTCTTGCAATGCAAAGATTTATCCAGTTCTCTACATTATCTAACTACCATGATTTCAAAGGGACTCAAACCAAGTAACCGCAGCTTGAGGAAGGTAATAACCAGCCTATGTGACGCGTGGGAGCTGCAGAAAGCCGTGGAATTGAGTCGAGAAATGGGATTAAGACAATGGATACACGATTCTGTCACCCAAACCACTATTGTGGAAAGCCTTCTTTTGCAAGGTAAGATAAAAGAAGCGGAAAGTTTTTTGGACAGGATGAAAGAGGAATCTCTAATTCCTGATAATATCAATTATGATTACTTGATAAAGCGTTTTTGCCGGTATGGAAGATTGAACAAAGCAGTTCATCTACTCAACATAATGCTGAAGAAATCCAACATTCCAAGTTCCACCAGCTATGATTTTCTCATTCATGGATTCTGTACACAAAATGAATTGGACATAGCTTCAATTTTTCATTCCGAGATGCTAAACTTGAATCTCAAACCAAGAATCGACACGTTGGAAATGCTTGTCCTTAGCCTCTGCCATGATGGGAGGACAGAACAAGCTGAAGAGTTGCTATTGGATATGATTCATGGAGGTGAAACTCCAAGTAGAAAATGTATTGTACTGTTGTTAAGAGTTATTACATTGAAAAGAATCTGAAGAAGGCATCAGAGGTCATGCAAGCTATGCAGGAAAAGGGTTATCAGCCTGAGTTTGAGATACATTGGTCTCTCATAAGCAACTTGAGCAGTGCTAAAGCAAAGGACACTGATAATGGCAGCAAGGGATTTTTATCAAGGCTTCTTTCTAAAAGTGGCTTTCTTAAAAAGAAATGATTGAAAGGCTACCCATTGAGAGGTTCTTCCAAGAGAAGTTGTACTATTAGAACATAAACAGTTGCATAAATAATGGCAACATTCTTTGAATGCTTTTGGGTTTTGGTTATAGTAGGGAAGGTGAAGCTAAAGGCCAGTAGTATTTCCTGTTATCATTTTCTTCACTATTATTGATGACTATCTTCTCTGCTAAAATGGTCTTCACTCTAAAAGTAGTTTCACTTTAATCTCTGCAAAATTACTTATATTAATTTCAGGGAAGGTGAGTGATGAATGGAGGGCAGGGGATAAATTTTTAATGAGAATTTCTCATTTGGTTCCAAAGTTAAAGGAGGGGTTACAAATCTCTCCCTACCAAAAGTGGGAGATTTGCAGGGGAGGAATAATGATTTATGATTTATGGATTTGCAGATGAGGGCCTGTTTGATTACTGTTTTTAAAACAATTTTCAGTTTTAAAAAGAGAAAAACTTGCTTGATTAGAGTGTTTTTAAAAATTGTTTTGAAAAGAGTTTTTAATTTTGTAGTTTTTAGAACAGAAAAACAGAAACAGCTAAAACTTGTTTTTGCTTTCAATTTTACTTTCTACTTTTCAAAACACAGAGAATTGTACAGTTTTCATGAATGGCAAATTTGTAATAAGTTGTTAATCAGGCAGCAAACTGATAGAATCAACTGATATAAGGGAAAAACTGAGATTGAATTGCTGAATCAGTAGTACATCACAGTTCTGGTTTTGAGTTCCAGTGAACTTTAAATCTGTTTAACAATGATAACTAACTAACAGACTCACTTCAATTGCTATTTATACTATTCTGTTTTTCCCTATTTTACAATATTGCCCTCTTATGTACAATTAATATCCTCTTCCTTCTAAAGTATGCTCTATTAACATTGAGCCTGTTATCACAAACACAAAACCATTGCTCTTCACACGCAGCACACACAAAACTGCCACGAGAACTTCTGCCAATCCGCCACCGACCGCTGCTCTGCTCCGCGAATCCTTCTTCTTCTCGAGGTTGGTTTATGCATTTCTCTTTGATTGTATCGCCTTTTCGCTTGTAGGGTTTGTGGGGTTTGTGCTTTTTCATTTTTGTGTTTGTTGCTGTATGATTGCTTCACAGAAGCATGGTGAAACTAATTTAAAACCATGATTTGATTACTCATAGCTTCACCATGTTTGTCATATGAATGAATTTTGCTAATAATGTTGTGAGATTCTTTGATCAATTAGTCACCAGGTTTCTTTCTAGGTTTCTATGTACTAAGGGTTGATTGGGATTGGGAACCCTCTTCCGCCTTCATATGGAAATTGCATTAGCATTGTTTCTCTTATTTGTTCCCTGTTTTCCCATATTTGTCTTTTTATAAATGCCTTATTATTTGCAGAATTATTTTTCTTCTGTTCTAGTGAACAAGTTATTATTTTATCTTATCATCTGAGCTGCAAGTTGGGATAAAATCAAATACTTTGGTTTATGTTGGTTTCAAGTCTACAAAGCTGAATTATTTTTCTGAGGTGGAATTTGTGAGGGGTTGCATGTCATTTCTGTTTTTTGTGGTTTGTAATGACATCAGTTAACTGGGTGATGTATCTTGACACTAGCTATATTGTAACTTCCCTCGGGAAGTAATATCTCTACATAATGGGGAAGCATTAACAAGTATGTCTAGGATTTGGAGCAATGTTATTAAAACCGACCCGGTGATCGACCCTATAGGTAGATTGCCAATTCAATTGCCTGACCGATGGCCACTAATGCACGCATTTAATTCGTCGGTACAAGATAAAGATCATAAAAGTAGGCATATTGTGTGTAAAACTCTACATCACAGAGCTATGATTATTTTTTTCATATCTTAAAAATGCCCAAAAATTATTTTTATTCTTATTTTTGATTTCATTTCATAGTCTAAATTGACATTTAGGCACAAGTTTTAAAATATATTTTACAAATATATTTTATAAATATATTTTATAAGACTTTATTAAATATTTTTATGCCAACATTTACTTTGTTAAGAAAAATTATGTTCCAATTGAATTAACTTATGAAATAGAGAATATCTATTGGTGTTTGTTATAAAGGATGTACGTATTACCTTAAGTATACCTAGTAGGATTCCTGTGCATACGCACGGGGTGCTATCGTGTTCTTTTTATGAATGAACTTAAACAGTTTTTAAATAGTCTGAACATTACCCCGTGAAAATAAAGACAAAATTAAAGTAGATAAAAAAGTTTCAAATAAAAATAGATAAATATTAAAATCTAAAAATGTAAAAATATCATTTAAAAACAATCTATGCATTTATCCCGTGTTTTTTATATATCGCATGTGTGTCTTTTATATATCAATGTTGTTATCCCGTGTTTTTTATATATCAGTGCAACTTTATATAATTGCAATTATCCCCGTATTTTTTTATATATCAGTAAAGTTATCTCGTGTTTTTTATGTATTAGTGCAATTATCTCATAGTCTTAATTGATTATTTGAGTTTATTAGTAGATTATAGTAGATAGTGAAAGATAGATATTAGATTATTAATAAGGAATATTTATCTTGTGTTTTTTTGTATATCAGTGACAATTATTTGTCGTTTTTTAGGTATTAGTGTCAAATATTTGTCACATGTGTTTTAAATTTCAGTTATCCTGTGTCTAAATTATCAGTGCAATCATTTCTTAGGTATTAGTGACAATTATTTGTCATTTTTAATTATCATTGACAAATATTAATTTCGTATTTTTTATATATCAGTGCAGTTATCCCATAGTTTCAATTGTTATTTTAGTTGATTAGTAGATTATAGTAAATAGTAAAAGGGAGATAGTAGACTATCAATAAGAAATATTTTTTTTAAATATTAATCAGTAGTTGAATAGTCATTAAATCTTCTTGTTTTTTAGATAGTAGCTAGGTTTATAGTAATCTTTACAAATTTTAATTATTAATGACAAATATTAATCCTGTGTTTTTATATATTAGTGTAGTTATCCCGTGTTTTTGTTATATATCATTGTAGTTATCTCGTAGTTTCAATTGATTATTTTAGTGGATTAGTAGATTGTAAACGATGAATAGTAGATTATCAATAAGAAATATTTGTCACGTGTGTTTTAAATATTAACCAATTTAAATACTCATTAAGTCTTCTTGTTTTTTTAGATAGTGGGTTTATAGTAGTCTTCAAAAATTATAATTATGAATAGCAAATATTAATCCCGTGTTTTTTATATATCCCTGCAGTTATCCCGTGTTTTTTATATATCCCTGCAGTTATCCCGTATTTTTTTATATATATCAGTGCAGTTATCTCGTAGTTTTATTTGATTATTTTAGTTGATTAGTAGATTATAGTAGATAGTAAAAGTTAGATAGTAGATTATTAATAAGAAATATTTATATTAAATATTAATTAGTATTTTAAATAGTTATTAAGTCTTTTTATTTTTTAGATAGTAGGTTTGTAGTAGTAGTCTTCAAAAAATTTAATTATCAATGGCAAATATTAATCTCGTGATTTTTTTTATATATTAGTGCAGTTATCCCGTATTTTTTTATATATTATTGCAGCTATCTCATTGTTTCAATTGATTATTTTTGTTGATTAGTAGATTATAACAGATAGTAAAAAATAGATAGTAGATTATCAAGAAAAGGTGATAGTAGATTTTCAATAAGAGTATAAACCGATTTTGGAGAGAAAAATAAAAATTTTAAGGTGATAATTTTTTTTAGTGTGAAGTGATAAGAGAAAGAAAATAATTGTTTATGGAAAAAGTAAAATGAAAAAAGGAAGAAAATGAGTGTAGGAGAAAAGTGAAATGAGGAAGAGAATGTAAGAAGAAAGTGAAAAAGGAAGAAAGAGAGTGTAAGAGAAAAGTGAAGAAGAAGAAGAAGAAGAAGAAGAAGAAGAAGAAGAAGGTGTGATCACGATCAAGCACAATCAAAACAAGTGATTCAACGATCAAGCCAATTAAATTCGAGAAACACGAGACAACAACATCGAGAAACACAATCGAAACACGATTTCGCAAGATGGAAAACACGATTTGAAAGATGCAGAACACGATTTGGCATCCGAAAATGCAATTTGAAATTGATTTGAAGAACAAGATTAGAAGGAGTTTTGCCTGAAGGAGTTTTATGGAAACAGAGAGCAAGCGGTTAAAGAAGTTTTGCTTTAATGGAATTTTGCTCAAAACAAAGAGAAATCGGTTAAAGGTTAATGGAGTTTTATGCTTAAAAACTATCGCTTATGCAATGGAGTTTTATGCTACTATTTTATTGACCTCTTTTCTACCTTGTGTATGGGAAAAAACTAAGGATGTTATATATAAGAAACAATAACACATCTCATCGATCACATCACATCACATCACGCTTCAAGCTTTAAATGGCAATATGTCGAAATCATATTAGAGATTAGATGTTGACATATCAGAGTCAAGTAATAGAACCAATTGTATTTACTGATGTGCAACCAAAAACCTTGGAGGATATTTATTGGATATTAGAGTCGGTTTGATGTTTTTGTTATGGATACTTATTGCTACTTAGTTTATTGTACATGTCCTTTAATTATAATCTTGATGATACTTTTTCACCCTTTCTTCATTTTTTTTAGTATAATAATAAAAGTGAAAGTAAAAATATATTGTGCATTTCTTATTTTGTTATTATTATTTAATATATTAAATATTATATTAAAAATATTTTTAATTATTTATAAATTAAAATAAATATATTAAAAAGACTTTTGAGAACAATTATACCAAATAAGTTTTAAGTTTTTAGTTCTTAAAACATACTTTGAAAACAATTAAACCAAATAAATTTTTGAGTTTTTTCATATTTAAAACAATTTTGAAAAATAGATTGCCAAAAATGTCCAACCCAAATTTCAAATTCAAAGATTCTCTAGATTGGCCCAATTTCGCCAAGTTAGCCACTTCAGATAAGGTGGGTTCGGCTTAGTCGGTCCTTTGACCACTCACGTGGATTTTGACGGTATGGTCACTAATAGAGGAGGAGAAAAGTAGTTTACCAAATTATCTCTCATTGTTGAAATTGGAAAATAAATTTGTAAAATAATTAAGGGTATGATTGGAAAAGAAACATTAATGTTTCATTAGTATTCTAAAAAGTCATGTATAAAGAGAGGAGGCATGTGTGATTCAATGCATAAAGTAAATTTGAATCCTCTTATTCAACAATCTCTCAATTGACTCTCTATCTCTCTAATAAATTTTTACCTTCTCTTATTTTTCTTTCTCATAGATATATTATTTTATGTATTTTAAGAGAGAGATAAAGAGTGTAGAGAATGATCGAGAGAATGTTAAATGAGAGGATCCAAATTGCATAAAGCATACTACTTGCCAATCCTTTCACATCTTCACAATCTTGATAGTATATTCCCATTTTCGCTAAGTTAAAAATACTAAGTTTGCTTTTTTGATTTGTATTTGTATTAGTTTTGTTTTTTCTTTTAATTTTCCCTCTCCTCATGTGCTGCAATTTTAGTGTTTCTGGTTTTTATACTTAAAAAGACTGCATTAATTTCAGCTTTTTACATCTTGCAATTATAGTATATGGAAATTGTTGAAGAAGAAGTGATCCAACCATGTCTGAAGTTAGCAAGAGGGGTCTTTCACTGGTAGTGGAATATTTTCAAGAGGGGGGTCTCTTAAAGGTGTTTGCTAATTTTTTTTCTCAATTACTTTGAGTATTATCAAGGGGGTCTTCTAATTATATCTTTGAAAGGTGTTTCAAGAGACTTATATCTTATAGTTTTAACTTGATTTTCTTTATATATATTATTGTTTTTCAGGGGATAAATATTGATGTTTCTCTATTGATGGCAATCTTAACGTATTAGCTAACTCAACCCCATAAAATCGGCTTGTATGGTGATGGATGCCTTCCACTTATAAACTTTTTTTCAGACCATATCTCTAGTCAATGTGAGACTTGGGTTTTTCCTAATAGACAATAAATGTTGCTACTGGACTATGGTGCTTATTATCAGGTTAGTTTTACACACTACAACTCCATGTTGGCACTGAGCATAGTTTGGAGCTATTTGATTTATTGATTTAATCAACATAATGTTAATTGATAAAGACCAATACATGTTAGAATTTTTATCTTTTTTGGACAAACAAATAACTTATTTTCAAAATTATATTTTCAATTTTTTTCAACTTTTTATTGCTTTCATTGTGTCTTGTATTATTTTATCTTTTCAAATTGTTGGTTTCTTTTTTTGTGAACTTACATTCAAGTTCAATGCTATTTTTTGAAAACCTTATGGTAAGGACAGTTGTTTTTTTACGATTACTTGCTACTCGCTTCTATATATGCTACTCCTCCGACTCAGATATAAAGAACAAACAACTTTTTAATTTATTGAAAAAGTGATGTGATCCGAACTATATATAGTCCAAGTACATCCCTTTTTAATGATCCTAAAAAGTTGTTTGTTGCTATTATATATATATATATATATATATATATATATATATATATATATATATATATATATATAAAAATGAATCTTTTATAGTATTTTAACTTATATTTTGAAGTGTTCAGCATGTTTGTTATTAGGATTCTTACTACAAAATAGTTGATTAGATAAAGGCAACACTGATATTAGTGATTATCTTTCATATATAAGTCTATGTAAGATTGAAGTTAATGTTTTTTTTGTTCAGATCCGCCTGCACTGCGCAAGTATCCGCTTAGTGGGTCTTAAATGAGTATTGTTTCTTCACGTGTACCCACAAATACTTATAAATTAATAAAATTAGACATTTCGATACTTTTTGACATCGCTTTTTTCGGTTCATTTATATAAGAAAATTAGGCATTCAATATGTATTTATCTTGTCAACTATTTACTAACATAAAATCGTTAATGAATGGAGATTAAGAACACTAAGATAACAATAATTCCCAACTTTGAAAATAACAAGTCACTAGACATTTATATATGAGGGTATTTAAGTATATTTGTTACGGTACGTGGTACCGCGACATGTGTACCTTTGCTACCCGGCCCGCCCGCTTATTGAGGGGTAGTTTGACTATCCATTTATTCAATCCGCAGGTACCCGTTTGACTACATGACCCGTACCCGTCACGGGTTTTACCCACGGGTCCGGATTTTTTTGCCATCCCTACACGTAAGATTGATTTTGTCTTTCCGAAATCCATGCGCATCCGCTTCTCTAGATGACAACCCAAGAAAGATTCAATTTTGCCAACATAGTCCGAACCAAAGGTGTCCAAACCGAAAGAATAAACATAAAAAGAAATTGGTCCAAAGAACAACAGACTATAACACTCGCCAAAGACAAATTCTCGTCTCTCTGCTTTTTCATCTAACCTTTGTAAGCGGGTCCTAGAATTTTTAGAATTTCAGCTTTTGACCGTAGTTTGGTTGGTTATAATTCTCGCCTCAATGACATCTTCTGTCTCTCGCTTCTTTATCTAGCTATTGTTATTAAGCGCTTTATTCTAGTTTCTAGTATCTAGGATGATGTGTTTTAGAGGTCTCTATTAGGGCTCCCTTTGTTGTGTTGACCTTAGCTTCTCTTTTGCTAAGGGTATTGGTCTATTACCCTCTTGTGTTCTTCATTGCCTTCTTTATCTTTCTTTCTTTTTAATAAATTCTCGCAGAAAACTATTTGATTAAAAAAGAACAAGTTTAAAACTTCGCCTTTTTGGTTCACACATTTCGTGAACAAATAGTATTTCCCTACTAAAAAAATAATTTTCTAAATTAAAATTGTTAAAAACTTATTTGCAACCTATAATGTCACAAATTTGATTAAGTAGTCTCACTTAATTTCTATTGAAATAATTCAGAAAAAACTTTAATTATGAACGGGTTATTAATGATTTTCAATAATAATGCAACGATAATATTATTCAAATAACTACAAGGGCATCAATTTATTGGTTCGCCCAAGATACTAGAAAATCGGCCGTGTCTTAAGGCAGCGTTGAGAGAGCATCAAAATGCATAAAAATATGCAAAGTTAGTTTTGAGTTTTCAATGCCATAATATGATTTTGGTAAAAAAATTTGACTGATCAATATACCTTTTTATGAGTACTTATCAATGTATCTTTTAAAAGGTCTGGTAAAATAAATAAAAAATGTTAACGGATTAGGCGTTAGTTAAAATACCATGCAAGTCACCTTATGTATTCATTTATTTTCTACTTTAAAAACTATCACATTAGAATTGCATTTAAACAGTAAAAACACAATAGCATTGCTTGATGGCAAACATGATTGTCACGTGATACTCATACATGCTAACAAAGCCGCTTTCTACCTTATAAAATATTATTCATTCACCTCTTTTCGCCATTAACTTGCATAGCCTCTCTCTTCTTTCTATTCTCACAATCTTTCCTTTTGTATTAAAATTAGGTGTGGCACGTGTAATGTCGGTATATGGAATATTATTTTCTATTTTATTGAGAATAAGTTATTTTTGAATAAAAATGATAAATAGTTAATTTGAACGATAAAATTCCAAAATATATATTTTCGTATTGAAATATGTAAATAAATATTTAAATTTATATTTATTTTTATGAGATACATTTGTTGAAAAATAAAATAAGATTGATAAAATTGAAGGTAGGCAATCCGCCTCCCTTTTTCCTCTAACAATCGTGAAACTGCACTTCTTTTCACTAAGTAGCAAAGAGTGAATATGTTATCACTTGCTTAGCCAACAAATTCGACCTTCTTATAACTTGTTTACCTCTTCTTATTCTCAGCTCACCTTCAAATTTCTAATGTTGATTTCTCTTTTTAAAATCAACACATCATTTCCATCTGAATATTCATCTCCTAAATTAACACATCATCTCAATCACCGAGTAAACCCTCATCAAGTTAAAGGGTTCCTTTTTTCCTCTCTTTTCTTCATAGTCTCCGACATCGTCTTCCATCCGAACGTGTTTCTTGTATAAACCCCTACTGTGTTCTACTCTTTCTTCATTCTACTCTTTCTTGTTATGTATGTGATAGATTTTGATTTTGTGTTGTTGTTGATTTCGCTTCTTTGTTAATTTGTTTAAAGTTCGTGAGTTTCTGCCTCGCTTTTGATTGGTGACATGTTTTTTATTTGTAGGCTTTTGTTCACTATCACCGCTACTGCTTTCTCGTGTTCCTTGTATTGTTTGTGTAGGTGTTCCTTTCCTTTCGCTGCTCACATTTATTTGATGCATTATAAATTTGTTTATGCTTGATACAATTTTTTGTAAAGTGAGATCTATGAAGCAATTGCTCATCGATTTTGCGCTTTCATCATCAAAATCGAATGAACGCTCGGTTCTCCAAACCCGATGGCGCCTAACACCACCAAAGCCTCGTGGCTTCCATATGGTGGCGGCCGCCGCTTTCCTCCCATCGCCGCTACTCCCATTCAACATGAATGATTTTCTTCACAATGACGGTGAATAGGTCTTAGTTCTTGATTCAAGAGGCTACCTAGCTCGATGCGGAGAGGCTACCTTATAATTATTATTTTTAGTGTTTTAATTAATGTGTCACCACCAAAAACAAAACTAAGCCATTGGTATATGAAATGCATATACGGAGATAGGTGCCATTGTGGATGACACCGGGTTCTTCCGATACGGGAGCCAAGGCCATTTTGCACACTGGCGAGGGGAGAGTTACGCCCCAAGGTCTATCGAGAATTTTGTGCAACGGACACCGCTCAAAAGGTAATAGTTGCCCATACAACCACCATAAGAGGAAGTGTACTATTTTCTCTGGTTGTATAGAACCCTTAGGAATTGAACTATTAGGAAACATTGAGTTTGGAACTGTGAGAACTTGGTAATAACTCAAAGCAGCTTTGTTTTTTTGCAAAAAAAGGCTATTTGTCCGCTTAAAATTGCATAACAATTACCACTTCTAAATTTTTGCTAAAGTCTCAACTTTAGCCTGCCATTCAAAATTGTTGCATAGTTTATTTTATTTTTTCTTAAAATGTTTCCTTTTCTTATGATTCAAATTTTTCCTCATTTTACCTTTGAGTTGCCTTATAATTTATTAAGAATATTTTATTATTTAGAATTGTATTTTGCTTTGTAATGGCTTCTAAAGTAGATAAAAAAGTATTAAATTTCTTAGAATGTGGATTGGGCCTAACTCAACCCCACAAAATCAAGCTTATAGAGTGAGGATGCCTCCCACTTATAAACTCTTTTCGTGCCATATCACATCCGGTGTCGACTTTAACACACACCCTCACGCCAGATCGACAAATGGAGTGTGACCCGAGTGACCCGGATAGCGGGTGACCCAACGGATCTTGGATTGGCTCTGATACCATCTTAGAATGTGGTTTGGGCCTAACTCAACCCCACAAAACCGGCTTATAGAGTGAGGGATGTCTCCCACTTATAAACTCTTTTTCAGGCCATATCACATCCGATGTGATACTCTTAACAAAATTAATAGGTGTATAAAACCTATAAAAATCCAAACCTTATAACCAAAAGGAGTGTGAAAACAACATTAGATGACTGTTTTATTACTTTTCTCATGATATATTCTCTCTCTCTCTTTCTGCTCTCTTTATCTATTTGTTCAAGTAATAAGGAGTCCGACTTATGACACTAAGGATATCTTTAGTAATTATTACTAAATTGGGCATAATAGTACTTTTCTCATCAATGAAAAAATTCACTGACCACACCAAAGTTATATGTATAAAGATATACTAACCAAGATTTTCATTTACCCGCTCACTCACCACACAAAAATTAAATTGTGCATAAGACCTACTAACCATACAGATTGTTGTATAATAGTCATCAAAAAATTTAAGAATTGTTATTAAGAATATCGCTAGTATATATCATAAGCCATAGCCAGTAACAAGCATCTTACATGACACCTATTAATTTTCAGGGTTTAAAATGTCATTTGAACTTCTACTTTCCTTTCTTCACTTAAAATCTTCCTCTCTGACACTTTAATTCTCTCCTCTACTTTTGAATTTATTATTCTTCATCGTCTTTCATACTTTCAACTTCTAATATCTAATTATCTACTATCTATTTTTTTTTGAAGCAATCTACTATCTATTTTCTATGTATTTATCTATCTATTTATAAAAGTAATAGGCTACAAAAGTTACATTTTTAGACATGTTATATTATTATTCTTTGTTTTGGTCAAAAAGAAAATATTATTGTTTTTTCACATGAAGACATCTTATATTGTTGACGCCTATTAATTTTTAAAGTCAAAAGTGTCATTTTAATTTCTTCTACTCTCTCTCTCATTTTAAAATTTTTCTGTTCCATTTTTCATAAAGAAAACTTTTCTCTCTTCCACTTTAAATTTCCTCCTTTCTTTTTGAGTTGGTTTTCCTCCTCTTTCACACTTTTCTTTCTCCCATTTTTCTATCTACCAAAATCAATATCAATACTAATATAATAATCTACTAGCAAATTGACTAAACTATAATTTTTCTAAACTTGCCACGTGTCCAATAATTTGGCCAAAATGTCAACTCCTTACTAAATGCCAAAACATGGCAATTTTTTTTTCTTTTTATTCTCTTTCTTTCTCCGTTTCTCTTTTCTTTCAATGTCCCTCTCTCTTTTTCTCTCTCTTCCTCTTCTCTCTCTTTCTAACTTTCTTTACTTTATCTGCCCTCTCTTATTTGGGATCATGCGACCAAATTCATGCATCTTCCTTCCCTCTCGCATAAGTATCGTTCATAAAATATCGCCCGTAATCTCACATTCTAAAACGCGATGTGACCGTAAAAATATGTCACGCTTGTTCCAACTCCAAGTATCTTCATGCCAAGACCGAACTCGTGGATCAGAATAAGTTGTTGCACACCTTCATCAAACAATAAGGAAAGACTTTGAGCAAAGGCTCAAGACTCAACCATTGTTCCTTCCAAAAGTTTATTAAAGCGCCATCACCCAACACTCTTTTTATGCACCAAGTGAACCTTCTCGATTCCTCTAAATTATTATCCAAAGTTATCAAGTCTCTCTACCAAACAGAGCCATAATTCCAAATGAGAGTTGCCTACAATCGAAGTCATGAATAAAGCAAGAAGCTTAATTCTCGTGATCTATGTCTCAACAACCGAACCAACTCCAACTCAGACACTATCCACAAAGCCTCCACTTCCATATAGATAAAAGAGCTATATTAAATAACTCAAGATTTTTTATTCCAAGACCGCCATCTTTTTTTGACTTGCAAACTCTATCCTAGCCACCCAATACATTCCATTATCTTTAAATATGTTTGTTTTGTTTTTAAGGTCGAGCGGCAATAAAGGAGTGGCAAATGTATGATCGCATTCTGACCAATGAAGTGTCAAGTAGTTGTTGTTTCGCTGATTGGGCCGGCCGTTGAACGAGTGAAAGGACCGGCCCCGCTTCACGCCGAAGCACTCCTCGGTGGTACCGCAAAGACACTCCGACGATCTAGTGAGAGGTCGCCGCAGATAACACAAGGTAAGAGAACGACTGATGCCATGTATGAATGGTGTATATATATCGCGAGGTCCGACTGCTTTATGGTAAGTTTTCGGCCGGCGAGAATTGCGCCTCCAAGCAGCGTGGTTTGGGTTTGGCCATGATGGGTCGGGCCGCGAAGTTCAATTGTTGTTGGCGCTTCTCGATTTGCCGATACACCGAGGAACAAGAAGCGAAGAACGGCAGAAGCCACCAACAGGAGCCACAATAGAACGAAAAACAAGGTGGCAACAGAGCGACAATGGGAGCTGCATTAGGGAGGTAATGAGGCATACAAAGGAGCGACAACAAGAGAAGCAACGGGAGAGTGTCAACGAGAGCTAAGAATGAGGGCTGCAAAGGGGGAGTTGACTACGAGGCCGACTATCGCAAAGGGTTGCAACGTGTCTTCTTCCTCCTCATTTGCTATTTTTTGACCAAACCTCATTTGCTATTAAATGATCTAGAATTTACTATTTACTATAACCTATCTATGAAAACTACTAAAATCAATCAATTTAACAACTACCAATTGTCCAAAAAATTTAACCATTATAAAATTTTCAAAATAACTTTTTTTTAAAAATTTCAAATTTTTATTGAAATGATTATATTAATATCAAATGATATAACATTTACTATTTACAATAATCTATCAAATTTCTAAAATCACCAACTTAACCACTAACAATTGTCAAAAAAATTAACCACTATCAAAATATTCAAAATACCCTTTTTATAATTTAGTGATTTAATTAAAATTATTAAATTAATATTAAATTATCTAGAATAAAAATATAAACAAGTGGCAATGGGAGCGATAACGGAGAGTGACAACGTAAAGCGATAAATGAGGAGGGAACAACAGAGGCAATGGGGAGCGTATACAACGAGAGACCTAGCAATGGGAGAGCGGCAAGGAGAGAGATAATGAGATCGAAATGAGGGTGCAAATCTTATATTAAATCTTATTTTCTTTTTTCTTGATTTTTATTCCATTATTAAGATTAGAATAGATACCCATTTTTTTTAACTTTTTGTAACACAAGTATTTTAAGCAAGTTAAAATATAGCCTTTTTATCAAGTTTTTCCTTTTTCTTTTATTAAATTTTGAGATTTTTGTTAGTATTTATAATTTCATAGCAAATTATAATTGTGGATGCACGCGTAAAATACCAGTTATGCATATATTTCTATTCAGATCCAACGAAGAAACTTCAGATGTTGTTGGTATTGTTAAATCCCCACTAGTCTCCTTGGATGAGGTAATTATAATTTTTTTCAAAAGTGCTCAAGAACCTGAAGAATTTCTCTCATTTTTAGACTGGGTGTAATCCTCATACCTAAACATTCATTCATCAAAAAGAAAATGTTGGTGGTAGAAGTTCATTACTTTTGGTTCTCAACACTAAAACATTACGCATTGTTTAAATAATTATTTTGTTATATCCAATATTTTGAAATTGACTAGATATTGAATCAAGCGAGGCATGAGTTCAAGGTCAATGACTTAATTGTGGTTAAAGTGTGGCCTAATCTGTAATAGTTAAATGTAAATATCTAATATTAGCGATATAAAGTTGAGAAATAATTAAATTATTGACTAAAATAGAATAAGTGGTTAAATATGATTTTGTTTCCTCTAAAATTTGATAATTTTTGTTTTGGATTCCTATAAATTTTTAGTCTTCACATGGTCTCCATCAATAGTTTTAGTCCATTTTGACTTTAAACAACGCTTTTTGGCCTTTTCAAACAGCTTCTAAATGCTAAAAAAATCACGAGGGACTTAAAGCATCGAGGAGGAAAATATAGGGACTAAAGTGAGTAATTTTTTGTACAGGACAAAAAACAATATTTTCAAATTTTATAGGACTACACCGCACTCAAGAGAGATCCGCTTCAAGAGAGGACTCATTGCGGATACCATTTTCATGAGGTGTGCATGTGTTTTCATCACTTGCATACTTCCCGGGAAACTTTCGTAAAGTCACCCATCCCAAAATTGGCCAAACACGTTAGCTATGGTGTTCTTTATGTTCAGTGGCTCTCTCTAAAAGAAGATGTATCTGTTGCAGATAAATAGTCCAAATCAATTCTTTTTAAGCCTTCATTCACGCTGCAGATATTCACTTCATTCACGTGTCCCTTCACCTAAAAGCTGCAAGGAGCCATCCATTGTCGATGCCAACTTCCTCGATCACAGCCCTTGATGTCACAAAATATATTAATTAATTAGTTACAATAGATACAGTAATTGTGTTTTTGTTGTTTGTTTGAAACATGTTTGTGGCATATCCTCCATCCCACCAGTCAAGTACCAAATCAAATGATAGTTTATTATTTTCCTATTTTTTTGAATTATTCTGCAAGGATCGAAAGAATATTAAAGTTTCTTTTATAACCAAAAATCCATTCAAAATGAGTACAAGAAGTACTCAAATCCAATTACATCAGGAGCATACCGAATTAAGACATGATAAAGGATTATAGAGCACGATCTTGAGAATACGTACTATGCTTGAATTTCTACCAACCCTTTCAAAGGTTAACCAATATCTTTTTATGAGTGGTTGGTGGACTCATTGAAGTGCATCTCAAATTTAGAATTATTTTTTTGTTTCTAGTGTCTAGTACTTGCTGATCATGCCTTAAGTCGGAGGGGGTTAAGCACGCAGACACTCGACGCAAAAAGTAAAGCAAACGTAAGTCAAGATAAGGTCCAATTGAGAGATGTGTACTGATCCGCAAACGAGGTCAGAAAGGCCGCAAGAGGGTCCTAGGCCACTTCAAAGACATGGATGGGAAGGCACACTCCGCACCGCTGGATCTAGTAGGACGACATCTTGACCGCTGATTGGCTTCGAGGCACGGATCGCCGATTCAACCTTCAATGTGCATCGCTTTGGACCAAATGTGGATTGGGCGAGATCCAAAGGCATTAAGTTTTTTACAATAACTTCTCATGATTATTTAGTAAAAATATATTCTAATTCTTCATTTGTGTATTCAAACACGATTGTACTCATGATTCTCATGATAC
Organism: Oxytropis ochrocephala; assembly: GCA_020916435.1. Classification (NCBI taxonomy): domain Eukaryota; kingdom Viridiplantae; phylum Streptophyta; class Magnoliopsida; order Fabales; family Fabaceae; genus Oxytropis; species Oxytropis ochrocephala. The sequence continues at coordinate 66,915,755 of CM037089.1, forward strand.
ACAAATCAATATACTTTCGCTTATTTGGATTTAGAAATACAATCAATTCGCATCTCGATTTGTGTAATCAATGATTGTACTTTGATTCCTCTTTCTTTTATGGTCTTTTTTATGGTTTTTCTTTAAATAATCAAGGATTAGTATAGTCCTGATATTTCTTTTTCACACACACGTAAATATATGGCAAAACCAAAGTGTCAAAATTGTTTCTTTTTGGCGAGGCTTCATTACCCTTTCTTTTGTCTAAACAACCCATGTTTTGGATACATTGATAATTAATTTTAGAATATTACACTCATCTCTCTTCGCTTTAGAATAACACACACATCCTCTATTTTGTAAAAGACATTGATCTCTCTGTCAGAATGTACTGATAACAGAGTAATTACAAATATGAAGTAATGGTATACTGATTGTACTGATACTCTTCAAGTATGACAATGTGAGTTTCAATTTACAGTACAATTCAAGTATAAATTGAAATAGTAAGGCATACTATTGAGGTATAGTAGGGAATTCGGGCATGGACCTTCCCAAAGAAGATACAAGAGTGAAGGCTGTTAAGTGTAGAGAGAAGAGATACTTCATTCAATTACTTGCTTCATTTTGTGAGTCATTTTCATTTTTATCCCACCACATATTCCTTCATCTGAGTATTTGACATTCTTGCCTCTTGTGCTATTTAGTGAATTGTCTCACGTGTCTCGTGCTCATTTTCCTCATTTGCCTCTGCTGACTTGGCACCATTATGTGTCATGATTGTTACATTACCTTCCCTATAGAAACAATCTTGTCCTCAAGATTAAAAGTAGGAAATTCTCTTGCACATCAGCTATATCTTCCCATGTAGCAGTTGTGATATCATCATCTTCCCATATGATCAAGGCTTGCTTCACTTTATCTGTCCCTTTCATGACTACATGAGTTCTTGGCACTGCTCTAGGTCCTAGAACAAGTCCAAACTCGTTAGTAGTTAGAGGTAATGGCAAGTAGGGTTCCTAATGATCAGCTTTAAACAACTTCAACTGTGAGATATGGAAGATAAGATGAGTTTTTGCTGTTGGGGGTAATTCCAATTTGTGTGCCACTGACCCTTACTCCTATCCAGAACTTTGAATGGACCAAAGTATCTCATTCAAAGTTTTTAACTCTTTCTCAATGTCACAGAATGCTGCCTATAAGGCTGGAGCTTAACTAATACTATATCACCCACAACAAGTTGTATATCAGCTCTCTTCTTATCAGCTTGAGACTTCGTACGCTACTGAGCTTTGTGTAGATTGGCCTTGAGTTGTTGTAGAACCAATTCCTATCAGCTAGAAGGTCTACCACCTTGTAGTATCAGTAGTGGAAGCAGGTAGCCTGATTAATGATGGTGGATATCTTCGATAGAGTAATTTAAAAGGTGACATGCCTAGACTATTGTTAAAAGCAGAATTGCACCAAAATTGTGCCATTGGCAGCAACTTGTACCATGGCTTAGGTTTCTCAAAAGTAAATCAACGTAAGTACATTTCCATGGCATTTGTTCAAAATCTCTGATTGTCCATCCTATTGAGGATGATATGTTGAGCTCATAGGTAATGTTGAGCTCATAGGATGATATGTCGATCTAGACAATGAATTTTGGTATTCGTGTAATTTGACAATGTTGTTCATGAAAGTTCCTGCCATTGTCTTGCTGCTGTAATCAGATTTCATTGCCAAAAATGAGCATTTTTGGCAAACCCAGTGATAAAATCCATTGCAATGTCTTCCCAAACCTGGCTAGAAATAGGTAATGGTTGTAATAAGCCATTGGGTAAAGAGTTAGGTGTCTTTGCTTGCTGACAAATAACACAATGATGCACAAAGTGAGTGACATCTTCTTTCATCTTAGACCAGAAGAATTGAGCAGTAACTCAAGCCAAAGTTCTTGCAATTCCTGCATGTCCTCAACTAGGAGATGCATGATATTCCTATAGAATATCTTGAATAAGGGTGGATTGTTTGGGAATCACCAACCTGTCCTTCCGATACAAAAGCCCATCTTTCACTTAGTACTCTCTGGTAGCTTCACAATCTGTTACCAGTTTCTGCAGTGGTAACAGTAGCAATCTTTTCGCCTTAATTTGTCCACAAAGTTGGATTGAGGCTCAAACCAAGCCATGAAAAAATACACGAGACATTACATCAACAACTATATTCTCTTTACCAAGTTTGTATTCAATTTTAAAATCACACCCTATGAACTTATGTAACCATGTCACGGCCTCAGTGTCTCAGAATGGCTGATCTAATAAACTCTTTAGACTCTTTCGATTAGTTTTAATAATGAACTTATGCCCCAATAAGTAATGTCTAAACTTCTGGCCAAGGCCTCGCAGAATAGCAAAGAGTTCTCTAGTGTAAGAGATTGCTTTGCATGCGAGACACCATTTTCTTTGGGAAGTATGCAATAGTGATGGCCATTTCGACTCAACACCTTTCCCACACCAATGCTCGAGACATCTGTCTCCAGTTGTAAATGGCTGAGAAAATTAGGTAGGCACAATACATGTGTCGCTGCGTGATAGTCGCTCTTCGCTGATTGAATGTTGTCTCACCTATCTCATGCCATGAGAAACAATCATTCTTTAATAAATCGCTTAGTGGCCCAACAATTGATGCATAATTGTGGATATATCTTCTAAAGTATCCCACAACCCAAGGAACCTCTTAATTGTTTGACATTCACCAAGGTTTAGCCAATCTTTTCACAGCTTGTAATCTTATCAAGAACTATTGAGACTCCTACACCGCATAATTATGGCTCAAGTTAGTAATAATTCCAAAAATAATTTAATTAATTATTTAATTGAATTATTTAAGTGTTGCATTATTTTAATTATATTAAATTATTGGTATAGTCTTTTATTTTAATCAAGTAGTTTTTGTCGTGAATTCTGGTGGTAAGGAATGGCCCAAGCCCATTGACTTAGGCTCCTAGGGTGCTGTGGTCGATGCAACTCGTGATCATTTGTGTAAGAAAGAAAGAAAAGAAAGAGACTCACAAGAGAGAAGAGAGTAAGAGAAGAGGAAAAAAACTACGCAACCAAGGAGAGTAGGTTAAGGGCTGATCGTGAGCAAGAAGGGAAAAGTGGAGGAAGAAGAGCCTGTTGTCGGGTGGTTTTGTTGGTGACTGTGAGAGAACTCCGTCTCTCGCTTAATCAAGGTGTGGTGGGTCTTACCTTATAATAGTAGGTCTATAATAGGATATGTAGATCGTAGGATTCATATTGATCGTTATTCGATGTTAAAGTTGTTTTTGAATGTATTTATTGAATGTGTGAATTACAGGTAGTATGTGAGGGAAATTGATTTCTGTATGTGAATTGTTGTTAAAGGTGTATATGATAGTGTTAGAATGATTACGTATGTTTTTGAAATTGTTGTTGATGATTGAGTTTTAGGAAAATTGGAGAAATTTGGTTTAAAGTAACCCTAGGCACCTACTAAAAGAATTACTTCGCATTATCAAGCAAACATTTCTCAAGTGAATCGCCACCAAGAAATTTTCTCAGCGAGATTGGGCGACATCCATGATTTAGTCTCACAAGACGATATTCGCAGATACCATAACATTTCTCAAGTGATGATCGCTTAATATAATTAGGAAATAAAAAAATTATCAATAAGTGCAATCCACCAAGATTGCAGCTATCGCTGAATATTTCGCTAAGAGTTATCGGTTGAATTTCGCCTAGCAATTATCGCGAATTTCACCAAGAATCCGCCAAGTAGTTACCGCCGAAAATTCCGCCAAGAATCGCAATTTCCGCCTTTAAATGCGAAACATGATTATCCATTACGCATACATTTTCACGCTGCCTCAAGCCTCGTGTGATATGTCCGCCAAGAAATGACCGGTTCCGCTTAAGACAGTTTCGCTCCACACAAGAATGCAGACACTCATTACACGAGTTCCGCCAAAGAATGCTTCAATTCCGCCAAGAATTGCCGCGCCACATTTTAAATCAACAGCCTTTCCCATTTCTATCTATTATTACCAAACACACTCCTCTCATTTACTTCTCTCTCTCTCTCTCTCTTCTCTTCCACTCTCTTCTTCTCTCTTTTCTTCTCTTCCACCACCACACCACCACCACCACCCAACACCACCACCACTTCTTCGATCTATTTTCACTCCACTCTCTCTCATTTACTCTCTTCTTCTCTTCTTCTCTTCCACTCCTCTTCTTTCTCTTTTTCTTTCTCTTCCACCACACCACCACCACCACCACCCAACACCACCACCACCACCAACCACCTCACTCTCTTCTTCTCTTTTTTCACTCCACTCTCTCTCATTTACTCTCTTCTTCTCTTCCACTCTCTCTCTCTTCTCTTTTTCTTCTCTTCCACCACCACACCACCACCCAACACCACCACCACCACCACTTTCTCTTTCTTCTCTTTTCACTCCACTCTCTCTCATTTACTCTCTTATTCTCTTCCACTCTCTCTTTCTCTTTCTTCTCTTCCACTACCACACCACCAACTAACCACCCCAACACCACCCAACACCACCACCACCACCACTCTCTCTTCTTCTTTTCACTCCACTCCACTCTCATTTACTCTCTTCTCTTCCACTCTCTCTCTTCTCTTTTCTTTCTCTTCCACCACCACACCACTGGGGCATCATCGGGCCAAATTCGCCAAGAACTGCCACTCCGCGAAATGCTTTCACTGACATCGGGGCGACTAAACTGGCCGCGAAAGGTACTGGTCGATTTATACACATCGGGGATTGAGTTAGCCGCTAATACTCCTTAATTCTTGTAAAGGACTCCAGTGGGCGCCAATCGTTAGGGAAATGGCGCCCCATCCGTGGCGTTGTCGCGACCGGGCGCCGCTTGTTGCCAAAAATGGCGCTCTGGTGCGCCCGGTGCTTTAAAGCAGCGGCGCTCGTGAGGCAATTGCCAGTTGGGTGGTTCAGCACGGGCGCCGTGCCGTGGCTGCCCATGCGCCCGTGAAACAGGTGGTCGGGCGCCCGTGTGGCGCCATGTTGCCGGGTGTGGTGGTCGCTGGCGCAGGGCGCTTAATGGCTACGCCTGTGTATGCTGGTGAGGCGCCAAGTTGCATGTTGGCCGGGTCGTATTGCTGTCGCGTGGTGCCGGGCGCCACGTTGCCGCCTGCAGGCGCCTAGTGTGGCGCCAAGTCACGTGGTGATCGGGTGGGGTATGTACGGGGCGTTTCCAATGTTAGCGCTTTCAGGCGCCAAAGGTGCGCGCCAAGTTGCTGCGTGCACAGGCGCTGGTAAGGGTAACGGTGGACGCATGTGGCGCCAAATGGTTACTGCCGCGGCGGCGCCCATGTTGCCGCTTCGTTTGTTAAGCAATACGTAACTGAACGAAGTACAAC